>CM076255.1:10067519-10085019 GCA_038380765.1 Odontothrips loti
GGCGTGAGCAGTGTTCGAACCCGCGGAAGCGAGTCCCATCGGCGCCCCGTCCTGTCGGCATGGCTCCCTTCTCCCTTTAATTGCCGCATCTGATGGGAACGCCTCTGCGGCCCTTGCGGCCCTCCAGCTGGTCCTCGTCGACACACACTTGCCGGGCAGGTGTCGAACCCTCTGCAGGCCTCCGCTGCTGTTCCCATGGACCCGGCGGGGCCGGGGGTGAGAGAGCTAGCCGGAACGTGTGGGTGAGGGGAGAGGGGGGGGGGGGAGGCTCATCCGCCCATGTGTGAGCGGGGAAGGGGAGCGGCTTATTCACACGGCCCGCGCGCCACAGCAAATCCGTGCGAAGATGAGTGGTAGCCTAATGAGGCATGTAGTAAAAGGGCAGTGTGTGTGTGTGTGTGTGTGTGTGTGTGTGTGTGTGTGTGGAAAGTCGTAATAGGACCTGGTCTGACCTGGGGGGCTCAACGAAAAACAGAGCTGAGCGAATATATAACTCAGGCGAGACCACACGCGACTCTGGGAGCGAGGCAGCAGCAGCAGCCGGGTCGCGGGTTCGACTACCAGCCTCCGAACCGCTGCTTTTGTCTTGGCTGTCGCTTTGTGTTTAGGGCACGCTGCGTTTGCTGCAGTCCTCGCGGGCTGATAGCTAGCTGCTTGTACGGAGCAAAGAGCTTTAGCTTGCTGCATGCATGCATGCTGCCGGGGGATGGATGTGTTTTGCGTTTATTTTGCTCGTCGGTCCCCTTGACCTGTCTGGTGCCGCCCCGCCTGCCCCGCCTGCCCCGCCTGCATTCCTTGGAGCAGTGCCAGCTGACTGGGTAAGCATCGGCCGTGTGCGCTCCGGTCTCCGGGCGGCCGGTGCAAACGCATTTCGGTGACGCATCAATCGCTGTACAAATTCACTCCGTTTCCTACACGGACAGACACACACACACACACACACACACACATACACACGCGCGCACACACACACACACACACACACACACACACACACACACGCACACACCCTCGGCACGGACAGCGCCCGACCGGACACACGGCGCAGGGGGTGAATCACATCAACCTGCTGTGTCCGCGCCTAGGAATATAGTCAACTCTTTACAGTACTATTTCGTTCTCTCCCTTCCCCCTTTTTGTGAGCGGCAATACAATGCAAACAGGGCCTAGCCAGGCCTAGCCGTGAGCCCCCATGGGGGCAGTGGCTTATCGCATTCCAGGCGGCAGTTCGGGGTGCCCTGCCCCGGGAGCCCTGCCTGTGTGCCGGCCACAAAGCCGCAGCAAGGTGCCAAGCGGGAGCCCGATGAGCAACACATGTAACATGCATTGATGAAAGGGAACGCATATGCGATTTTCATGGGGGGATCCGGGCTCCTCCGGGCTCCTCCGGGCTCCTCCGGGATCCTCCCCGCGTCACCACGACCTTCCACACCGCCGCTGGGGCCGCGGCAGCATCAACAAGCACCTGTGAAATCGGACAAGAGAATTATTTTTTTTAGCGAGTCTATTTTTGTAACCGATGCCCGCACACGGCGGCCCGGAGGGGTGTCTCAAGGGGTGTCCCAAGGGGTGTCCCAAGGGTTGTCCCAAGGGGTGTCCCAAGGGGTGTCCCAAGGGGTATCCTAAGGGGTGTCACAAGGGTTGTCCCAAGGGGTGTCCCAAGGGTTGTCCTAAGGGGTATCCCAATAACGGTGTCGCAAGGGGGCCCTGCTGACGCCAACGGTGTACGATGTAAAATCGTCCAGAGTGGCCCTCCCAGCCGACTGGAGCGCCGGACAATACTGCTCTTTCCCTCACCTGACCACTACTACACAGGTCCGATCTCCGATGAGGAATTCGGTACAGAATCGGGGGGGGGGGGCATTACCTGAAGGGAAATCCTTCAAGCTGTTATTTATTTTATCTCGTGTTCGGATCTGGAAGCCTTTCCTGGTCCCATAGAGCCCGACGCACCTCGCCAAGGCCCCGCCGCCGTGCTGGCCGTGGTGGCCGTGCCCCGGGTCGGGCGGGGACCGTCCCTGAAGCACTACAGGTCGGCCGTCAGGCTGGTGGACGGCCCCTCACAAACATGGGCCGGGCTTCACGTACGTGTGGGGCCTGCGGCACTCAGGTGGATAGATGGATCATGCACTGCGGGGGAATTTATCTGGAAACAAACGCTGGTATCGCACGACGAAACTGTCGTGGCTCGACCGGGCTGCGGCACGACTGTGGCTGGGCTCGGCTCGGCACGGCACGGCTCGGCTCGGCTCGGCACGGCTCGGCTCGGCACGGCTCCGGCCGGCACGCTCTTAGCGCAGCCCACGGCGAGTTATGAATGGAGGAGAATCGTTGTGAATGGACCAGGCTGCTGCAGGCAGGCGGCCAGGTAGACGGTAGCCCCCCCCCCCCCCACCCTCCTGCCGTGAGGTAGGGACAGACCTACTCATTCTCACCGCACGTCCGAAACCTCCCATTCCTGCTGTTCTTGTTCGTCGTCCGGTCCGTGCTCCCTCCTCCTCCTCCTCCTGGAGTAGGAGCGAACTTGTCGGTCAGGCCTTCTTCGGCCACCCCCAGCCGCCCCCGGCCGCCCCCGGCCGCCCCCGACACACATGGTGTGTTTTCTCGCAAAATATTTGCCACTCGTGCAGCCGGAGGAAATGCTATAATTGATTCCAAACACGCTGGGCTTTGTAAGGGTTGTGATGCCGGCCGGGGGTGGTTTTGTGCAGGTGTTTGGCTGCACACCTTTGTCTGTCGGCGCTCGCAGGTGGCGGCCGGCCGGTGTCTCTTACCTGAACTGACCTCGGCCCGGCCTCCGTTTTGTTTCCGGATGCCGTCCGTGTGGTCCTATCCACCCCGGCCGGTCCCTCCGAGAAGCCCACGACGGTTGGAGTGTCACCGTCAGCTCTGCCCTAGTTCTACGAAATTACACAATCGCGCAACGAATATTCGAGCGAAATTCTGATATTCCGTGTGTTTTGTAGTGGTGTTATTCTCGTACGCGGCGCTTGGGTGGTGTCGTTTTACCGAACTGTTTTGGGAGAGCAGAAAAAAAAATGTCCGTCCCGCCGCAGCAGCAGTTGAGCTCGGTCCGCTCTGCATTCCACTCTCAGGCTTTGCTTATTGCATTATTTTAGGCAGCGCCAACATGCCCCCCTTGCATCCGGATTACGGGGCATGAATGGAGGCAGGGGAGCGATGTGGAGCGGTGCGCGATGCCTATCATCTGATCCGCTGATCGGATGTCTACAGAATAATCCGGGCGGACAGCTGATTGGGGGCGTGAATAGTGAGGCATGACTCACACACGGGGAGATTGGCAATTGTCATCGATTTGGAGCGACGGCGGTAGCGAGCGCGGGTGTCATTGTGCGCGCGTGACAAGTGTCCCGTGACGTCTCTGTGCCGCAGAGTGACATGCATTGGCTGCTGCATTTTCTGCATTCGTCTCATATCGGGGTGTTGTGGCCCGTTGTGACAACAGCGCGGACACCTTTGGCAGCCTTTGGCAGCCGCGCCCCTTTGGTCGCATTCCTGTCTGCCCGCCCGCTGTGGGCGCGATTTTGGGGTGGTTGTCAGAGACTTCTCTGTGCGTCTTGACAAGGTAATTTACCCGATTTTTTTTTCTCTTTGCAGGTGAGTACGGCTGTCGGGGAGTTCAAACGACGTCGTCATCGCAGGACTGCACGAAGAAAAAGGATAAGTGTTCGCTACTAATTTTTCAGTTGATTTCTATACAAACAGTAAATTTGGTTCCGATAAATAAATTTTTTCCTGTGGAAAATATTTTGTTAGTTGAACCTACAGTAAGTTGGTTGTTCCAACAAAGAGGTACTACGTTGCGGGTGCAAAACTACTTTTTCGCCTCCGCAACAAACCTCTGCGTTGGAGCAGACTAACTTTTAGTTCAGTTCAACTGAAAAATAGTACCCTCAACTAAATAGTTCTCAGCATTTAAAAAAATTGCTTGTCTGGAAATCAACCGAAAAACTAGTTGCGAACACAACTATTTTATCTCCGTGTGCACGAGGAAACCATCAGTGCAGGCAAAGATTTACGCATCGAGTGCAACACCGCACGGTTTATACTGCGGCAGTGCCAGGTGTCGGGGGACTTCTCACTTTGTACAGGACGAGGCACACCCTGCTGCAGTGTGTCACGTTTAGAGAGTTGTCACCGGCGCTGGGAGCCGAAAAGTGCCCGCGGCACCTGTGTCTGGCCGTGTGGGGACGTGGGGAGGGGACCAGGCGACACTCCGACACAACCCGTTTGTTTTACGCCTTCCTGCTGCAACACACCGCCTGTAGCGACGACGCATCGGAAGGTGTTTCACGCGGCATATGCCGCAAGGTGAAGGCCGTGACGTTTACTCCTGTGACAGGAAAGCCTTACCCGCGCGGCGGGCGGGGCAAATACAGAGCGTTTGTGTTTGCAGTGTGACTCAGGTGTCAACGGCGCCGCACGGCACGTGTCACGCACGCGTCACGCACGCGTCACACGTGGCGGTGCAGGTGCGCGGCGGGCGTGGCACGTGCCCGCCGTCACGATCCCGCGTCCAATAGCCGCCCTCGCGAATGGGGTGGCGACGGCGTGCGGGACGCGGCGCCAGAGATTCCTATCGCGGTGTCGTCTGCTAACCACGTGGTCACAGGTGACAACAGCAGCAGGTAGACGGGCCCAGATCTGGATCTGATAACAGCCAACAGTTTTCTGTTTTTTTTTTTCTGCGCGGCCTCGGCTGATCGTATATGCACCGCCTCACCGATGCTCCTCTGTTTCTGCACGCTTCCGGTAGGCGGCGCGGCACCTGTTGCTGGCGACACGAGCGCCGCATGTGCGCGGCGGCGGAGATCGGAACTCGTGGAAATCGGTATAGCGACAAGATAACGGGGAGTGCGCGCCCTGATAAGACCAGCGGGGCACCGTGTCCTTTGGGGTCCCTATCCGCCGGTAATGACCTGTATAGCCTCATGCCACGCACAGAATCGACTGGTAATTTCCCTGCTTCTGCCGTGGAATGTGGAACTGGCTCCCTCCCGGACGCCCCGGGTCCAGAAGGTGGCCACAGGGGCCTACAAGGGGCCCACCGGCCCCACCTCACCTCGGCCCTGTCGGTGATAACTTGTCGGGGGCTGCGGGGGCTGCGGGGGTCTCGGGGGGCCGTCTGGAAGCAGGGGGCGCCCATGGGGGCGCCAGCAGTACGGAAAGTTTGAGTGTCTGACGTGATCCGTTGGAGTGGGCTGATTCACACCTCTGAGAAGGAAGGGACTTCGTCGTCGTCCAATTATTGAGCAATAAAGGGCTTTGAATGTGTCCGTTTTGAATTACGAATTCAGTCTTCAGCGGACATTACGAATGTTCATATACTCTTCAGCGGACGCAGACAAAGCGTCGATTCTAACATAGGGACGGTTTCATATTTGAATAATCCTCTGTGCTGTTGGCTCTGTCCGCCATAATGAGGGCCGGGATCGCCCTGCGCCGCCCGTCCGTCCTTATCAGCGGCACGCGGCACGCGACACGCGCGCCCGAGATAAGCAAGCAGTCGTGCCAACAACCAAACGCCGCACAAAACGCCGTGCGGTGGCCACGCGGGAGGGTCGGGCTCCGGCGGCGCGGCGGTCCGGTTGGTAATGCCTAATTTATGATTGAGTGGGAAGGGAAACAGGCTGTGATAAGTCTCTCTCTGTGTGGTCCGCGGGAGCCGCATAATAAAGCTAAATACTATACCGTAACGATATGCCGGCCTGGATGCTGCTGCTGCTGCTGCTGCTGCTGCTGCGGGCTGGGTCTGCTTGCTGCAGGCCGTTCCCGCCAGGGGGCGCGCGCCTCACTAATCGATCTCTTTGGCTCGCGTTCCTTCGAGTTCCTCTCCTCTCCCCGCTGCTTGCTGCTCGAGCTGCCCGTCTTGATTTGAATAAGTAATGGCGCCTGCCCCGCTGGCCAACGTTGCCCGGTAGTCCGCATGGGGTCTCTCCGGTCCAGAGTCAGCCCGATTGTTTGCCTGTTGTGTTTATTTGTGGCCCGTTCGGTCGCCGCAACCGATTTTTTCCGTTGCTGCTTCGTAAGCCCGTTGTCAGAGGGTGTCTAGCGAGGTGTGACGTCACGATAGGAGGCGTTCAGGAACAGGACTCAAGTCGAAAACTTGTTGCATTCGGACTCGTTTCGCCATGTGGCTCAGTGCTGGACAGCTGCGCGGGCGAGAGAGAGAGAGAGAGAGAGAGAGAGAGAGAGAGAGAGAGAGAGAGAGAGAGAGAGAGAGAGAGAGAGAGAGAGAGAGAGAGAGAGAGAGAGAGAGCTGCGCGGCGCTGACCGGAACGGAAAACCGCCTCGGACATCGGCGTGCACCCCGGTGCTCCCCCCTGCCCTGCCCGGGAGGGGTCGGGAGGGGGCGTGGTGCCGTACCACCCCTACGGCACGCGACTCGGGGAGGGGGAGGCCAACGGACCACCGGAAGTCGGTGCGAAGGAGTCAGACGTGTATGTGTGTGTGTGTGTGTGTGTGTGTCTCGCCTCACATTTCGCCGCGTATCTTGGACCGGCATTGTCCCGAAGAGAAAAGCCGAAAACGTGCTCCTTTTTATCTTGCGCGCATTTTTCAATCCTCTCTGCGCGCGAGCCGACTTGGATTCGTCGTCCCGCCTTTTGTCCTTCTATATTCCTCTGCGTACCAGTGTCGGCGGGTGATGGTAGCCCTGATTCGGCAAAGTAATTATGATTTGTGAGATCCGTGTGCATATCTCCCCAGGAAAAACGGTGCACTCTGAGACTCAGGCAAACGTCAGCCAAGATGCAATCGAAAGTCATAAAAACGGTTCGAATTTATTTTTTAATGCAATCGAAATTTGTGAAATTCAAGTGAAATTCCCAACAAAATTTAAAAAGGGCCGTAACCGAAATCAACTGATTTTTCTCTCTCCGAAATTCAACAGGATTGTAACTGTTTACACCGATATTTACCTACTAGTATTATATTTTCTACACCCAAAACAGTTGTCACTTTTGTGAGGGTACGCGGTTTGCACTCTGGTTCCCACGGCGATGACACCCACGCCAGCCAATAACTGTCGAGAGCTGACCGCCCCGCCCCGCCCCGCCCCGCCCCGCCCCGCCCCGCCCGCTGACGTAGAGGACGTTCCCTTGTTGCGGATATATTGAAAACCGGCCGGGCGGTGCAAGACAAGGCGGAGCGCGGCGCATCCCGAGAGCGAAATATGACCAAGGCCACGCTGTGCTCGCGAGCGGGCGCCGGAGCCGTCGGTACACAGTCGGAAGAAAAAACGTTTCTTGTTCATACATAAATACGTGACCCGAAAATGACTTTGTCTGGTCGGCTGCTGCTGCTGTAGCAGACGGACCCCTTTTTGAAATGCACTCGGTGTCGCACGTAGCCTCCCGGCTGTGCGTGATGTCGTTGTGTTTATTACATATGTGGGAAAACACGCCGACATGTGTCCCCCCCCCCCCTCGAACTCCGTCCCCCTTCCCCCGCAGCCCTCACCCGCCATGGAGCCCCTTCCCTTTGCCTCCTTTTCCGGTCGATTTCCACTCAGTCGTGTGTGTGTGTGTGTTCTCGCGAGGGGGCTAATTTTTATTATTCCTCGCCTTGTGCTCTTGCGACAGACGGCTACCTGATTAGGCCACAGCCGCCTCTCATTGGCCCTCGTCGTGTGTGTGCGTGTGTGTGTGTGTGCGTGTGGCGGAAACACGCGGATATTGCGAGGCGAAAAATAAAAATAATCCATGATGGCTCTATCTAAATGAGCCCTTCGCTTTCGCGAATATAAATATAAAATTGCGTCGCTGTCCAGAAAAATAAACAAAGGAATTTTTCGCAGGAAATATACTCATTCTGGTCATATTTGGTCAGTTTCGTCACGGCATTTGGGTCGGATCCCTCCACGTCAGGTCCTAGGCCTGCCCCCCATTTCAGCAGCTCTACGCATACGTCTTGCCCCAATTAATTTCTGAATCAAGCGGCCGGGGCGCTGGCAGAACCCTGGCGGTGCCGGCGGTGCCTGCTGGCTGGGCTCGGCGCTTGCTTCCAATTAGAGAGAGGGGTCCTAAGCAGCGGACCGGGTCCCCCGGGGGGCAGCGGGGTACCGTGCGAGCGAGCGCGCGCGCCAAGTTGCGGCTCTATAGCGCATCTCTCGCCGCACCACGCCCCCCCCCCCCCCCCCCCTAACCGCGTTGTGGTGTCTGCTGCGGTAACGCTGAATTCCGCATTTGGTCCGCGCGGTCACTGCTGCCAACCTAAGTACGTACGTGGCGGCGGCGGGCGCCTCGCCTCGCCGAAAGCAGTGGGCTGTGGATTTAGTTGGCTACACTGTCCCTGATATCGTTTGCGCGGCACGCCATGGCACGCCCGTGAAAGTGTTGTGTCTTATTTGCGCGCGGCGTTCGCGTGTACTACAGACCTCACGGGCGAGGCGTGAAAATCGCGAGGCGATGTGAGATCGGCTGGGTGCCGCTAGGAGGTTGTGTTGTTGTGGCCCCAATGGGCTGGGCAGGGCACCTCTGGGGACACTCAGCAGCAGCAGCAGCAGCAGCAGCAGCAGCAGCAGCAGCAGCAGCAGCAGCAGCAGCAGCAGCAGCAGCAGCAGCAGCAGCAGCAGAGGCGGCGTCAGCGGCTCACCTCGGCCGCAGAAGGGCTCCACGGTGAACAACAGCCGCAGGTGTCAGGTGCAATAAATTGATGTTGACGCTGGTCTCTCCCACAGCCCGGCCCGTGCCCCCCCCCCCCCCCTCCCTAGACTCTCCTCTCCTATCCCGGGCGGAAGCTCCACCGCACCACTACCTGTTGGTCCTGGTCATGCCTGATTATGGCGGAGACTCGCCGGAGCCTATCACAGAGTTCACCCTGCTGACATGTCCGTCCTGCAGGCGGACCGGGTTCGTCATCCCTCTCTCTCTCTCTCTCTCTCTCTCTCTCTCTCTCTCTCTCTCTCTCTCTCTCTCTCTCTCTCTCTCTCTCTCTCTCTCTCTCTCTCACCCCTAATTGACCAGCGCCGTGCAGGACGCGACGTTTAAAGCCATTTCGACCTAATTAGATAGTGCCCTGCTGCTCCTGCTAAGAGCTATCTCTCAGATTTGACTGTGAGAGATAGCATTTTCCCTTCCCGTGTGCGTGTGTGTGTGTGTGAGGGTGAGGTATATACGGGATGGACCCCAGTACTATACTGCTACTATTTGTTTTCTCGACGAAGAAATGAAAATGACTCGTCTCGGCGGCCCGGGCGGCGGAGCGGGCAATCAACGAAAGGAATTTCCTGCTGCCGCTGGGCTGGGATGGGGCCTTCGTATTTTTTGGGGGGCCTTTTCGGAAACCTTTCATCATCACGGTGGATCCGCACCTGTGCGGCGCTAGTGTCTGGGGGCGTTCGGAGTGTGTGTGTGTGTGTGTGTGAGAGAGAGAGAGAGAGAGAGAGAGAGAGAGAGAGAGAGAGAGAGAGAGAGAGAGAGAGAGAGAGAGAGAGAGAGAGAGAGAGAGAGAGAGAGAGAGAGAGAGAGAGAGAGAGAGCGCTGCCCCGGCATTCGCATCCTGGACCGAAAAAAAAAATCGATTAACTTCCTCCAACACACGCCCAGGTGATAACGTGATAACGGTTGACGATGACTACTTTCCACACACTCACACACTATGGCATTCCGCCTACACACGCGCACGTGCCCGAGCGCTCTCACACACACACACGCGCTCCGAGCCGTGTATGGCGCCCAAGTGGGCATAAGCCGCATACGCTCCGACCCTCTGGGACGGCTGGGGGCCGACGGGGCCGTGACAATGGCATAGAGGTTCCGCCGGCCGGCACCGCTGGGCACCGCCCTGGCGTCTCGTCGCCGTGAATACAGATACGCGTGATTACTCCTCCCTTACCCCGGGGGCCCCTCTGGGGCTGCGGGGGCCGCGGGGGCTGCGGGGGCCTCCGGACGCACTCGGGCATTTAGGTCTCTGGCCGGTGTGGGAAAGGCTCGGGGGCCGCGGTGCGCCGCTGCGCGCATGCGCCGTATGGATCTGGACCGGAAAGCGGCTGGCGGTTGCACGCGCTGCTGATGGTCTTCTACAGCGATAAGGAGATGTGTGAAAAAGAATTAGCGAAATTCGAGTTTGGCACCGGTTTTAAGGGCCCCGGCAGGCATGTGCCATGACAATGTTTCACAAATTTTTCTGGGACGACAGTGGCTACAGTATCGAGAGCGCGCTGCTAATTACCGTCGCAGCTCCGTATCCGCGTGGTTAGGCGGACCGGTTGACGAGCGACAGGTCTGTGGTTCGATTCTTGCCGGTGGCTTGAACTTTTCTTCACGGCCAGTTGCTCCCTCATGATGAACATTTTTCTTCGACTTTAGTTTTCCCGCGAAGCCCTACCGGCTGGTCTGCCGCTGGCAAAATATGACGCGGCGTGCACGCTGGTTTTGAACATCACGCTGCCGCCGTCGAAACTGCCGTCGGCGCCCAGGTCTATGACCGCCACGACGCGGCGGCGGCGGCGGCGGCGGCGGCGGCGGCGTTGTCTGAGGGGGAGCCTCCCGGACCGCGACGCACCGCAGACCATTTTGATTGCAGTTTATTTAGCCCGGACCACCACCGCCACCTCTGAGCCTGTGTGAGTGAGGGCCATTATTACAACGGGCACCTTGTCAAACACACACACACACAGACACTCTCTATCTCTCTCTCTCTCACACACACACACACACACACACACACACACACACACACTCGCGGCTCGCTAATTCCTACGTGAGGACGTGCGGACAGCGCGCTGCCCTCGGCGCTGCCCCGCTGCCCGCTCCTACGTGCCTTGCATGTATGTTTTGATAAACTCTTGCAAGTCCACGGCGCACAGGGCCCGGAGGCCGCAGCCGGAGGAGGGACGCGGCGCGGCGGCCCCGAATCCGGCGATGGGAAACGTCGGCGGCGGCGGCGGCCCTGGGGAGGTGCACGGGGAGGTGCCCGGAGGTCCCCGGAGGTCCCCAGAGAGGTGCACGGAGGTCCCCGGAGGTCCCCGAAGAGGGGCACGGAGGTCCCCGGAGGTCCCCGGAGAGGGGCACGGAGGTCCCCGGAGGTCCCCGGAGAGGGGCACGGAGGTCCCCGGAGGTCCCCGGAGAGGTGCCCGGAGGTCCCCGGAGGTCCCCGGAGAGGTGCCCGGAGGTCCCCGGAGGTCCCCGGAGAGGTGCCCGGAGGTCCCCGGAGGTCCCCGGAGAGGTGCACGGAGGTCACACTCCCCCGCGCCGTCCCGGGGTTCGAGTCCCGCGGGCGCGCGCGTTACATTCGGCGGCGCTCCCCTCTGTTGCCGGCCGGGTCATTAGCCGTCATTACGTTAATCTAAATTGAATGCACCTCCAATCGTCAGCATCGCTCCGACGCGGCCCCCACCGGCCTCTGTCCTCGGTCCTCAGTGCCGCCCTGCCGCGGTCCCCTCCACTCGGTCCCGGTCCGCGGCGCGGTCCTCGCCAGAAGGACGCGGACAGGACCTGCGGGCCGGCCGGACGGACAATAATATCCACGCTTGGCTTCTGCTTCGAGTGGCCGAGTGCGGCCAAGCGTCCTCATCCACAAACATTTTATTCCCCAAGGGAAATGACAGCACTGACAACTTATTTCCATTATTCCGAAAGTTTCCAAAAGCTTCCTTTTCCTCCCGCGTGGTATCTCTCCGAAATCTCCCCGCGCGGCGTATTTGTTCGATGACACTTTCCTTTTGGGGGGGGCTTATTACGGCGGCGCCGATGCGTCATGTCGCCGCTAGCCGTCGGTCTGTGGCCGGGCGATCGGACAGGAAGTCAGTCAGGACATACCGACGTTGCCGGCGGGGGCCGGTGGGGGGACATAGGGGGGCGTCGCGACGCCTCGCTGCCGGCCAGAGAGGCGTGGCGTGGCGGATGCGGATCAGGTTTCCGTTGGGCCTACGGCCCCCCCCCCCCCCCTCTCTCTCTCTCTCTCTCTCTCTCTCTCTCTCTCTCTCTCTCTCTCTCTCTCTCTCTCTCTCTCTCTCTCTCTCTCTCTCTCTCTCTCTTTCTCTCTCTCTCGCTGAGTGGTGCGGTGCTCGTTCTTAGAGAGGAGCTGCGCATAGGTAGATAGGGCGGTATACTCTGCCGTGATCCAATTCCGCTCCCTGGTAATGGACGATTAATGACCCACCGGGTCATCAGCGGTCTTGTAAAGCACGTGTGTGTGTGTGTGTGTGTGTGGAGAGAGAGAGAGAGAGAGAGAGAGAGAGAGAGAGAGAGAGAGAGAGAGAGAGAGAGAGAGAGAGAGAGAGAGAGAGAGAGAGAGAGAGAGAGAGAGAGAGAGAGAGAGAGATTTACATCGCCCTTACATTTTCACACAGATGGGCGCACGCACACGCACCCTTCGCGCTCCCCTTCGATGATTACGTATTTACCCCCTTGATTTATAGTCGGGGAAAAATAAAGTAAATGGAATATATTGCATTACGAATTCAGGAAATCAATTACAAACAAAAGAGCTCTGCCAGGCTGCGCTGAGCCTACAGTCCGCAGCGCCGCGCGGAGCCCAATTTGGCCCGGCCGTGTTCGAGGAAGCCTCGAGGGTTGAGGGCAAGGGCCTGCTTGTGCTTCTGCTCGTGCATGGCCGAGGCCTGGCCCCGAGCCGAGTCGGGAGCGGCCGTGCAGCGCCCCGCCAACGTGTGAAGAGTTTGTGTTGTAGCCGAGCCGAGTCAATGTCAAACAGACGAAATACGGCCCACTGGTATTTCTTGCTCGTTTTCCGTAATTCGCGGATTCTCGCGCTGAAAATTCCAGTTGTTGTTGTTGTTATTTCTCGTGGCGGATGCGCGTGTCCGGCCCATATCCGGCCCATATCCGGTGCCGGCGGGTCCCGGCCGTGGCAGCAGCAGCAGCAGCAGCGTTACACTGGCTGGGCTGGACTGAGCTGGGCTGGGCTGGGTTCGTTCATTGGCCCTCGATTGCGTGCCGACCGGATAAACACACTGTCAAAAAGTGTGTACCCCGGGCCCGCCGTGTATTTCGGTGGGCTTGTTTCGTTTGGCGGCCGCCTGGTCGCATGTCTGTGTCGTCCGTGTCCTGTCCGCATGCTGTGCTCAGCACCTGGCCTGGCTGAGGGCCTTTGTGGTGTTCGACACGGCCTGCCTACGGCCTGCTAAGAGTCTGCTAATAGCAGCCGATTCCCTTTTGTTTTTGCGGGTGAGCCGGTCCTCGCCGCCGGTGGCAAAGAGAGTCGATGCGAGCCCGCTTCGTCCCGAAAAATATAAAATTCGACTTAAAATGTTATTGGAATTTTTCAATTTCTCGTGAAATCTTTTCCGTACAGCCATTCAAAAGCGACAATTCCTAGGGAAGTTTTTCAATTTTTCTTTCAAATTTTCCTCATTTGCACCTCTGATCGTGGTCCGTTCACAAACCACGGAACGTGACGTGACGGCGCCTGCTGGGTAGGCAGCCGCGACTCCTGCACTGCACGCGTGTCGTGCGGGCTGGCCTACCCTCGCAGGCGTTCTGGTCGGCCGCATTCCCGTCCCGCGTTTCTCTTCGCGGCAAATCCGCGGCGGATAGATGGATAGATGGATAGAACGCTGCGGCGTCACGCTCGGCTGCGTCACGCGCGTGCGCCTCTCGGCCGCGGGCTGCGTCCGCGGTGCGGCTCAACACGTCGGCACCTCGGACGCCTCCTCCCCGGGCTCTGCCATGGGCCCTGCCGTGTGCTGGCGTGCATGCGGACACCAGGACCAAAAGCATGTCCTGAATATGATTAGGGACGCACTAGAACACGGCGCCGCCGATGTTTTGGTCCTGGAATGCGCGGAATGGACTCCAGCAAGATCTGCCTGGGAAGTCCTTCCTGCTTACTCTGCAAAGAAAAAGTCATACAGTACGAGAAAATATTAGCGAGTTTCAAATAGCATTCCTAACCTGTTGATAATTTGCTTTTTAATTTTGGTGACCGTCTTCCGTGGAGTCCGCTCTGCCGGCGGCGGACACCTGCTGCTCCAACACGCGTCCTTGCATGACGCCAGGGCTGGGGTGGGGCTCCCTCTCCCCGAGGCGCTGTACCACCCTCCCTGATTGGCCGCCATTAGGGGTGTGTCGGGTGTCGCCGCCAATTGAATCATAGAGCGACCCTTGACGCAGCGCGTGTGCGCCCCCCGGGCACTACACACACACACACACACACACACACACACACACACACACACACACACACACACACACACACACACACACACACACACACACACACACACGGCAGACCACAACCACCTGCTGCTAGCCTGTCGTAGAACACACACACTCACACACACACACACACACACACACACACACACACACACCTCAAACGGCCGTTGCAATCAAACGCAGCCGGGAAGACAGATATTGGTTCCGGCGGCGCGTATCATATGGTAAAGCCCCCCCGATTATTGGGGAATTAAGAAGGAATTAATTTGTCGGCCCGGCCGGGGTGCGGCCATGTCGATCTCATCTGAGTGCCGTAAAGCGATTGGCGGGCGCGGAGCGTGGAGGCTACTATGCAGCCGCGAGGGCCGGACCCGACCGGAGCCGTCCGCGGGCACAGCCGGCACAGCCGGCACAGCGGCACACCCGGCACTGCGCTCCCACTCTTAACGTTTTAAAAGTTGTTTTCATCGCTGTGGGAATGAGAGTGGCCAGCCAGAGGCCCAGCTCACACCGGCTACAGGGCCTGTACGACGGACGCGGCTCTAGGAGGCCTCGCTGCTGCCGCTGCTGCTGCTGCTGCTGCTGCTGCTGCTGCTGCTGCTGCTGCTGCTGCTGCTGCTGCTGCTGCTGCTGCTGCTGCTGCTGCTGCTGCTGCTGCTGCTGCTGCTGCTGCTGCTACCGCCGCTGCTGGCATGACACGCAAGTGTCAAGTGCCGCGTGAAAATGCACGCGGACCCCGGACCCCCGGCTCGCAGGCTCCCCTGCGGAGGAAGTAAACAGGTGTTTTGAATTTCGGTGTCGGAATTCGAGAAATTTCGATCGAATTCCTGTACGGACTTTATATTGCAGAATCCGCGGTGAAGATTGGAAAATTGTTGTGTCGAGAGAATTTCACAAATTACGCGACCGAATCCACATTTTTGTGGATTTTCGTTGAATTTCTCATATGATAGGCGTTGTGGAAATCTGTAATCTGGAGTCCAAGCTGGGCATCGCGTGAGGAGGCTCGGCTGGGAGGGGCGGCCGGCCGGCCGGTGCACTGTATTGCTTCATTGAGCCCGTACGATTTGCTCTCCAGGAGTGGCAGCGCTCTGACAACAGCACCATCATCCCGTTTCGTCCCAGTTTTTTTTTTTTTTTTTTTTGTCGTCTACTACTCACTTAGGCCCGAAGCCACACACATGGCTGCGTGGCGGCTGCGCGGTCAGCACGCGAGCGGTGCTGTTGCATGCGAAGTGCCTACTCCCACGGGGATGGCTCATTCTGGCCGCGGCGATTGTCTTTCTTTTCCTCCTCTCTCTCTCTCTCTCTCTCTCTCTCTCTCTCTCTCTCTCTCTCTCTCTCTCTCTCTCTCTCTCTCTCTCTCTCTCTCTCTCTCTCTCTCTCTCTCTCTCTCCTTCGCTTCTTCCTTCGTTTCCTTATGCGTCCTTCCTCTCCCTGGGCTGCGTTACTTCAAAAATTTGAACAATCCGTGTGCCGTGTACACACCTTTATGTATTTCGCAAATAACATACACCGTAACACATCGGACAAAAATAGTGGGTAGGGTGAAAATAAAGAGGCATGAAAAAGCACAAGGAGGGGACCTGATTTTGTTCTATCACCTTTCTCGATCTTTGTGCTGTCCGCCCTCCCCGCCCTCTCCCTCTGCCGCCTATTTTTTTCTCTTTTTTTTTCGTTGTTGTGGTCTCCTCTCTGTGACGGGAAGCCTTTGCCCAGCGTCTCCCAAAGCATCAGCGGCGTCGGCAGCAGCGACTCCTTCCTCTGCCTCCCTCTCTCTCCTGGAATATGCTTCTTTTTTCCTCGCCCATCTTACTCTCTGTGCCTTTTGGTACCGCTTCATCGTTGTGTGAGCGCCCGCGTGAGAAATGGATTCGAGACGAGGAAGAAGAAGATGAAGAGCAGGAGGATGCACCCGGGACACACTCATTCACACTCTCCTGTCTGTGCGATGAGGAGCCACTCTCAGAGTGTCCTCACTCCCACAGAAAACAGCCGATATACGGCTCCCGGAAAATATCAGCTTGGTCGGCTGTTTTCTGTGGGAGTAAGGACACTCCGAGAGTGGCTCCTCGGTATGCGATGCGGCCTTTGGTCTTTACTGCATCAGACCGTCGGCTTACATTACTATTCTCTAATTGCAGCCCTGGATATATATTACGTACGTAGGAGGAGGAGGATGGTCGGTACAGCACCTTCTTCATTTGATGCCAGAGGGAGACGGACGGAGTGTGCGAGAGACAGAGAGCGAGAGAGGGGGCGGAGGGGTATTTTAATTTGGGCGCTAGGACCACCCCCGCGCCTTCGGTACCCTTTGCCGGCGGGGCCCTTTCAAGGCACGCCCTTCGCACCTTTGCTGCTCGCCGACCTCTGAACCCGACTGTCAGTCTCCGCTCTGAAGGCTCCCATTTAAAAAGCTGTAAATAAGGGGCAGCCGGGTATCGAACCCGCGCCCGTCCGCTGGTATGCAGCGTGATTATGGCGTTTCCGACAATTAAAAGGTAAACGAGTGCAGACGCCGCTTTACGGGCGGTTTCTGCCGTTTTCAGGGCGGCAAGAGAGGTAATGATTGTGAGGGGACAGGTCGGAGGGTTTTACGAGAGTTTTTAGAGGATCGGTTTCCAGTCAGGACGACTAACCAAAAGGCTCGAGGAGAATTAAGAGCCTTTTAAATCGGAAGTAAAACTAACTAAGTTTTACTGCAACTGCCAAGCCGATTGATGCGGTGGGAGCCCACGGGCCTTTCGCTGATATCGTCTCTTTCCACCTTCACGGCGGCCGCCAATAAACTCCAATATCCAATATGCAAATGGACAATTTTTGCATTTGCGATACATATATTTGCGGCCGGAGCCAAAAGGCACCCGCAGGAGCAGCAATACTCTTGTGGGTCAGAAAACAATAAAAATTAATCACTTGGGAGTCGAACATGAGAGCGAGAGAGAGAGAGAGAGAGAGAGAGAGAGAGAGAGAGAGAGAGAGAGAGAGAGAGAGAGAGAGAGAGAGAGAGAGAGAGCACTTCCCAGACAGCTGCTGCAGCTTACTGCGCGACCCCGCCCATGTGACAGGCGTGGGTTCGATTCCTGCTGCAGGCAGATCACGCGCACCGCGCGCGAAAGAATATATATATATACGCGTTATGCCGTTTGGGACCGGGCAGGCAGAGAGTCTGACTGAACCTGCTGCGGCGTGTGTGTGTGTGTGTGTGCATGCCGGTGCATGCGCACGCATAAATACTTACATTCCGATCATAATGGGCTGAGTCATGGTATGTGTCCGTCTGGTAAGTGTGTGCGAGTGTGTATGTGTGTGTGTGTGTGTGTGTGTTTTACGCCCTGCGGCCGCACACGCGACACTGG
>CM076255.1:10087519-10410019 GCA_038380765.1 Odontothrips loti
GCGGGAGGCGGGGGGCGGGGTGGGGGCCCGTGCAAGCTGAGACAGGTCCAGACCATGACGACGTGTCTCACTGCCCTCTTGCTTTTCGTTGTGCAATCTAATACGCGAGTACTATAAAACCTTAGAAGAAGAAGAGGGAAAAAATAGCCGACGCAGAGAGAGAGAGAGAGAGAGAGAGAGAGAGAGAGAGAGAGAGAGAGAGAGAGCAATGTAAACGACGTTTTCTTTGTCCCAGGAGAAATGTGAATGGATCAATTTATTTTTTTTCCTCGTCTTATTCGCCGTCCATTACAAAAGGCGAAGAAATCGGCCACGGTCCCGTCTGCTGCTGCTGCTGCTGCTGCTGCTGGGTGTGAGACCGATACCCGAATTAACGAAACGACGTGTTTTGTGTACCGACAGGCCAGAGGCGCGCGGCCGGAATTTTTCCATTTCCTCCCATCCCGAGGCGTCCCGAGGCCTTTCTGCTACTTGATCCCATCTGATCGAGAGGTAACACGTTTTACGAGGGCCAGCCTGCCGATAACAAAGGAGCGACACGGCCAATGCCAAAATGAGGCAGCAGCAGGAGGGATCTTTTCCATCCCCCTTCCCTCTCCCCCTTCCCCCCTCCCTATTTTTTGCAGCTCTGGTAGTGAAACCGCAGGAATTCTCGCCCGTTAAAAAGAATCCGAAATTGATTATAAAACCAAGTTATTTTGGCCCGGGATTGAACCAGGCAGCATCTCTTGCGGCACGGAACCCCTTCGGTTTCCGTTCGACAGCATGCCTGTCTGGTCTCTGTTGTTTTTCGTATTGTTCCCCCCTCCCTGCGGCCCCGGCAGCTCGCGTGCCTGCCTCGTGCCTGCCCCGTGCCCATCCTGCCGATCGGCATAATTCCCCCGTTGATTGAATCCCTTTCGTGTGTGCGAAAACCGACTGACGATTTGTTTTCTCGTTTCCAGGTGAGTACGGCCACGACCCGCTGACCTGTGGCCTGGCTGCTGCTGCTGCTGCTGCTGCTGCTGGGGAGGGGGTAGGGTACCCCGGCCGGGGCCCAGCGGGGCCCAGCGGGGCCCAGCGCCGGGTGTGGGTATTGACATTCCACAGGATGGTGAGTAAGCCCAGCCCCGGACACGCCACGGCCACAGCATGGCCACGCCCCTCCGCACCGCCCCACTCCCCTTTTAATGGACAACGCGCTCCAGAATCTTTGCGACAAATCAAAGCCGACGCCGTCCGCGAACCAGATTTTCTTCTGCGCGGAGGAGGGGGGGGGGGGGGAGGGGCGGGGGTCTGGGTCTGAAGCGGGCGTATATCACGGTATTACGGCGGCAGCGGACGCAAAGGGAGGCCGCAACTGAAGCAACGCGTGCTGGGTCTCCTCGCCATTTTATATATATTTCGCGACGTCATTCGGGATTTTCTTTTGAAACGTCCACCACCACCACCACCACCACCACCACCACCACCACCACCACCACTGCTCTGGAGAGTCGTTGGCATGGCGTTCCAGTACGCTACAGTCCACTTCCAGCATGCGTTCCAGTACGCCCCAGGCGACTCCAGCAGGTGTAGTTCTGGACCACTGCCACCGTCCAGCCCCGGCCGGCCTCTGTAAGGTTTCCCCCCGGCACACATATGAAGTGGCCCCCGGGCCGGGCCGACCGCAGCGCGAGTGCAGCTTATTGAGTTCCAGCTCCAGCGGCTCCAGCGGCTCCAGCAGACAAGGCATGACCGCACAGCACCGCCGCATAGCGTGCAGATGACTGGAAGCAGAAGCTTTCGCCGGCTCTGCTCTGCTCGGCTACGTCGGCTGCTGGTCCCTTCTTCTTGTTGCCACGTCGACTCCTCCTCCTCCTCCTCCTCCTCATCCGTCGTCGTCTTGCTCCTTGCTCTCCGTCCCGATTCTCGATTCTCTTGTTTTCAACATGAGCCCTCTGCTCGATACGGACCGGAAGTTTGTCTCTTCTTGTGCCCCGGCCGTCTCGGCTCCACACCACACCTGTGCACCACCCCCACCCCCACTTCGGCCACGCTCCTCCCTCTCTCTGTCTGTCTCTCTCTCTCTCTCTCTCTCTCTCTCTCTCTCTCTCTCTCTCGCTGTGCCTCTCTGTCTCTCTCTCTCTCTCTGCCTGCAAAGGGCTCTCTAAACCTCAGACTCGTGTTTTCGAGCCGTTTTCGAGTTGGCTGGCCACTTGCACGTCCTGCCGGGGTCGTTTGCACGCCTTGCGCCGCCCTGCCGCGCCGCTCGGTAGGACCACTTGCACGTTGCACGTCCTCTTCGCCGTTTGCACGTGCACGGCGGTGCACGGCGGTGCACGGAGCGTGAGGGGAGGGGCGGCGGGGGGGGGGGGGACATGTTCGCTGCCGTCGCGCGGCGGGCCGCGGATGAGACGAATCAGAATATCAATTATCTTTTAGCGGGTGACCGTCTCCCACGGTGTGACTTCGTCTTTGTTTCTCATGGCGAGGGCCGGAGGGGGGGGGGGCGGAGGAGGCGGAGGGCACCGGAGGGGGGCGTAGGGGAGCCGGAGGGAACTCATCCGTACGCCTTTTAGGGCGGAACCATTTTGCACTGTCTGCTTGGGCTCCGTCCGGCTGCTCTCGTCTTGGCGGCGTCCCTCCTTCTCCCTCTCCTCCTCCTCCTCCTCCTCCTTCCATACTGACAGCAAATGAAATTAGATTGCATTCGCGCACGTCCAGTAGGATGCGGAGGGGGGGAGAGGCAGCGAACGGCAGCGAGCTGCAGGGTACGCGTGTACCCATGGGCCCCGCCGGCCCCGCCCCGCCCCGCCCGCCGCCCCCCTTGTCCTTGTTTGTGGTCACAGAGGACGAAAGTACGTGCAGCGGCCGCCTAACGTATTGCCTGCAGTATGTGTTGCTGGCCGGGAGTTTCTTAGGGGAGTGAGTGAGCACCCCCCCCCCCCTCCCCGGCTCTCTCCCCCAGATCCCCGAGAAATTTTTGATGTGGCTCGTCGAAAGAGAAGAGATGCGACTGTATCGTCTGATTTAACGACCGAAGCCTTCGCCGCCTAATGAATACGCGCTTGTCTGTGTGTGTGTGTGTGTGTGTGCCTCGTAACTCGGTGTACTCCTGGCCTGGCTCTGGTTGGCTTTGTTTGTCGCCCGTCCGCCCCGCTCTGTCATCGCAGTCGGCCCCGGTGTCCTCTGTAATGACCCCCGCGGTACTGCCAGCGGTGGCGGAGGACCCGCATCCAGGACAACGTCCAGGACACGTCCAGGACGCGTCCAGGATGCCGTCGTCCCAAACGGATGAGGTTGTCCGCCCTAATCCGACGTTTATAGCGAGGACACTCCATCCCTTGATAAGACGAGGGACAGAGAGAGAGAGAGAGAGAGAGAGAGAGAGAGAGAGAGAGAGAGAGAGAGAGAGAGAGAGAGAGAGAGAGAGAGAGATGGGGAGGGTGCGCTTGGGAACCTGCCGCCGCCGCCTTAATTTCCTTTTTGTTTAATTCAATTTGGGATTTTCATTTCCCTCTCTTGGCCGTCGACCGGTCTTCGTCGCGATGACGCCTGCCTCGGCGACGATCTTCCCCACTCCCGGTGACGCGTTCCTCTGTAAAGTCCATTAGTGACAATTAGGCGGGACTCAGCAAGTAGGGGTGAGAAGAGGAAGGCGGGGCGCGGGGCGACGCCGTCTGGGGGGGGGGGGGGGGGGGATAGGACCCCGACGGCCGGACGATGGATTTTCGAACACGCGGCCTTTGACTGTTGTAGCCGCCATCCCAACACCTGCAGCCTGCTCTGGCCTTGCCTCTGCAGGCCAGCGCGGTGCACTGCAGGCCCCGCGGTATGGCGGCGCCCTCCGCGGCCTTCGCGTCGGAGCCACGCCGTATTTCATGGGGTGCTTCGTGGCGGCTGGCGGCTGTTGGTCTGTCCTGTCGTCCTCAGCGCTTATCTGCATCTAGCGATGCCTAGTGCGGCCTGTGCGCCCGCCGCGGCTCACCTCGGGGGTTATCGTCAAGGGCAGTCCCAGTCCAGTCCCAGTCCAGTCCCAGTCCTGCCGTCAATGTGGAAACGGCGGCCGAATGCCGCTCTTTTCAACCGCTCCCGCCCCGCTCCCGGCCCGCTCCGGTCCGCGGCCACCGACTGTGAAGGCACGCCACACAACAAAGTCGTGCGACGAAAGGTTTTCAGCGGCGCGGAGAATAGGAGAGGCGCGGCCGACGGGAACCGCCGCCGAATATCTGATGGAATGCCCGCGTGGGAAGGACCGGCTGTGGATAAATATGAAAAGAAATTAAGCAGAAAGGCAAACACTCTGGGGAAAAAAGTGTATAAAGTGAACAAACACGCGCGGCGCGATGAACTAGGGGGTGTGTGTAGGCCCGTAGGCCAGCACGGACTTTATCTCGGAATGTGTGCGTGTGTTGGCGCCAGGCCAGTGCCTCAGCCAGAGCCTCAGCCGGGGCCTCAGCCGGAGCCTCAGCCGGGGCCTCAGCCGGGGCCTCAGCCGGGGCCTCAGCCGGGGCCTCAGCCGGGGCCTCAGCCGGGGCCTCAGCCGGGGCCTCAGCCGGTGCCTCAGCCGGGGCCTCAGCCGGGGCCTCAGCCGGGGCCTCAGCCGGTGCCTCAGCCGGGGCCTCAGCCGGTGCCTCAGCTGGTGCCTCAGCCGGGGCCTCAGCCGGGGCCTCAGCCGGTGCCCCAGCCGGGGCCTCAGCCGGGTCCTCAGCCGGGGCCTCAGCCGGTGCCTCTGCCGGGGCCTCAGCCGGGGCCTCAGCCGGGGCCTCAGCCGGAGCCTGCCGCTGCGAAGTAAGTGTTTGGCTTGGTCTGGTCCCGCTGGTGCATGGGAAGCAGCCCCGACACAGGCTCGGCTCGACTCCGGACGGGTCCACCGGTCTCCCGGCTCCGGGTTGGGTCCCCCGGGTCCCACTCACTCTCAAAAATGAATGCTCGATTCAAAGCGATTTTGATGCGAATCTTGCATTCTTGTGGGATTTTGTTGATTTAAGAATCATCTTCGTACATCAACCGTCTGTATGCTTGGCACTAGCATATGATGCTTGAGGCACGTATTGTATTCTTGGGGCTAGCGTATGGTATCCCTCAATCAAGCATAATATGCTTCAATCAAGCATAATATGCGTGTGGGATTTTTGGCGTTTCAAGCATGAAATATGCTTGACTTTAAGCATATTATGCTTGAATCGTGCATTCATTTTTGAGAGTGCTGGTCCCTCTGGTTAGTCCCCGACTCTCGGCTTGGCAAGACTGGTTCTGTATGACGGGCCGCTGGCACCGCTGGCACCGCTGGCACCGCTGGCCGCTCGCGTGCACACCCGATAGCTCTGATGGGCGCACTGTGTATGTAAAATAGGAAAGCACGCGTCGTGCGGGGCTCCGTCCGTATCGCCCACAGTTTAGGCGCCGATATGTGGGCTAGGCCGGGCCCGGCCGTGTGTGCCGGGTGGTGCGGGCGGGATGAGAACAAAGAGGGTACACCAAAAATTCAAGCTCAAACCAACAATATTTAACAAAATAACCACTAAAATACTAAAAATTGAAACCCAACCATTCACCAAAAGCTGAAACAAAAAAAAATCACAATCAGAAAAAAAATTACGAAAAACCTTTAAAAAAAATTCTTGAAAATCCCCAATTACTAATTTTCAATTCACATTCACATTAAGGTGCGTACACATCGCAAACCCCTCGAGATGAAATGACGAATGCTTTGCTGGACAGCCCTTCCAGGCTGTAGCGGCGTCCCGAACTGGACCGTGGGTCTTGTGAAGCCTTCTCAGAGACACGCCGCTCCTATGCCGCGCCCCTCTGTGCCACACCGTGCCTCGCCGTGGGCTCAATTTATTGCTTTAATTTGGGCCGTGACGTGGTGCCATTAGAACCTAGCCGACGCGTGCGCGAGCGTGTGTGTGTGTACACATTGCGAGTGTGTGTGTGTGTGTGTGTGTGTGTGTGTGCGTACGCTATACTGCCCGGCCAGGCGGACTCACCGATGGATGGATGGCCGTTTAGGTGCTAAGCGCGAACCGACCCGGTCGGGGCGGAACTTTCAAATCAGAGAAATGACAACTCTTTAGTCAGCCCCTCTTCCCTCTTTGTTTTCTTCGGTAAAACTAGTCTAATCAGGGGGGAGGGGATGGGGTGATTGTTTTTCAACGAGCTGATCGGTGGGTTCGGCGCGCGTGCAGCCCCCCTGAGCCCCCGGAGCCCCCCAGAGTCCGGCCGCCTCCGGGCTTGGCGCAGCGGTCACGACCCGGAGTCCGGAACAGAATGTCGTCAGAACGCCCCCAACTGCCCCTCTCGTGGTCCTTCGGGGCCGCGCTCCGGGCCGCTTCTCGTCCGCGATATTCAGGTATAATGAAGCTTAAGAGACGAATAAAATCTCTTCATTAAACTGTGGTTAATTCTTAACTATCTTTAAAGGCGCACTGTTCCTATACGCGTATTATTTATGGCGCGCCCACTCTTTACATTCTAGCAGAACGAGAACCACGCCGCAATTGCAGACTGCCTTTTTAAATTGCCCGAGGCAGGGGTGCAGGCCGTCGCCGTGTTTTGCCTCGTTTAAGTGCGAAATTGAAAACGCGGCGGTCGGAAAAAGAGGCAAAGGCGATCGAGGTGCGTCGCTGTAGGCGTTTCGAGCCGGCCGGACTGAGAGCCCGCCCTGCCTCAATTAGTGGAGCCGAGCCAAGCGAGCCGAGGTGGCAAGTTTTGAGCTGGATACTCTATAAAGTATGGCCACGATGGTGACGCTGAGCACGATAGCGCGCCTGCTGGGTAGGCAACCACGGACTTCTGCGTGCACGCGTGTTGTGCGGGCTTGCCTACCCCGGCACTCGCAGGCGCTCGGACGCACTTCGCACAACGCAGAAGCCTGCGACGCAAGCCGAGGGGGGATTACTTTGGATGGTTGACATCCCCTGTTAACTTGATTTTAGTTTGTTCTATCTTTTGTGAATTTTACGAGTTTTAATATAATAAATTTTTTTGAGTAATTGATGTGAAAATCCCTCAACAAAATTTTCATTTTTTGTGTACACTTTTACGAAGTTATTTCTCCCTCGGGGACCCATCGCTGAAGACGGCTGGGAACCTCCAAGAACCACTGGGGGCGTGCGGTGGAATGTAAGGAAAGCGGCGAGGCGACGAAAAAAAAAATAATAAAGGAAAAAATCAGCAGCGAAAATTGTATTTGCAAATGGCAGTTTATCGTTCGGGACGCGTTGGCGCGTTTTGTGGGAAAAGGGGGAGTGGCGCGGTGCGGCGCGGCGTTCGTGGCGGCCGGTGCGACAAATCTGTGTTGCCGGAACAGTTTTACTGAGCCGGTGCCTGCGGACCGCGGGTACCCGGCAGGTACCCGGCAGGTACCCGGCAGATACCCGGCAGGTACCCGGCCAGGGCAGGGCCTGCAGGGGCTGGACGTATTGTTCCCCTTGACGTGTTCTTTCAGCGCGCTTTTATGATTCTCGTAAAATTCGGAATCCATTTATTTTTCTTTCTGCGCACCGGCCGGCCGCGAGCCCGCGATGCTCGCGCCGCTCCTCGGGTCCATGTACTTGCTGTTGCTGCTTGGGTTTTTTCTTCTTCTTCTTCTTCTTTTTTTCCTCTTTTGTATGTCGTTCAGCTCTGACTTGTACACCGCAAGAGAGCAAGAAGAACAACTGCTTTGAGCGGAGTGACGCAGGGCAGACGCAGTGCCTCGGGCTGCCTCTGGCTGCCTCGGGCTGCCTCTGAATTTTCGTGCCGATATCAATCGATTCCAACCCTTCTCTCGGTACCGCCCGCGCGCTGATTCGCGCAAACCGTACTGAGAGAGACATTCTCTCTACCCGCCGCGTCGCGCGCGTTCACGTTCCCTTGCTCGGCCTGTGTATATACGTGAATGGGAACCTGAATGTAATGCCGACGGCGTTGCGCGCTGCGATATCGCGGTTCGGTCCGAGATTCGCGGAGGACGACGTCTGCGGGCGACCACGCTGCGCATGCGCTGCGCCGCTGCGCCGCTGCGCTTGTCGTGTGGGTGGGTGGTCCGCCCCGCCCCGCCCCGCCCCGCCCGTGTGTCCTGTCCCCGGGGCGATCGCGGCCAAGCGCGTTCCGCGGTTGCGGCGGCGGTAGCGGCAGCGGCGGCGGCAGCGGCGGCGGTAGCGGCAGCGGCGGCGGCAGCGGCGGCGGCAGCGGCGGCGGCAGCGGCGGCGGCAGCGGCGGCGGTGGACTTATTCGGACGATCCGGTCCGAGCGCCGCCCAGCCGCCATGTTGCGCTCTCGAACACACACGAAACGGACATGGCGTCTAAGAAATCGAAACATCTACATTCTTTTTTTTCGTCGTCTTCGTCGTCGTCGGGTGGAATGAAACCGCAGTCCTTAATCGGTATCGCGCAGTGCCCAGAGCCAGAGGCAACCTAACTGAACCTACCTTACCGACAGCCGACCTGCTGAGGGAACAAACAGCCTCACCTTACTGAACCTACCTTACCCACAGCCGACCTGCTGAGGGAACAAACCGCCTAACTTAACACAATTAAAGCAGCATTTGCTGTTCCCAAAGCCACGCCGCGGGGGAGAGCGCCGAAATAATGACAGTATAGAATAATGTGGGGCAATTAGCGTGCGTACACGTGTGCATGCGTGCGTGCGTGCGTGCGTGTGCGTGCGGGCGGCCTTCTGTGCGCGCCCGACACCTGACCGAGCTCCACTGCTGTCTCTCTTGATCCACTTCTCCCGTCTTCTCTCTCTCTCTCTCTCTCTCTCTCTCTCTCTCTCTCTCTCTCTCTCTCTCTCTCTCTCTCTCTCTCTCTCTCTCTCTCTCTCTCTCTTTCTCGCTTGCTCTTGATCCACTTCTCGCGTCCGCCATCTTCTCTCTCGCTTGCTCTTGCACCCGCTTTGTGCCGTGACAATCTCGACTCGGTTTGCCCTGCGGCATAGATCAGCACATTACTTGCAGACAATAAAGTCAAATTTTACAAAAGAAAATTCGGCAAACTGGGTAGCGCAACGCAATGGCAGCTGGCGGCGGACTCACAATTAAAATCCGGGGGGGGGGGGAGAGAATTAAAGGAATCAAAATAATGTAATTTTTGAGGCGGATTGTTTTTAGCGTAATGACAGACTGCGCCGGATTGCGGTTCGGAGGAAGGAACGGGGTAGCGGCAGGGCACGGCGGGGCCACGGCGGGGCACGGCGGAGCAGGTGTATATGCAGTATTCTCCCCGCGGGGCCCCGCGCGGCGCAGTCCACTGCAAAGGGCTGGAGAGAATATGAGAAATAACCAAGGCGTTTCGTGTCGTCTATGTTCACAAAATATTTCGTGTCCGTTGTTTTTCGGTGTAGTGTTTCTTTTTTTTTTCTTTCTTTTTCGAACGGGATTCGGACATCACTGTTGAGTTGTTTACAATGTGAATAAACCGAGGCAGCGTAGAAAGCAATTCACCTGAGCAAACACACAGAGCCTTCGATTCCGTGCCTCAAATTGTCTCTTCGTGACGGGCCTGCCTTCGGCCTGCCTTCGGCCTCCGGTCCACCGGCCGGTCCGGACCGTACCGGCTGCACACGTAACCATGGAAACAACAACATGAGCGCGGACAGCCATCCCTCTCTGTCTCTCTCCCTCTCTCTCCAGGCGCGCCGCATAGAGGGCGCGAGTGACAGAGACGGACCGAGCGGAAGAAAAAGGAAACTGTGATGATGGTGGATATTAAGGGGGGTAAAAACGGAAAAGTGGACTGGACGCCAGGGCCTACTCCCGTGACCATTACCGGGCCGCGTTTGACAAGGAAAGGGGCCTTAAGGGCTCCGGAAATAAGAGTTTTAGTCCCGTGGACTTCCCTACCGTCTCTGCTCGTCTTGCCAGATTTTTTAATTCGATTCCATGCCTTTTTTGTCACTTTTACTTTTTTTTTCATCAGCTTGTCAACGTCCGTCCAACATAGGTTGACTCCTGCCACCGGCGATGAAATTCCCCCCTTTTTTTAGACAAGTTTTTGTTTTTATCATCCTCATTCGTTTTGTTCTTCCCATTCGCGCGCGCGAAGCGGCTTGGAATGCGGGCGAGTGACGAACGAGGCGGGCGCACTCGCATGATGGATAGCTCGCTGCAAAAAGGATGCGCATCTCTCTCTCTCTCTCTCTCTCTCTCTCTCTCTCTCTCTCTCTCTCTCTCTCTCTCTCTCTCTCTCTCTCTCTCTCTCTCTCTCTCTCTCTCTCTCTCTCTCTCTCTCTCTCTCTCTCTCTCTCTCACACACACACACTGACTCACTCATGAGAGAATGCACTCTCTCTCACCTCTGATCAAGTGTTCGTCTTACCGGCGTTACGTGAAAAAAAATCCGTTTGAAAGTGTTTCTTTACAACCAACTTCACAAGACTCGACAGCAAAAAAAAAAATTCAACATTCAACAGCGCGACGCCGGGAGCCGGTACTCGAACCCGTGCCCTCGTCGCTCTCCAGCGTTGAGGTCTCCGCCGCGCGGTCCTAGCTGATTGAGTGGTTCTGCGGCGATATGCAGAGACATGGAAAAACCACACGCCGCGCCGCTTTACCGCAATGACAACCAGCAATCCGCCGACTACTAATATGAATGTGCTTGCGCCTTTCGCTCATAGCGGCGGCGACTCATTCACATTCAGCAGTGAAGCGAGCCCCTGTTCTGTCATGGTCACGGACGCCCCGCGGCGCGATATGAGGAAGTAGTAAGCGTCCGCGTTGTGTAGTATTTCTCATCGGCGGAAAAGAGAGATTACGACGGCATTTCCGCACGCGATGATGTTCTCATAGTTTTGAGAGACCTTCTTCATCCTCATTTCATTTTCGCGCTGTTTGCGGAATGAGTCATGCGACTAGAAAACTGTCGCGGCACAGCTCCCGGGCCGCCGGGGGGGGGGGGGGGGGGTCTCTGCCTGGCAGGTGTGCGGCGCGCGGTGTAATAATTCTCATCAAATAAAAACGAAAGATGATGCACCATCGCCATCACGCGACGCGACTCTGTGTGTGAATGAGCGGGGCACCGCGCGCGCACACACGCACGCACACACGCACGCACACACACGCACACACATCGCGTGCCTCATACCACGACACCTGGAGCAATGCGTGGAACGCAGAGAGGGCAGGGAGGCAGTGCGCGCGCGTCGCATGGCGAGAAATGCCGGGAAATTAAGATTGAAATCGCGCCACCGGCGGCGGCGGCTCGGGGAGGCCTCTAGAAATGACGACGCTGATGATGAGACATGTGGGAACAGGGAGAGGGACAGAGAGAGAGAGAGAGAGAGAGAGAGAGAGAGAGAGAGAGAGAGAGAGAGAGAGAGAGACCCCTCTCGTTACGAGCCGTGCCTCTGATGCTGACAGCAGGGAGAGGACATGTCCCCCGCTGCCGCCGCTGCCTGCCGCTGCCGCGCGCGCTCCACAAGGTTATGTTTCCCCAGCGGGTGGTCCCGGTGGTCCTCTCTCTCTCTTTCTCTCTCTCTCTCTCTCTCTCTCTCTCTCTCTCTCTCTCTCTCTCTCTCTCTCTCTCTCTCTCTCTCTCTCTCTCGTTCTTTCTCTCTCTCTCTCCCACTCAGTAAAGCCCAATTACGCCCGGTAGTGCCCTCAGATGTGCGTATCACACTGCGGCAGCAGAGATTCCAAGAGCTAGGCGAATGGGGAGGACGGAGAGGCGAGCCGAGAGCCGACATGTTAACGTCTCGTCACAAAAGTTCTATGGAACTGGATACTAATTATTTTCACTGCTCGCGATGCACCGGAATTTATCTTGTTTTTTCGTGGTGGCCGCCGGCGGTGGAGGATTGTACGACACTTATTATAGACTGCAGCAAGTGCCTCTGCCGACTAGATTAAGGTCTGAACAAGGCCAGAACGCCGGTCTTAATCTCCCCCCCCCCATCCCCCCCCCCACCTCCCTCTCTCTCTGAGTCTGACTAATTTTCTAATTTCGCCAAGGCACTCGGCGTGCGCGCGCTCTCCGCTTGGCGCGCGGCGCTTGTGAGAAATGTCCCACGCACAAAAGCAGCAAAAGCGGTGCTCGTCGTTGTTGCTTTGGCATCGCTGCAATTCGACAAGACATTCCTGTGTCGAGAAATGGCGTTTCCGCGTCGGGCCTGCTCAGGGTCCCCCCCCCCCCCCCCCCCACAGGGTCCCGACGAGGGCGCAGGCCGCTCCCCCAAATTAGATAAGAGATTCCTCCTGGGTGTCAGGTCAGGGCTGGAGGACGAAAAGGAAAAAGGCGCCGCCCTCGCGCACCGCAATTTCTCATGACGCGGCGAGCAGACGCCGCCGCCGCCGCACTGCTATACCCCCGCGCGACCCTGAAATTTCGTTGCGATAAAACTGCGCAACGAGGAATGAAAAAAAGAAAGAAAGAAAGAAAAGAGGCCTTGACTCTGTCGGTAGCACCCGTTTGTTATGGGGGCTTCTTGATTCATCCGGATCGTCGTCGACCGAAAATTATTACGCAGTCATAATGATGGGAGCCCGAGCCGAGGGTCTGCAGCAGCCGGTGCGGGGCCAACGTGACTAACGCTAACGTCAGCGGTAACGTTGTGCCGTTCACCAACCCCGTAACGCCTCGGGACGCGCGCAGACAATAGATGCCACTGCCGCTTCCCATCCGCACAGAGTATAAACTCCTTTATGACCGACCACACGAACGGCGCCCGCAAGCCATGACTGAATTATTGAAGTCGATGTATCGAAGGGCAGGCGGCAGGCGCATATGTACTTTCTCTAGCCTCGACGCACTCGAAAATTCAATTACACTTGCGACCTATGGGGAGAAGTAATTAGGATGTCCGCGTTGGGTCCGAATAATCCGCCCGCGGGTATCCACGTTTGGTGTGTGTGTGTGTTTGCTACCGGTGAGTCACGTGATCGCGGCGTAATGCACCCTGAAAATGTAATTACCGTCAATACTACGGAGAGAGAGACAGAGAGAGAGAGAGAGAGAGAGAGAGAGAGAGAGAGAGAGAGAGAGAGAGAGAGAGAGAGAGAGAGAGAGAGACAGAGAGAGAGAGAGAGGAATTACATGCGCGATTCAATCACGAATATAAGTATATGGTCAACTCCTTAAGGAGAGCAAACAAAACAATGCGGAGAGAATTACAAAGACAGAGAGACCCTCGTACGGTATGTGTGCGTGGTAAACCTCTCCATACATCCTTGTGTGTGTGTGTGTGTGTGTGTGTGTGTGTGTGTGTGTGTGTGTGGCTACTGGTGGCTCATAATTACTATCTTCGCCGGGGCACTTCGGACAGCAGGTACTCGGGGCTGCATCCACTCACGTCCGTCCAGATAGATGCCTCATATATACCGTGAAATTTCCGGTTGATTCGGAGATTTAACACTCTTGCGGCTGGTTGTTGAGTCGTCAAGCGGGTTATTTCTTCCAGGAGAGGATTTCCTCCTCGGGGCGGGGCAGGAGAGAGAGAGAGAGAGGAGAGAGAGAGAGAGAGAGAGAGAGAGAGAGAGAGAGAGAGAGAGAGAGAGAGAGAGAGAGAGAGAGAGAGGTCCGATCCTGTGGAGAAAACGAAGATTGCGAGCGCGTCGCTGCATTTTTATGCCGTTCCGTCATTATCTCTGGAAGATCAATCCGAAGATGGACGTAACCCGAGAGTGTTATTCGGCGCCTCGCTCGTCCGCACGTCCGACTGACAGTCACCAACAAAAGGCTTAAAAACAGACAAATCCGCGTCGCTTTGTCTCGCTGATGAACGGCACGCATGGCCGCCGATGATGAGCGCGTGTCGTCTGCTCGCGTCGTCTGCTGGCCCGATGAAATATGTCTGGGATCGCTACCGGCGCGATGGGTGGGCCTCCCCTCTCACCCGGCTGTCGATCACCACTCGTTTGTCTTTACTTTGACCTAACCTGACCCCCCCCCCTCCCTCAGGGCTCGCTCAGAGCTCGAGACAAAAACGCGCTTTAGACGCGTGTTTATTGGCATATGAAGTGATCATTGGCTCGCTGACAATGCGGGGGCCCAATGTACATGCAGAAAAATAAAATTAAAATGTTGGTGGCTGGAGCGAGACGGGCTGTCGGGTCGATCAATCCGAGGTCAACAACTATATGGACAGCTGACACAAGAAAAACAATAAGCCTATTTAAGGCGAGCATACCCTCACTAATCGCAACCAAATTATTAATTAGTTGTCCGAGTCTCGCTGACACGGTGAAGACGTTTCGCTGGCGCAGGGCTGACCCCACCCCATGTCGGGCCACATGAGCTCCTCCCGACAAACATTCCAACCCTCAGCGATCAAATAAGCTGTTGCAAGCGGCGGGGCGGGGCGGACCGGCAGTGGCACTGAATTCCGGCAAAAGCGGTGCCAAGGTGTCATTACTGGTCTACCTGTGGCGGCCCCTGGCGGCCCCTGGCGGCGTCAGGTCACATCCGGAGCCTGCAGCCGGAGAGGTTCCCCTTGGAAGGTAAGCGCTGCCCGCTGCCCCCTAAAACAGCCGGCCAGCCGGCGTTCCTCGGACAAATTGGGGGTGGCGGTGGAGCGGCTGCGGCGCCTGGCTCGGCTCGGTGCACAGCACAGAGCTGCTATCGATATTTGTTCTGGAACGTAAAGCCGTCAAGTCCGCCGTACCGTCATTATAGCGCTGGCGGACAATCACAGGCTCCGCGGGACCTACCGGGGATTTCGGAGGTTTGTTTCCCCCCACGATGGCCGCCGTGTCGGCCCTTGAATGGCCGGGCCGGGCGGAGAGTACGGAGAGAGGAGAGAGGACGGACGGATGGGATGGATGGATGGATGGATGGATGAATCAGCCGTGCTCCGAGCGGCGTTCAACAGAAAAGAAACAAAAGAGCGCACGGGGGAATGAAAAATGAATGGGAACGTGGGTGGCGGTTATGTTTCAGAGTCGTCGCCTCGCTTCGCACTTTCCCGGGGGTCTGCTGTCTTCTCTGTCTAACACCTCTCTAACGCCTCTCTTTCGTGTGTTTGGGTCCGCAGGCCGCGCCGGCTGCTACTTCCCCGCGGAGCTGCAGGGCGAGTTCGTGATGCAGCTGCAGTTCCAGGGCACACAGGCCGGCATCGGCCACGTGCAGTACTCCCAGGTCAACATCAGCGCCGACAACATCCCCATCTGGGGCCGCTGCCACCGGCGCAGGGGCAACAACGTCATCCTCATGGACAGGTAAGGGACGGCGCCGGCTGGGTAGGCAACCACGGCCTCGGCGTGCACGCGTGTCGTGCGGGCTGGCCTACCCTGGCGCTCGCAGGCGGCCTCGCCTCACCATACCGCCTCCCCCGCCCCTCTCTCTCTGATGACTGCACACAAAAAGCGTCCCTCCTCCACCTAACTTCCGCGTCGCGTGAGAAATGTTTCATATTTCCATGTTTTCCTGGCGTTTCTGCCGGGACGCTGCCGCTGTCCGCTGCCGAGTAATAAATCTACATCAGGGACGCTGGCTGCGCTGACCGGCGTCTGACACGGCGCTGAGCTTGATGCCCGTCCGCGGGGCCACCGCCGCCCTAACGACCCGCCCCACCGCCGTGTTCGCGGAGACCAAATACGAAACGTTTTCGGTGCGAGGCGGCGGCGGTTCCGCTCGACACTGCTGGGTCCACAGTGCTTATTGCGGAGTAGACTCAGTGTGGGAGGAAACCTCTCCTGGGGGGAAAAACCCCCAAGGAAAATATCTCCTGAGGAAAAATCACTCCTAGAGAAAAACTCTCCTGGAGAGAAATCTCTTCTAGGGAAAAAAAATTCCTGGGGAGAAATTTCTCATAGGGAAAAAAAATTCCCGGAGAAAAATCTCTCCTGGAGAAGAAACTGTCCTGCGGAAAAATATTTCTTGGTGAAAAATTTTTCCTTGGGAAAAATATCTCCTGGGGAAAAATCTCTCCCGGGGAAAAAAAATTCCTCACAGAAAAAGCTTTTAAGGCAAAAATCGACCATACATTTGTGGACTTGTTGGACGCTTCTTGATCCAGAAATGGGTGCACTGGCCCTTGTCGACACGGTGAGGTTCAGCGTTCCGCCGTTACTGCGACATCCCGCGCACAAGCGCGGTGTGTGCTCGGTGCCCCTTGTGCCCCCCCCCCCCCTCCGCGCCCTGAGACGGCTCTGTTCCGCCCCCTGCCGCGAGCCCCCCGCCCCCACGTGTTGCTGAGGGGCTTCATCTCCCATAACTCTTGTTCCTTTTCTTTTCCGGTGTGATCGCCCCCAGCCGAAGGGGTTTTCGGAACCACCTGTTGCCGCGCCTCTGCCGCCAGGCAGCGCCGCCGCCACCGCCGCCGCTACGCCCCGAGTCACTGGCCCATTCGTTCCAGTCTGGCCAGCACCGCAGCAGCAGCGGTAGCGGTAGCGGCGGTGGTGGCTGGTGGTGCATTCCGGGCGACAATGTTGGCAGCGCTGCTGGGGGGATCCAGAGAGGTCCCTCTGTGCGTGTAGTGGGGTATCGGCGATGGCAATCAAAAGGTTATTCGGACCGGAGCTGCGAACCTGCGGCTGCGGAGCCCGCAGCTCGCCCCGACGGGGAGAGGAATTTTCGGAGCGGCTGCTGCTGCTGCCGCTGCTGCTGCTGCTGCTGCTGCTGCTGCTGCTGCTGCTGCTGCTGCTGCTGCTGCTGCTGCTGCTGCTGCTGCTGCTGCTGCTGCCGCTGCTGCTGCTGCTGCTGCCGCCGCCGCTGCTGCTGCTGCTGCTGCTGCTGCTGCTGCTGCTGCTGCCGCCGCCGGTGTCCCATTCGCAAGATCCTTATCCGGTGCAGATAAAGCTCCTCTGGGCTGGGAGCGCCGTCCTGGATTGGCATTGTTATCGATTGCCGATCACATCGATCGGAATGTGTGTGTGTGTGTGTGTGCTGCCGGCGTCCCCAATGTCGCGTATAAATCTGCGAGAAGGCGCCCGCAATCTGATACGGGAACTAGTTTTTGAGGGGCGAAAAAGGAAAAGGAGTGTCGCCGTTATCGTGCCAGCGGCGCCCACGCTGCTGCGAGAATCGAGGGGGCTCTGTTTTGAAATCTGAGTTCGGACGCTCCCACGCAGAAAAAAGTATTGGTTGTCACAACGAATTTTTTTTGTTGATTTTTGGGACAAGCAACATGTTTAGTCGTGCGAACTCAGATTTCGTTGTAAAAACTGGGAGTCAGTTGGGCGAGCAAAAAGTGAAAAAAATTGACGCAAACTGACGTTTAGTTGCCCAAATGAAATCTTATTTCTTACAACTAAATATGTTGTTTGTCCCAAAATCAACGAAAAAAATTGTTGTCACAACTAATCGCTATCCTGCTCCGGTTGGCGACGCGTGCATTATAAAATAAGGTCACTTGACCTATTTTCTGATCGGGAATGCGAACAGAGACACATGTGAGTTGGTGTGGGAACAGTTTCCTAAGCAGCCTGGATGGCGACGGCTCTTCCATTCTCAGCGCTGGGAGTGTCGAGTACACAGACCGAGTGTCCAGGATATCGGAGGCGTCTTCTCCGGATGGCCGCCGCGTCCCGTCCCGTCCTCTCTGTTTCCGGTGAAAGGACCCGGAGCCCCCGGAAGGCTCGCACTGCGCCGGTTAGCCCCGGTGAGCCCCGGTGAGCCCCGGTGAGCCCCGGTGAGCCCCGGTGAGCCCCGGTGAGCCCCGGTGAGCCCCGGTGAGCCCCGGTGAGCCCCGGTGAGCCCCGGTGAGCCCCGGTGAGCCCCGGTGAGCCCCGGTGAGCCCCGGTGAGCCCCGGTGAGCCCCGGTGAGCCCCGGTGAGCCCCGGTTAGCCCCGGTGAGCCCCGGTGAGCCCCGGTGAGCCCCGGTTAGCCCCGGTGAGCCCCGGTGAGCCCCGGTGAGCCCCCGGCCGGCACTCCAGCGCTGCATGCCTTTCTCATGAGGCGGTGTAGTGGTCGGTAGGCAGACATATGTGCCGCAAAGCGAGCCTCTTCTCTCCCTGTAATCAGACGCCCGACCACTTCTTGGACCACTTACACGTATACGGTCCCAGACGTCCGAATTGTCCTTGCGGCTTAAATCACTCCTAGTTTTCTTGTTCTGTCGGGCTGAATTCGAACCACACTCTAAATTTCATCCGAAGCCAAATCTCTCCGCGGGGGTTTAGTAATCGGACTCTTCTAGGAATCAAAGCGCCCCATTATTATTATTTTTATTTTTCTCTCTCACAGATTGGCAGTAGTAGTATTTGATTCCGGTCCGGTACACCACGGCCCGTTTCTTTTTCCTGCCACGTCATCCTTCCTCGCTCTCTCTCTCTCTCTCTCTCTTTGTTTTCCATCTCTGCTCGTTCGCAGTAGTAGCGCGAATACTAGTCATAGCGCCAGGGTGGCCGAAAATATCATAACGGTCCATCTGGAGGGGGGCAGGCGCGGATCCAGGGGGGGGGGGGGGACGCAAAGGGTAGCGGACGGGAGGTGATTGATAATTCCTGCGCATCCCAGCGAGCCCAACAGCGCCCTCCTCTGCCTTGTTTCATTATTACCGCTTTCTCGCGGCCGGCACTGCCTTGCATTTCTTTTTGCGGTTTCGTATACTTACTTACGGAAGGCGCTAGTGGGCGCCGCCAGAGGGCGCTGCCAGAAGGCACCGCCACCGCCAATTGGATTCGCTGGAGTACGTATTCACTTCCGAGATAAGGAGGGCCTGTGACCGAGAGAGAAACGGAGGGAGGGGGGGTGCGTTACGTAATTTTCAGACGGCCCCTAATGAGCAAAGTGAATGAAACGTCCTGGACGCGCGCGCCCGTAGCGAGGCCCGTACCGAGGGCCGTACCGAGGGCCGTACCCACAGCACCGCTACACAATGGCCCGCAGTACAGTAGTCAGTAGTGCCGGCAGCGTTCCGTACGGTACAGCCCCCCTTGCCCCCTCCCTCCCCTCCCCCTTCCCCTCCTCTCCCCTTTTCCCTTTCTGGCCGTCGTGCGTGCACTAGTCCACGCGGCTGACCGATCGACGCGTGGCCATGATGCGGTACTAGTGAGTGTGTGTATGTGTGTATATGTGTGTGTGTACGAGTGTGTTTGAAAAAGCGCTCGCTCGCTGTACGACCACCGGAAGCGCTCTCTGTCCGGCTGCCGAGCACAAAACAGCGCGGGGTCGTCTCTGCTCGTCATTTTGCGCGTTGACTCTTTTAGTTCTGCGATTTTTTTTTGTTTTTTTTTCCTCTCCGCTCCCGCCTTCTATCGCAAAGTTACGTTGATGTTTTTTTTTTTTTTTGAGCGAGTCTGGCTTGGTGAGCGCCTTACGAAGACAGAGTAGGCAACCCGGTGAGCCGCGGCGTGCTGCGGCTCTGCCTATGCCTGCCGCTCTGCAGACGCCGCCTTGTGAGACACAGCCGGAAGCTCGGACGAGCACCGCCTTGTGGTAGCGATACGATTCGAAAAGAGCTTCCCCCTCCTCCCCCGCTTAGTTATTCCTCATCTTCTTCCTCGTCGATCTTGTCATAAATAAAATATTTTTTGAGCAACACTCCTCCGCCGCTGGGCGCACACACACACACGCACACGCGCGCGGACTCAGCGGTGTCGCCCGAAGGCTCCATCCGTAGGCCAGCGGGGCATAAATAGTGTTTAATTAAAAGTCTCCCGTACCCGAATTTACAAGTCAGCCTAGAGCGGCTCGTTTGCCCTCTGCCCGCGCCGCGCCCATCAAAACGTCGCGGGTTCGAATACCGCGGCCTGATATAAATATTCCATCTCGGCCGCATGCAGGCTAGCGCGCGCGCGCGGGCTGGCGGCATCGATATTGATTCGCGCGCGCGCGTGTGTGTTTTCATACATACTTACCATCACGCTGAAGGCTCCGAAACGGAAAACTTGATTCGAAATAACAAATGAGGGCCGGTATTCGAACCCGCTGCGCTCTCCCCTCTCTCCCCCGCCCCCTCTCCGTAATTATGGGCTTGAATTACGGGGCAGCACGGGACACGCGGACGCGGCTCCGCGCGGGGGCTGCAGCAGCAGCAGCAGCAGCAGCAGGGGGGGCGCGCACAAACCACGTAACTCCCGCCGCACAATGCCAAGGTCACGTGTCATTTACGTCCGCCCCCCTAGCGGGCTCATCAGCGCGGCCGAGCAGGATTGCGGGGACAGTTCGCGTCGTCTTCCAAGTGGGGCTTCCTCATTTAGCGCGCGCGGCCGCCGCCGGCCACAGCATGCACCGCTACAGTTGCAGCTGCAGCTGCAGTCGTACGTACGTAGCTTAGCATCAGCAGCAGCAGCAGCAGCGGCGGCAGCAGAGCCGTGTAACTGTATGCCTGCGCAGCTGCAGCTGCACGGTTCTGTGTGTGCGCGTCGGCGCCGCTCTGTGCGCATGCGTGCCGGTAATAGAGTAGCGCGCGCTTTTGCTCGTGTGTGTGTGTGTGTGTGTGTGTGAGAGAGAGAGAGAGAGAGAGAGAGAGAGAGAGAGAGAGAGAGAGAGAGAGAGAGAGAGAGAGAGAGAGAGAGAGAGAGAGAGAGAGAGAGAGAGAGAGAGAGAGAGAGAGAGAGAGAGAGAGAGAGAGAGCAGCCTGCCGCCCCACACACGATACTAGTGTGGCACAGATTGCTTTAGAGTGTTTTAGAAGACTAGAAGCAGCGTTAAGAACAACCCATATGTTTTGCTCTCTATTTCATCATTTGTTGTTGTTGTTTGCTGTTTCAGCTCGGGCAGCGCCAACTGCATCCGCTGCATCCACATCAAGCCCGTGGCCCGGAACGTGCTGCAGGTGCACACGGAGGACATCTCCAAGTGCTACACGACGGAGGAGGCCGCGGAGCGCTACTGCCCGGACGAGTCCACGCTCCGCATGCGCTCCAAGGAGATCCTGCTCTACAGTGAGTGCACGAGCTAGGGATCTGTGTGACTGTGGCTCAGACGAGCTGGAACGGAGGACGGCTGGCAGGGCGGATAGTCGAAGGGCGTTACGGCGGCGACTCGTATAAGGAGAGCTTTCCAACAAGAAGAAATAACCTCCAAATTCACTCTCAAAACGCTATTCAATTTTCTCATATCTGCCCTCGAGAGTTTCGCCGGCCTGGAAGACGTGTTTCCGTTCTTGAACTTCCATTTCCAAGTATCATTGGAAACCTCTATTATTCCTGAATGGCCCCTTATCAACAGGTAGATAGCGCTGGGCGCGCATTGAGAGTCGTGTGAGACTCTGAATGGTGTGTCGTTGGGAGGACTTTTGGAGGTCCGGATGTTTGCTAACGTTTGTGAGTTGTCGTGGTGGTGGTGGTGTTGGTCCGTGCCCCTGATAACATTGTGTGTGTGTGTGTGTGTGTGTGTGTGTGTGTGTGTGTAATCCCATCAGAGCACAAGGTGGGTGATAACACCTCCGTCACCTGCCATGGGAAATGGACAGCGCACTGTAAGATGTGTGGCCTGAGACGCCAGGCTGCGCCCGGGTCACGCACACGCTTGGCTTCATATCATACCCACTTTTGTCGTCATTCTCACAGATAAACAGGAATGGATTAGACAGACCCGCCAGGGCCGGGTCCCACACCGCGCGCCAACGCCATGGGAGTTGACACACGCAACACACTAGGGGAAACGGAACGGGTTAATCATCCCAAAGACCGATTCTTCCTGTCTGTCTGTTTGTCTGTCTGTCTGTCTGTCTGTCTCACTCTGTAATTAATACCTGTGACACCGAGTGCGGCAGGGCAGAAGGTTTCATCGTCTGTCACACAGGCCGTGATGATGACGTAGTAGCAGCAAGAGGAGGGAGGGAGACGGGACGCGGCGGGCCGCGTGTGTGTGCGAGTGAGACAGGGCGACACGCGCGGGAAGCGCAGGGCAGGGAAGGGAGGGAGGGGGCAATTAAAGCGCTCCGCGGAGAGTGAAACTGTACTTCCCTGGCTGCATGCGATGAGCAATGCCGGCGGCGGCAGCAGCCAGCGGCCTGCATTTCGGTCCTTTCTCCTTTTTTTTTCTTTCATTTTTTTCGTGTCCATGAGATCGGGGGCGTTAGTGAAGTGACGTCAGGCAGAGGGGGGGGGGAGATGAGGAGGGTGATGGATCTCCAGGGGCGGTCTTGGGAGAGGGGGAGGAAAGGGGCGTCCGGGGAAACCCTTCGCGCGCGCCCCGCGCGCCGGCCGGTCCGAGGAGTCCGAGGGGGAGCGGAGGCCGGCGGGGCGGAAGAGGGAAGGGCGGGGCGGGGCTGGTCAGGGCTGGTCAGTGCAGGCGGGCTGGAAATCCGGCGCCGAGAGAGGCGTGGCTGCGGAAGGGGAACGCACCCCGGCCCAGCCTAGGCCGGTGTTTCAATCATGCGTATTTGGTGGCCATGCACACGCACACGCACACACACACACGGACAGGAAAGGGCGTTGGGCCGGCAGTGGCAGCACTGTGCGCCCTCCCCAGGGCCCCCCGTGACCCTCTAGGCGTCTTTCTCGCCAATCCAAGGCGGGGGCGTCTGCTCTGCGGGGCCATCCCTATTCCTACAGGGCGATCGGTGGCAAAGTTCGTGGGGCGGCGAGGTTGGGGGCGGCGGGGGCGGCAGTCTGTCCGGGGGCGGGAGCCGCGCCGCCCCGCCGGCGCCACAACCGCTCTGCCCCATAGCGCCCCTTTCCCTTCCTTGCCCATTTCCCGTTCTTGTTCCGCAAAATGCAGCGGGAGGGGGAGGGGGTGCGGATAAACCTCGCGTTTTGTCACGCTCCGTTTTCTCGGTTTCGTGAGGCTGGTTAATTTTTATTTTTTTCAAAGTATTTGTTGTTGTTGTCTTTGGGAGTAAGTCTCTGAGTTTGGAAAGTTTCTGTACTGTTTTGTGAGTGAGTGTGAGTGAGAAGGACAGCGGGGACAGTCGGGTGGGTGGGGTGCCGTGTTCATGTGGCCCCAGTGGCAGTGCGCCTCCATTCCTGGAAAATGGTCTGGACTGGAGTTGTCCGGGCGGGGCGGGGCGGTGCCGTGGCACTGTGCCATAACGTGCGCCGGCCGCGTGCGGGCTGCGCGTGGCGCTCGCGTGGCGGGCGCGTGGCGGGCGCGTGGTGCTCGCGTGCCGACTGCGCTGCACTTGAAGCCCAACAGCCCGCCGTTGTCACCGTGCCAATGGTGTAACTTTTATACGATATTTGTTTGACGCACGCTGGAAATCTTTCCTTTAAAAATAAAATTAAAACCATCTACAGAATACAACAGATTTATCAGGTGGCGCCGTAGCACTCGAACCTCTGGCTCGCAGGGCCACTCCAGCCACAATAAGGATGAGAGAAAAACAAAAGAGCAGAAAAAGGCGGCAGCAGCAGCAGCAGCTTTTCGCGCAGTCACCGCCATTATAATCAATCAATGTTTCGTCAATTACCTCTCCCTGCCGCTACTGCCGCCGCGCCGCTGGCCGCCTCCCGTTCCCACACCGCCAGCTTCCGGCCGGGCCGATCAGGCGCCGAATAAGAAAGCTCTACCCCGGGCCGGGATCGAACCCGCGGCTCTGTAACCGGCGACTGCAGTCGGTCATACGGCAGCCCCCGGCCCCCGTGCTTCGCTCCCCCACCGCTGTGCTCACCGTGGGACCGTCAGGACAGACGCGCCGCCGCCGCCGCCCGTATTAGAAGGGACCAATTTCCGTTTCGGAAGGACGACGACGACGCAGACAGGCGCCCCACCGCGCGGCGGGGCCCCTGTCGTGCGGGCTGCCCAAGTCCGTGGTTCGAATACCGACGATGGTCCATTTTTATTTGTCGCCGCTGGCCGCTGTGTTGAGGTATGCTGGAGGGTGACACGCACGGCCGCGGCTCGGTTGGGCCCGGCTCGGCTCGGCTCGGCTCGGCTCGGCCGCCGTGGTGCAAGTCATGGCGGGCAGTAAGGGCTCCGGGCCGAGGGCCCCGGAGGATCCCGGAGGCTCCGGGCTCCGTGCTCCCGCCCTTTGTTTCGTCTCTCCTCGCCGACGACGCCCTTTGACGGCGCGGCCCGCCGGCCCGGATCATCCTGGAGGCTGCGGGGGAGTGTGGTTTCCGGCTAATATCCAGCTGAAAGGACGCAGGGGCCGGCGGGGGGCCGAGGGAGCCATGGCCTGCGTCATGGCGGCTCGAGTTGAGTCACCTGGAGAGTTAAGGGGCCGAGGGGGGCACGGCACGGCACGGCACGGCACGGCACGGCACGGCACGGCACGGCACGGCACGGCACGGCGCTGGAGAAGCATTTTTAGATGTCAGCCCCGGGTCCGGTGACGGATACCCCGTCGGTACTTGAACCCGCCGCGCTCGGCGCGCATCCTGCCGCCCCCGCTGGGAGCGAGGCGCTGGGCGCTGGGCGCGGCCCTCCAAATACCCAATCAGGGAGTCGACGCTTTAGTTTCCCATGGCCGGTATTTGAACCTGCGACGTTTCTCGCGAGCGCGGGTTTGAACACCACTCGCGCGGCTGTGAAGGCCGTGAGCCCACGCGCACGACCTTTCGGCCGCGCCGGCGGCGGCACGTCTCTGTGAAGTCATTTTGACGCGAAAAAAAATAAAATAAATCCGTCATAAATGGCGTGGTGCCATTACAGGTCCGTCACCTCTTCTTTGTGACTCGTCGCGTCTGTGTGACGGCAGCGGCAGGGACAGGGACGGCCTGCTAACGCCCTGCTGGACCTGGACGCAATCAGTTTGGCCTGGCTCTGCCCTGCTGGCCGAGGGGTTCCTCACTACATAGAAAAAAAAATCAATGTACACCGTCAAGGCATTACAAAAATTCAGTAAAAATTAGGAAATTCAGAAGAGAAAAGAAAACGAAAAACGAATAAAAACCAGAAAACCAGCTTTTATCCTATTGACACCGCGGCCCTGACTCGGCTCCGACCCTGCCATGACTCTGCCCCGACTCTACCTTGACTCCCTTGACTTGACTCTGCATTGGAAGCAGAGCGCCTTTTATTGTCCCGGATTTATGAACGAAGTGAAACGAACGAGTTCGGACGGTACTACACAGGAAACGGCGCCCCCTTTTTGTCTGCCTGTTTGTCTCTCTCTCTCTCTCTCTCTCTCTCTCTCTCTCTCTCTCTCTCTCTCTCTCTCTCTCTCTCTCTCTCTCTCTCTCTCTCTCTCTCTCTCTCTCTTCTTGTCTCTCTCTCTCACACGTCGTCACGCGTTCCTGTTTTTATCACGGGGGTTTTATTATTTGGATGCGTCCCGCTGCGGCTGAAACCCGCCTGAAGCCTGTGCCTGGCGCAGGAGGCGGTGGCGGAGCGGCTGTGGCCCTTCCCTTACACAGGATCTGCCGCTCGGCGCTTATTTAAACCTGTTGCTGCCGCAGCAGCCGCAGCAGCGCAGCAGCAGCAGCCCCCGCGGGTTTTAACTTTATTATGCCATTTTCTTTTCCTTCGCCGCTCCCCGCTAACCCTGCCTTGGCGACAATGCGCCTCTCCATGATTTACGGCGCGGCTTGTCGCCGTCCACCAGAGCCAACGCCCCGCGCCGCCCCCCGCGCCGCCCCCCGCGCCGCCCCCCGCCCCGCCCCACACCGCCATCCTAATGGTGTTTACTCTCACGAGATTCTCACATATTTATCTGGTCGGCCGTGTGGAGCGCGCGCGCGCACACCCGCCACAGGCCCCCGCAGCCCCCGTGCCGAGCGCCCCGAGAAGCTGGACATGTGTGTGTCAGCCGGCGACAGGTACCCCATCCGGTGCGCGGCACTGCCCCCGCCTGCCCCCGCCTGCCCCCGCCTGCCCCCGCCACCGTGGTGCTTCCGACCTATCAGGGCACACGACGATTGGCAGGAAGTCCCTCTCCCCCTTCCCCCCCCTTTCCCCTCTCCTGGCTCCCCGCTCCCGCGCCAACCTCGGTCTGATTATACCCGAGCTCTTTGCCCGTCCATTGATGTGCGGGTGAATCGAATTAATTGAGCACATGCAGAATAAATGAATGCAGCGCGGGGGGAGGGGGAGTGGGAGGATCTCTGATAAGAGAGGCATGGCGCCAGCGACGCGCGCCCGGAACAGGTGGCAATGACCTGCAATCCGGGAGTGGAGCGGCGAGCTGCGGGCAGCGGCTGCGATGGGGCCCCAGAAAACCAGAGCAGTCTGTCTCTTGTCGCGCGCGCGCGCGCACACACACACACACACACACACACACACACACACACACACACACACACACACACACACACACACACACTGGAATAACTCGATTCTGGGGCCGGCCTCTGGCGCCTGGCTAGCTGGGGGATAGGCCACCCTCCTGCAGCCGTGCGCTGCGGGCCTGCCTACCCAGCCGGGCGGTCAGCGCGAATACGGCACGTGGAGACATTGCTGACGTAGCTGCGGGAACGAAACGGCTCTACTTTTATTTTTCCCAGTGAGATGAGAGGTGTGCTGCGGGTGTCCGACGGGTGTCCGACGGGTGTCCGACGGGTGTCCGACGGGTGTCCGACGGGTGTCCGACGGGTGTCCGACGGGTGTCCGACGGGTGTCTACCGTGTGTACACGACACGCGGCCGCTGGAATCCCAGCAGCGGAAACGGTCTGGAGCGGGGAGGGGAGCGGACGGGGACAGGGACAGGGCCTCTTCCGGCAAAGCCCCACTCCGGCCCTGCGTCCAGTCAGCCTCGGTCCGAACAACCGAACCGGGCCGGCCGTAGCCCGCGGCAGTGATGTTGATTCGGTGGGGCCGGCTGGTCAAATGATGGACTTTACGGGTCGTAAGCCGGCGCTGCCAACCGCTGCCAACCGCTGCCAACCGCTGCCAACGCTCCTGCCCTGTCCCCCGGAGGCTGTACCGTGTTCAGAACCCTCCCCCCTCCTCCAAAAATAATACCAATAATATAATTTGCTTGGATCGGCCGGCCACTGCCACTTCCACCTCCCGTGCGTGAAACAATGCGCGAGAATCGCAGATTCAAGACGTCCGACAAGCGCCAGTCTGCAAACTGCGCACTGGGGGGGTCATCTGCAGGGGTTAATTGCCCGCCTTCTTTAATCCACGCGTTTCATTCAATTTAAGATTTGACGTCCGGGCTGGATGTTCCCAATGCCGCCGGGCCCGCCGGGCCTGGTGCGCGTGAGAGATGCAAGCGAAGCGGGTTAGCCGTACTCATGGTTCAGGAGGGAGAGTTTATTGATAGCGCACCTCTTCGGGATAAAATCCGTCGGTCGTAAAAATTTCTACTATAAATGGACGACGTGCCGCTCCTTTCATCCATTGTGCGTTTTGCTCATCAGAACTGGTCGTGAGAATTAGCAATGTAAGAATGAGTAATATAAATAATACTACGTCATTCTTTCATCCTGACGACCAAAACCACTGCACGTCCGCTCTCTCTCTCTCTCTCTCTCTCTCTCTCTCTCTCTCTCTCTCTCTCTCTCTCTCTCTCTCTCTCTCTCTCTCTCTCTCTCTCTCTCTCTCTCTCTCTCCCTCTCTCTCCCTCTCTCCCTCTCCGTCTCTCCTGAGGTCAGTAATTACCCATGAAGACACTACTTGACTCGGGGGCCGCGACCGCACCACCCGCACCGGGCTGCGTTCGAATACCGGTGCCGGTCTCCGCCGTGCGACAGAGACGGAGCCCGCTGCCGTGCGCACTCCGGACGCGCCGTGTTTTGTCAGCCCGCCGGAAACTTTGCGGCGAAAGGAAATTAAAAAGTTTGAATCGGAATTGAGTCGTCCCGTCCCGCACGTCCCGTCGGCTGTCTGCTCACCTCTCTCCTCCCTTATATCCCCTCGGGCTGTGTTGGCTGCCGAGAGGGACAGCAGAGAGAGAAAGGGAGTTTGTGCTTCCTCTGTTGGCACCATGGGGGGTCCCAGGCAAACAGGATGTCCGATACGCATACCGCGGCCGACTGAGTCACCAGAAAATTCTCTCATTTTTTGACCAAACTTATTCCAGAACACTGGTCCAATATTTACGACACAATATTTTTATTTTTCTAAATAACTTTCCCCTCGTTCTGTCATTGCCGGTGAGTGGGTGTGTAGGTGTGCTGGCGGTGGTGTTGACATGATAATGCCCGGAGAAGTAAGTACCGGCTCTCTCCGTGGGGCACGTTCCTGGTCACGCCACGCCCCCCGGTCCCCCCTGGTCCCCCCGGTCCTGGTTCGTCACGCCGAGGGTGCTGTGCCTGCCGCCGCCCCGCCATGCAGTATGTACGTAGTAATGACGGCATGGCCCCTCGGCACCTCACCGCTGTGCGCCTGTTTATGGACCACTTGGCACGGCCGGGGTTGGCGCACCTGTATCGGGCTGCCACACCTGGCGGGTGCCACGCAGTGCCACGCAGTGCCACGCCCCCCGCCGGCACCCGCCCTCCCCAGCCTACCCTCACTATGTCTCCCCCGAAACTGCTATACTATTGTGTCACGTGTGGTTTTTTTTTTTTGTTTTTTTTTTAACATTTTTCGTTCCGCACGGGAAGGGAAGGGTGACGACGCGCGCTATTAAAATGAAAAGTATACGAGCGGGGTGCGAGCCGTGCGACACGGGGAGAAGGCGCGGGGCGGCGTGTCGCGGGTTCGAATACCCGCGCTGGCGGTGGTTTTACGCGGCCGGTGGCAGCGCGGAGAGCGGCGCCTGTGGGGTTTCCAGGACAGCCGACCCTCGGCGCGGCGAGGACACGTGTATCCCTGCGTGTGCCGCTCCGGTATCACGCAAACGACCGCGCCACGCCACGCCACGCCACGCCACGCCGTGCCACGCGATGTGAAGCGGAGCGCCGCGGACGCCGCGCCGGTATGGCATATTGCACGCTACGCACCGGCCTGCGCGTCCGCGTCCGAAAAGAAACAGATAGGACGCGGCTCTCTCTCTCTCTCTCTCTCTCTCTCTCTCTCTCTCTCTCTCTCTCTCTCTCTCTCTCTCTCTCTCTCTCTCTCTCTCTCTCTCTCTCTCTCTCTCTCTCTCTCTCTCTCTCTCTCTCTCTCTCTCTCTCTCTCTCTCTCTCTCTCTCTCTCTCTCTCTCTCTCTCTCTCTCTCTCTCTCTCTCTCTCTCTCTCTCTCTCCCCCTTCCGAGCTGGGGAACTGATTCGTGAGGGAAAGAGTAGGAAGAGGTTATTTTCGGCGGCGGCCTCGCGCCGGTGCGGTATGGTCGTATGGTTCCCGTGTGACCTTTTCCAGCGGAGCCAGCCGAGCACCGCCCTCCGTCCTCCGGGATATGGAATATAGGTGGGCTGGGGAAGTCAGTCGGAAAAAAACTCACGTAATAATGCGGGAGCAGATGTTTTAATATTAAATACTCCCTCATTTAGCTTCTGTTTCGGGTTCGAATGCCGGTACGTGAAACTTTTTTCTCCGTCCTCCATCAGTTGCGCATGCCGCTGAACTAGCGGTACGAAGGTGCCCGTCTGATTGTGTACCACCCAACCGTCGTGCTCCACCCCGCACGTTGGTGGTGGTGGTGAGCGCCGCGGGTTCAACTTGGACCTGGCTTGGCGCCGACGGGAGTTTTGACCGCGGCGGGGGGGGGGGGGGGGGTCATTTTTTTTGTATTTTTTTGTGCCCAGCGTGGCCGAGGGAGCCCCGCTTTGCCTCGTGGTCATGGTCTGGTCATGCCGACGCATATATATTTATTTATAATTATTATTTTTTGCCGAGGCAGAAATGATAAAAATGACGAAGAACACGGCAGTTTCCTCCTTTTCTCGTCCCTCATGATCATAAACCATCGGTTTGACGATTCCTCTTGACGTTATTGGGGACATGGCGGGGAGGTCGTCCCGGCGGGGGGCCCGCGCCGGCAGGGGGTCCGTGGGGGCCCAGTCCTTACCCCGGCTTACCCCGGCCCCCGGCCCTGCTTACCCGGGCTTACCCCCGCCCAGCAAGGCCATACGGTGGCTCCGCCAGTGCCCGGCAAAAAGTCTGCAGTTCGCCGCCAACCCCGGGCCCTCGGCTGCCCTCGGCTGCCCTCGGCTGCCCGGTGCTCAGCCGGCGGAGCCACGGCGCTCAGCCGGCTCAGCCAGGCCTCAGCCGGGCCGGGGGACGCCTGCTGCTGCTGCCTGCCTGCTGGTCATTCGTGACCAGCCAATGGACCTGACGGCGCCCCTGGAATGCGACGTCGGCGCGCTCTGGCCGGCGTCACGCCACACTGACACCGAGGCCCCGGGGGGTCCGGGGGGTCCGGGGGGTCCAGCGGGCGTCATCGGCAACCTCTATGGGCTTCACCCAGCCGAGGCCGTCGGGGGCCTCTGCCGGCATCCTCAGAGGGGCGTAAGTGATCTCATCATTTGCTCAATGAATACAGCCCGGGCAGGGCAGGGGCAGCGCCGCCCCCCGGCTGCCCCCGGCTGCCCCCGGCACGCGTTTATAACAGTGGTTTGACGGCCGCGGCACGCCACGCTAGGCGCGCTGCCCCCCACAGGACCCGGGGGCCGGAGGGGCCGGAGGGGTTCACAGGGCCCCGGAGGGGGCCGCCCTGGGCGCCGCCAAGGGAATTCCAATTCCAATACACCGGTACGATGCACGCACTATGTCGTCGTGTCCACCGGAGCGGCGGAAGGCCCGCAGGGGGCCGCCGGCCTGCCGCCCACTCCAGCTCCGGCTCCAGGCACGCCCCGATCGTTCCATAAATTGGCCGAGACACAGGCATCTCTCTCTCTCTCTCTCTCTCTCTCTCTCTCTCTCTCTCTCTCTCTCTCTCTCTCTCTCTCTCTCTCTCTCTCTCTCTCTCTCTCTGTCTCCCTCTCTCTGTCTCCCTCTCTCTGTCTCCCTTTCTCGCTCGCTCTCCCGCACCGCCCTCCCCCTCCGGTGGCACCTTCCGAAGTGAAATTGATAATGCTCGGAGCCTCAGAGCACCCGCCCGCGCCCGGATGGCTTCCCGGAGCAGTTTGGAGACGACGGATTTCTCGCCGCGGAGCAGATTCCAGAAAAGGGACCGATTTCGGCCGCGTTCCTTCCGCCTGCCTCCTGTCTGCTCCGAGACGTCCGGGACCTCCGGGACCTCCGGGACCTCCGGCACCTCCGGGACTGGCAGAACAAAGCGAGGAAACGACAAGAGCAGCGCAAAGCGGAGCGCAAAGCGAAGCGCAAAGCGGAGCTGCTGCAGACCGTGCGCATGCGCAGAGCGAGACAGAGACAGACAATGGGCGGCCCGCAGTGCAGACGAGGACAGCGAGTGGGACGCGAGCTGGAGCTGGAGCTGGAGGTGCAACAGGAGAAGGGAAGTCCGACCCGACGCGCGCGCCGCCCTGCGCTTGCAAAACGTCTCGATGGCCGCGCTGAACAACGCCCCGGAGCCGGAGCAGAGAGCCCGCTGAGCGCCCGGCAGGGTAGGCAATATCTGTGGGTGCTGGACACGGGCGTGCGGCGGGGCTGCCTACCCTCACGGCGCTCCCAGCCCGGCCCGCGGCCCCGGGGCTCCACCTCTGCCGTGTGGTGCGGTCCGCAACAGGGCATCCCTGCACACTTCTGTGGTGTCTGTCTGAAGAAATGTCGGCGGTGCCATTAAAACTTCATCAGGGTCTCGGCCCGGCCCGGCCCGGCCCGGCCGGAGGGTCGGCACAGCAGGACCGCCGGATCGGAAAAAGGAACGCGAGGCGAAAATGTCAAGCCGCGAGGATTTAATTCCGATCCTCCCGCGCCGCACGAGCGGAGCCCTGCGGCCCTGCGGATCCTGCGGGTCCTGCCGGCCGGAGCCTGCAGCCTGCGGTCGGGTCGGGACATAAGTACATTCACCATCAAGATTATCGCGGGGCATTGCCACATTCCCAGGGCTGAATTGAGTACTTGGGGGAGCCGGTGGGCCGGCGGGGCGGCGGGGCGGCGGGGCGGCGGGGCGGCGGGGCGGCGGGGCGGCGGGGCGGCCAGGTGACGCGGCGAACGGGAGCCCAGCTCCGGAGCCCCCGTGGGGGCCTGCGGGGCCCTGCGGCCGGCAGGGCAATCAGAGAGTGTTTCTCAAGTGAGGGAGAGATGCATATCTGGGCACTTGTCAGGGCCGGAAACCAGCCGTCGTCTGCTCTGTGTGCCCATGGCGGGGCCCAGCGGGGCCCAGCGGGGCCCACCGGGGCCTGCGGGGCCCATGGACTGCTCTGCTCTGCAAGGCGTTCCGTTCCTGGAAGGCAGCGGCGGCGGCTGCGGTGGCGGCAGCGTCTCCTCGGGCGGACCGGACCGGGCAGTGCGGTAGTGCGGTCGCAAAGGGTCGCAAAGCAGCGCAGCTAGCGCGGGCTGGTCGCCAAATGGTCGCATTGACGACCGTGCACGGACGCGGTGCACGGACTGTGTACGGACGGTGCACGGACTATGCACGGAATGGCCCCGCCCCGTGCACGTCGATGCACAGCGGAGAATGTAGTCAGGTTGTCGCGAAGGCGAGCGGGCGTCTCGTGTAGGATTGAGTTCTCATTCAGCGGAGGGCGTTTTCAGATACTTTACCTCCCCCCCCCCCCCCCCTCCCCTCCCATTCTGGACGGTACGGAGATGACCAATGGAGCAGCACGAAGAGCAGCGTCGTCATACATTTTGGTTTTGTTGTGCAAAGTGCACACCGAGACCAAAGAGAGCGCAGCGCGCAGAGCGCAGTGGACTGGCTCGTTTTACAGGCACTCCCGTCCCCATGCTGTCTCCCTCCCACTGCCGTGGCGGCCGGCCGGGGGCGACAGAGACAGAAGACATTATTGCTGCTAGGCCGCACTGTGCGCGCATCGCAGAACGGGAGGGACTTAAAATCGCGGAATCCTTTATTATTATTATTATTATTATTATTTTAATTTTTTCGTCCGAAACTCTGGAAAAGTATTTTCGGAGAGATGGAATGAGAGAGGGGGAGGGAGGGAGACGCCTTGGGGCGTGGCGCGGCGTGGCGCAGGGCGTTGTCTCACGGAGCGCGAGTCCATGTGTCCGGGTTGAGGAATACATTAAATGCATCTTCCATGCGCTGGGCGTGCTCACTGCGGCGTACTGCTCGGCCATGCTGTACGCTGTACGTGTTTATCCCCTTGGGAAACACTTATTGTTACTTTTCTCCTTAAAATGAGCGAGAGAGCGGCACACAGATGCCCCCGCTGCAAAGTGAGGGTGATACCCACTGCTTGTGTACTACGCCCTCCTGGGGCTGCGGGTGCTGTAGCGGTTGCCTACCCGGTAGGGAGTCACTGCGGCTCCCCGCCGCCTCCCACGCCGGCTCATTATTGTCCTGCTGGACAGGTCAAAGCCAAAGGGCTCTGGAGGGCCCCGTGGGGGCCGTGGGGGCCGCGTCCTGCGACAGGACCGACAGGACCGACAGGACCCCTGTCAGGCGATAACGTCACTCAGGCTGACACTCGGGGCGGAGGCTGCGGCGGACTGCGGCCTATTCATCTCTTTCATATGGGAAGACACATCGCCCTGCTGCCGCTGCTGCTGCTGCCGCTGCTGCTGCTGCCGCTGCTGCTGCCGCTGCTGCTGCCGCTGCTGCGGCGGCGGCGCGGCGTACGTTCGTGTCCAACAGGGTGGCCCTTCGGTCCTCCCGGCCTCCCATGTGTAAAACCGTGCTACAAGCTGTCTATTTATTTCTAATAAAATCTAACGCTTTTAGAAGATTTTTCCGAACTTTATTTTAAAGTTTATACAAATAATGATTGTAGAAGTATTGTGGGATTTTAAAGTTCCGAAAGCTTCTTTAATTCCATACAAACTTATAGAATGTGATAAAATCTTCTAAGGTTTGCCAAAGAAATTAAATACGAATTTTACACAAATTTTATATAAATTTCATGCGAATCTTAAAAAGTTGTATTAACATCACATTACGAGGGCTCTGGCCTCCCCTCCGGTCGGCTCCGGCCCGGGCCCCGGCAGGACGTGTGCGCTGGAGTGCACTCCCAGAAAACTGTTCGGCTTTCTCGACGAGCAGTTTTGGGCGGAGAGAATAACGCGAACGCGAATCCGCGGAGGTTATCTCCGTGAGTGGCGGGGGAGACTTGGATGCTGGAGTCGCACGGGGGTCCATGGGGTCCATCGGGGAGTACGGGGGCGATGCTATCGGATGTCTGGACAAATGCTGTCACATGAAGAGGCTTCGATATGTATCGAACGGGCGGGATGGATGACTCAACAGGCTCTGGCGGCTGGCGCCCGTCAGTCCGGATCCCCCTCTAACACCCTAAATGTCACGGGACGAGTTTTAAAACACGCACAAGAAAAATGCAATTGTGTACAACACGGCTGTGTTTTAGTCTCTTACTAGTGTTTGGCTCCAAACTGCAACATTTCGTGGTGCAAAAATGTTCCCATGACATTATTGGGTCTGGAGACTCCCTCGTTGCGTCTCTCGTTCTATCATAACCCGACATTCCTTTTTCTGCGTTGTTCTAAAGTGGCCGTGGAACTAATAATTACTGGCAAGCTTGTTCTTAAAAGCGGATCAAAAAAAAATTGTGACGGTCGAGTTGCTGTTGTTATTGATGGAAAATCAATGGTGTGTAATTGCCGAGTTATTGTCCATATTTTTTGTTTTTGTTTGCGTAATTAGTCCTGAATAAGTTCTCCGGGCGCCGAGGCCGCTCCTCTCTTAGAAACGCACCGCTACGCAACACAGAGAGATATGAGAGAGAGAGAGAGAGAGAGAGAGAGAGAGAGAGAGAGAGAGAGAGAGAGAGAGAGAGAGAGAGAGAGAGAGAGAGAGAGAGAGAGAGAGAGAGAGAGAGAGAGAGAGAGAGAGAGAGAGAGAGAGAGAGAGAGAGAGAGAGAGAGAGAGAGAGAGAGAGAGAGAGAGAGAGAGAGTACCTTGTGGTGTTGCAATATCGCAGCGGCTTTTTTTTTTTTCGTTTTCTCCTTTTCGTTTCCCCCTCGGCCCTTTTTACGACCCTCCCGACCTTTCATGAGGCATTTTGACCACACAGGGTCCCGACAAGGTCACCGTTGACGGCAAATAATTAGAAACACGTCCGGTCTGGGATTCGTTTTTCGCGAAAACTCTCGCCGTCTCGCCCGTGTTGTCGCGGACGTTTTGGGGGGAGTAAGCGAGGATGACAATCTCGTCTAGCGGGAGGGGAGGGGGGATTGGGGGGGGGGGGTGAGGACGAAGATGGGGAAATAATCACTCGGCAGTCGGCAGGTGTCTGCGGATGTGCGCCATTAGGACCGTCCTCACACACGTACCTTCCTTCCTTCCTTCCTTCCGTCCTCGGCTCCCCCGCACTGCGCTCTGCAAATTACCTCTCAAATGTAAAGCAAATTGGCGCCCGGGGGAGCGCTAACCGTTTTACCTGTCTGGGAACAATCAGGGACACGCACGTGGGGGGGGGGGGGCTAAGAGCCCCCGTCGCCGGAGACATCGAAAAGATGACAATGCTTACGCCCTGTTCCCCGGAAGGGGTGCTTTTCCTGGATTTCTCATACTCACATCGTCGCCCCAATTTTCTTCTCTTTGCAGAAACCAAGGAGCTGGACGGCGAGGACGTGATGAAGGAGTACTGCCCCATCTCGGGCCGCTTCAACTTCACGTACAACGTCAACGACGGCCTGGAGAACAAGCAGGAGTGCCCCACGCCCGCCTCGGACCTCAACAACTGCCCGCTGGGCAACGCGCTCAACGTGCACTTCCGGGACTGCTCCTTCGAGAACCACGGTGAGCTGGACAAGCGTCTTGAGCTTCTGCTTAAGAAACGTTCGGAAACCAAATCTTAGCCGCCCTCATGGGCTGGTTTCCGGGACTATTTTCAAATTAATTAGTTAAAACTCAAACTTTTAACATTTATAACTCGGAAAGTAGCCTCTAAGTGCAGCTAAGATTTGGTTTCCGAGCGTCAACCCCATAAAGAGTTTGCATCAGATAGTGGGAGTGACACCTGGGACACCCCCTCGTGAGTCCGCGCAACATTCCATCAGCCCCGAGTCACGGCGGGTGGGTGCTCTGCCCGCTTCGCCTGCTCTGCCCGCTTCGCCTGCTCTGCCCGCTTCGCCTGCTCTGCCCGCTTCGCCTGCTCTGCCCGCTTCGCCTGCTCTGCCCGCTTCGCCTGCTCTGCCCGCTTCGCCTGCTCTGCCCGCTTCGCCTGCTCTGCCCGCTTCGCCTGCTCTGCCCGCTTCGCCTGCTCTGCCCGCTTCGCCTGCTCTGCCCGCTTCGCCTGCTCTGCCCGCTTCGCCTGCTCTGCCCGCTTCGCCTGCTCTGCCCGCTTCGCCTGCTGCGCCACAAAGACATAATGGATAGTCATACCCGCGCACGGTATTCTTTCGCCGCGGCCCGTTCGCCCATTCATCCGCTCAGTCATTCATTCGTGTGTTCATTGACGCGGGGCGCATGGCGCATGCGCGGCCGGGATCGCACTTACCGCGTCACTCCTCACTAATACCCGGCCGGGCTCACGCTGCTAACGCTAACGCTCCAGGCCAATGCCACATCGCCTGTCGAAAGCTGTTACAAATGAGCCGAGTGAGGTGTTTCCCCGCCGCACTCGCGCACCGCCGGGTGCAGCGGGTTGATTAACGATTGACGCACGCATGCGGCAGCAGCGGAGTACCCGTTGCGCGCCAGTTGGCCGCGTGTGTTTGTTTTTCCGGGGCCGAAAACGACTAATGGCCGTATTCAGTGCCGCCGGCGGCGCTTGTTGGCCGCCGGCCCCCCGCCTCCCGCACGTGCCGGGCGCGGGTTCGAATCCCATCAGCGCCACGCAATTATTCGTCTTTTATACCCGCGCTCGTTCGATTGTTTTTCTAGTGACTTCCCCGCTGGCCGCGGGGCGCGAAGACGCGAATCACAATACCACAAAAGGGGGGGGGGGGATAGACAAGGAAGAAAATACACAGGGAAAATAAAAGAGGGTGAAATAAACGATCCCGGTTCTCAAGAATGGCAAGGGCGCTCCTGCAAAAGCAAAAATTTGAAGGGGCGAGCAATTTAAGCCGAGAGTTTGTGTCCTGTCGTGCGAGTCCTGCGGGTCCTGCAGGTAGCCGGTCCGGTCCGGTCGGCTATGTGTCCTGGCGGAGCAGGCGGAGCGTTCGACCATCGATCAATCGACGTGCCGACCGGCCGACCACGCCGCCGCTGCCCGCACCGCGGCATCACGGGGTATTTTTATCCCCCTCCCCCCCCCCCTCTCTCTCTCTCTCTCTCTCTCTCTCCTTTACTGTGTATGCAGAGAGAGACAGACAGACAGAGAGAAAAGGTGAGGGAGGGGGAGAGGAGAGAGAGAGAGAGAGAGAGAGAGAGAGAGAGAGAGAGAGAGAGAGAGAGAGAGAGAGAGAGAGAGTGGTTATTGCGATGCAGTCATCCCGTCAGCAGCACGACGACCATCGGACGCGCGGCTATGTTCGATTGTTTTCCGAAGAGTGAAACGCGGGGCGTTCTGAAATCTGGAATGCGGGCGAACAGGCGGCGGTGGCGGCGGCGGCTCGGGGGCAGCGTCCGACGGGCAGGTGCAGAGGACAGCCGTGCACCAACCACGTAACGCGGCACTTCTTGGAGGCGCCGAGGTGTTGGTGCGGCTCTGACGGGATTGTGACTAAAGATGCGAAATTTCAAAGAAAATAACCTTTTTATCAACAACCTAATCTAACCTAACGCTTGCAAAAAGCCAGTCAAAGTGACTGCCTTAAAAAATTCCCAGGAATTGTCCGTTTTGACTGGCTGTACAGGAAATATTTCACGAAAACCTGAAAAATTTCACTAAAATTTCCAGTCGAATTTTATATTTTTCCGAACATTTACGATTCTAATTGTGACGACGCCCTGTTCCCTCTCCGTGTTGCAGACATCACGTTCGAGTGCCTGGGCCACTGGACGGGCTCCGACAACCAGCGCTACCTGGCCCTGCTGGACACGAGGGTGGACGCGGTGCGGCGCGCCCAGTACCGCTGCGCGGTGAGTATAATGTCGTCTGCGCATGCGCAGTTGAAGCGTGTCATGAACGCGGAGCTGCCGCCGGCGGTGGCGGCCGTATCGATATCGAGATACTGCGGGGCCGGGCGTCGGCGGGGCGGGCTGCTGCAGAGACGAGACCGGTCTTCTGAGCAGTGCTGAGCAGTGCTGAGCAGTGCTGAGCACACTCGGCGCCTGCTGGGTAGGCAGCCTCGGCTGCTGCACTGCACGCGTGTCGTGCGGGCTGGCCTACCCCGGCACTAACAAGCGCTCGACGGAGCAGTAGAGTACTCCGGAGAAGCTCAGAACGGAACTGAGAAGTCGAAACGAAGAAGAAGAAGAAGAAGAAGAAGAAGACGAAGAAGAAGAAGAAGAAGAAGAAGAAGAAGAAGAATGCAGGGGAAGTATGAGAAATCGAATATTCGGAACTCCGCTGCCCCTCAAAAATCACTCGATTTCTCATATTTTCTCCGGGACTCTTCTTCTTCGTTACGACTTCTTACTTCCGATTCAGGCTTCTCCGGAGTACTCTATTGGACGCCCCCTGCGGCTGTGCACATCGAGTTACGTACATTATGAGCGGCGCCTGCAGAGGATATGCTGGGTACGGCCCGGACGGCGAGGCTGCGCTCCGATACGCCATCGATCGTGGACGCCGCGCCGCAGCGCCGCAGGGCTGTGTCCGGGTAAACGACGCCGCGCCGCCGCCAGACTGCTGTCCATGGCGGTGCCGGGATCTGCATGCGCCGCCTCGGAAGCAGCCTCCGCGCTCCGCGTTGGCGATGCGATGCGTTCGCGATGCCATCGCTCGGCACCATCTGATCCGCAGCGCTGGTCCGCGCCGTGTGTGTGTGTGTGTGTGTGTGTGTGTGTGTGTGTGTGTGTGTATTACCGTGAGTCCGCGGATAGGGAAGCGCGGTCTGGTGTTCGTTCCTGATATGCAGTGAGAGAGGACAGGACCGACAGAACCGGACGGAAATGTGACCACAATGTGACCGAAGTGTGACCACAGTGTGACCGACGTGTGACCACAGTGTGACTTCAGTGTGAGCACAGTGTGACCAGATGCCGGGCAGAGATCGGCAGCCACGCTGGTGGCGTGACGTGGTTTAGGAACGTTGGCAGGCGGAGGCCGAACGCCGACGTGAAGGGATGCGGCGGCAGGGACAGGGGCAGGGCATTCCTCTCCGATCGATTCCATGACCGACGATCATCAAAATTGTTTGGGTGACTCCACGCCGCTGCGGCCGGCCGGAGTCCGGAGTCCCGGAGCAGCCGGAGCTGAGTGCCACAGCGTCCTGCCACCGCTGCCGCCCTCCCCTCTGGTCTGGTCAGGGACCGCGGACCCCGGGTCCTCCGGGTTCGCTTCTTACCCCCCGCTGCCGACTTGAATTTCCCGTCCAGAGACTCTCCGCTCTATGGGCACAGCGGGCGAAGAATATGACGGCGTCGCGGCACGTTGCAGCCCTGGACGTACACACGGATCTGCGTGGCGCAGTACGCGAATAAACAGTCTGCGCGTCAAATGCGACCTAGTCGAGGCAAAAAAAAGGGAATGGAAGCAAGAGAGTGAGAGGAGGGGAGGGGACAGCGGGGAGTTGATGCGTGGATGAGCGGCGCGGAGGCCTTGGCCCGTCCCATAACCTCACTTCCGGTGGCCTTATCGCGCCGGCCAATCAGAGCGCGCCGCGCCGCGTGCTGGCTGCAGTGGAAGTGGAAGTGTGCTGCTGGAGCGGTTTACTTCCGATCGGTCCGGGTCCGAGAGAGAGAGAGAGAGAGAGAGAGAGAGAGAGAGAGAGAGAGAGAGAGAGAGAGAGAGAGAGAGAGAGAGAGAGAGAGAGAGAGAGAGAGAGAGAGAGAGAGAGAGGGGGGGGGGCTAATCTCGACGGGGTTAATTGTTTTCATGAAAAGGAATTGATTAGCATATACGAAGCCTCGTGGCACTTGACGGACAAGCCCGGCCTCTTGACGGGCTTATTCGGGGACGTCGGTTTGGCTACCTAAGATGAAGATGATGATAAGTCTGTGTGTGTGTGTGTGTGTGTGTGTGTGTGTGTGTGTGTGTGACGGGGCCCAGAGTCCAAAGCGCCTGTGAAGCGGACTATAGGCAGCCCGCCCAGCCCCGGTGTGTCCCAGGCGCCAGCTGCCTGTGGACCGCTCTCGGTGCAGCGCTCGAGCGCGGGGTATGTACCGGAATGCTTACTGACCCGGACGGAAGACTGCCGTCCGCCGCCGTGTCCATCGAGAGGCAGTACGTGATATGTGAACGGTCCACTTGGGTCCGCGCCGAGCTCGCTGCTTGGACTCTGGGCTCGGGCCTGAGTTATGGTTATTGGACCGGCAAACGGGATGGGTCACATACACACGGGCCGGGCCGGGCCGGGCCGGGCCGGGGAGGCCGGGGCCGGCGGCACGGGCACCACACCACACCGCAGGGCCCCGCGCTCCGCTTAGCATGCATCACCCAGGTGGTCCCGGCCCAGCCCCAGCCGATCCCCGACGGCAATGCCTGTCCCGCAGCACTGTCTGCAGCCGCTGTCTGTTCCTGACGACTGTTTGTTTGTTTGCCGCAGATGTACCGCGAGGATGAGGCCACCGGCATGGCGTACATGGCCTTCTCCAGCGACTCGACCTGCTCCACGGACCTGCACTCCCCCACCAAGGGCTACGAGACGCTGACCCTCAAGCGGGCCGTCAACAACGACTGGCCTCCGCGCGTGCAGGCCGCCACCTGCCAGTGAGTCCCGCCCCGGGTTCGAGCGGTTCGAGTCTCCGCCAAGGGGATTTCCCTCTCAAAGTCGCGGGACTCGTGAAATTTTCGAAATCAATTTTTTTTTGGCCCAGAAATGAAAATTTTTGTGGTTCCCGGTGTGGCAGTGATAGCATACCTCCAGGGAGGAGGTGCCCCCCGGTACACCATCCCTAGGGGCCATGTACCCCCCCACCAACCGACTCGGGGGTACACCATCCCGAGGGGCCATGTACCCCCGGGGGGTACACTATCCCTAGGGGCCGTGTACCCCCCCCCCCCCCAATCGACTCGGGGGTACACCATCCCTAGAGGCCATGTACCCCCCGGGGGGTACACTATCCCTAGGGGCCGTGTACCCCCACCAACCGACTCGGGGGTACACCATCCCTAGGGGCCGTGTACCCCCCACCAACCGACTCGGGGGTACACCATCCCGTGGGGCCATGTACCCCCCGGGGGGTACACTATCCCTTTTACACCGGCGTTTTATGAACTAAGGAAATTTTTTCGCATAAAAAAATGCACTCGAATCTTTTAAAGTTTTGAACTTTTTGAATTTTGTGAATTTTATGAAACTCATTCATTCCTATGATATTACCATGGAATCCCAAAGAATGGACTCCAACTCCCCCTGGCATGTGTTGATTCTGACACTTTTCCTAAATGTTCCAGGTTCCCGCAGTGGGCACGAGGCCGGTGGGAGCACGTGACGGTGGGCTCCAACTCGCTGACGTACCGCGACCACCTCGAGATGAAGACGTTCTCGGTGCGCTGCATCGGCCCCGACCAGGGCCCCGTCGCCGAGCGCTTCCCCGTCTTCTACAAGACACAGTGGTCAGTCTCACTAATGTCTCACTTCAGTCCCAGTCCTCCCGGTGCAGCGCATACACGCCAGAGCTCTCACCGCCACCGAAACTAACGAACATTTGTCGCTTTTTTTTGCAGCGGAGAGGAGAGGTTCTCGTGCGTCTGGCTCAAGCAGCGTGGAGACAACGTCCTCGAGTTCCAGATGGGTAAGTGTCCCGTCCCGTCCTCCTCCAAGCCGGAGCCAATTCGGCTGCGGCTTTTTCAGGCCCGGCCGCGGACTCCGTCTAGACGCGGCGAGTCGACCGGGTTATCACCCGCAGCCGCGGCCGCAGACCGCCGTGCCGCACCGTGCCGCGCCGTGCCGCGCCGTGCCGCGCCGTGCCACCGCTCCGCTACCAACGCGGACGGCATGGCCAGGTGTTGCGGTGCTACATGGCACCCATGCACATGGCCTCTCTCTCCCTCTCCCCGCTGCCCTTATCTCCCCTTCTCTCTCCCTCTCTCCGTTGGGCGGTGGCACGGCGGCGGCGGGCGTCATGTGGTGCGGTCGTTGGCTCGTGGCGCGCGGCGGCGGTGGCGGCCGCGTCTGTCTGTCCTGCTCCTCGTCTCCGTGCGCCGTTCGCGCCGAGTAGGAAAACGCAAAGTCTTCATCCCGAAGCCAATTAAAATGCAATTCCGACGTAAAACTCTCTCGCCACACACAACACTTGCGTGTCGTCGTCTGAAAGTGGGTGCCGTTTCCTTGGCGTGGAGGTTTGGCAGCTCCGGGCTGCGGGCTCCCACACCGTGCTCCGGATGGGTACTTGGACTTCCCTGCTCCCAACGGCAGGGACAGGACAGAGGCAGCCAGTCTGCAAATTCGCAGTCCCGTTGTTCTAGCAGTGAGCGTGGCCACCCGGGTGGAAATAACCCCGGAAGGTTGTCATAGCGCGCCTGGGTGAAGGGGGGGGGGGGGGGGGGGCTCAAGTTGGGTGCAGTGACAGAGTTTCCGGAGGAAATCTGAGCCGGGAGCGCCGAGTGGGTGAATATGCCGGGGAAACACGAGCTGACGTGAGGCGGGTGGGCGGGGCAGGGAAGGGGTGGGGTGGGCTTGGCGTTGACAGGTTGACCGAGCTGGAGCCGAGCAGAGACGGTGCCGGGAGGGACGTGGTGACCGTGAAGGAGGTTTTGCCAGGGGCAACGCACTGGAAGTCGAAAAGGGGACGATGGAGGTGGAGAGCCCAACTGCGGGGTGGTGTTGTGGTGGTTCTGGAAGGCGGAACAGAGTGGGGGGGGGGGGAGTAAGTAGGTAGGTGCCGCACGGGTACCGGAAATGAGCAGTAGCAGCTAGGGGTGGGGAATGCTAGCACTAGGGTACCGACTTGGGGTGGGTGGGATGAGGGTGTGTTAACTGAAGCCGAGCACAAACAACAAGGTAGTTCCACTCCCCTACGTCAGGATTCATCACGAACCCTGTCCTTGTCGCATTCTCAATAGAATCACGCTGGGGACGTACTTGTAAAATTGGACCCTTCTGCAATGTTTCAGGTATCCAGGAGAGTGACCGCTTCAACAACAGCCTATGTTCAGTCAGCAATTTCAGAGAAAAAATCTGGGTTACACAAGGCAGTACGTACATTATTTATTGTTTTGGTCGTTTCCCACGACTCGATGTATTCACTCAGACATTCATTGCTCATTTCTGTGTTTTACAGGAACGGACCGAGTACAGGAATCTCCCTGCCCCATCACTGGGGAGTACAACGGCCACATCCCGGACGCCGACAGCCTCTGCGCCCGGCTGTCTTCGGACTGCACCAACCCAGAGGTCATGTACTACACCGTGTCTGACTGCGGCACCGAAGTCTATGAAGGTATGCCAGGGACCCAGTTTAATTTAGTGCAATTTTGTTTAATGCCCCTCTTGCAGTTGTTTCATCAGAATTCTCGCTGTTTAATTTCGCCTTGTTTTGCTTAATTGTTTTTTTGTTGTTGTTTTTTTCAAATCTGTTTTTAATGTATTTTGTAGCTTTCTACAAAATGTCAATGCCAGCATGTTTGTAAAAAATCGATGATTTAGTGTTATTTTTCCCCCCAACTTACCTCTTAAGTTTTGTAAATAGTTGAGCCATGCTTCACTACTGCTGCTGTTGTCGCTGGTGTAGCCGATCCGCTCCGCCTGGTATACTGCCCCATGCAGCTGCAGCCTGAGGACGCCATCGCAGACGCTGCACTCTCTCCCTGCCCTGCCTAGCCCTGCCCTCTTGACGAGTTCCATGCTTTGCAGCCCGCCCCAAGCCCAGGTACTCCCGGCGGCCCAAGAGCCGGCAGACCCGCGACGCCGACGCCATCGCGGACGTCCAGGAGCAGCCGGCCCAGGACTCGGCCACCGCCGCCCCCCAGCAGGGTCAGGGCCCCCCGCAGGGCAACCCGCAGAGCAGCCTGCAGGGCACCACGGCCGCGTCCAGGATCTTCCGCATCAGCAGCAGCCCCCGGCAGACGAGCCCTACCCCCGTACTTGACCAGCAGCAGGACGCGTCCTGGGCCGTCAGCAACCGCAGCATGTCCACCTCGCTGTGGGGGCAGCGCACAGACTCCACGCTCATCGCGTACTCCGGGTCCAGGACCCCCGCGCAGGCGCAGCAGCCCGCACCGCAGCCCGCTCCCGTGCCCCTGCAGCACACCGCCGTGGCCCAGTCCAGGTCGTACGCCACGGGCCACGGGCCCATGTACCCCACTTCCTACAACGCCCACCTCAACCTGTCCACGCCCACGGCCGTCACCTCGAGGTCCGCGCCGGGGCCGGACGGAGCCGCCTTCTCCGAGGAGGAGTACGACCCCTGGGCCTTCCCCAAGATGCACGGTCTGCAGACGACGAGCCCCGGCCCAGTCCCTAGCCTCGGCCGGCCCGCGGCCCCCGCCGCCCCCGCCGCCCCCGCAGCCCCCGCGGGCGCCATGTACTCCCGGCCCGTCATGTACTTTAACAGCCAAAGTGGGTACCGGGACCCCGGCCGGGACCCGGCACGCGTGTCCTCCGCCAACCCCTTCTACTACCAGTCCGCGGCCGCCCCGCCCGCCGCGGCCGCCGTACCCGGGGTGTCACCGTCAGCGCTGCCGGAGGCCGAGCTGCCGCCGCCGTCCACGGCGTCCGCGCCCCGGGAAGTGGCCATCGGCTGGCCCACGCCTCGGCCGCCGCCGCCGGCCCCGTCCGACCTCGCAGCCACGAGCACGGCGGGGGTGAGCGTCGGCGGCGGCGGCGCCATCCGTGGTGTGATGCCGATGGCCACCGGGACCGCCACGGGGGCACCTACCGCGGCCGGCCTGTCGAGATCCCTGGGCCGCCGCCGCCGCCCTTCCTCGAGGCCCGCAGCTACACGGGCACGGGCAGGATGCGCATCGTCCCCATGGCCGTCCCCATGGCGGCCCCCATGGCGCCCGCACTGAGCGCGCGCGCACCCACCGACCGCGGCATGGAGTTCGGCGAGCGCAGCTTCCAGGAGCGCAGCTTTCAGGAGCGCAGCTCCACACCGCGCCGCGCCCTGCAGCCCCACGACTCTGGGTGGACAGAGTTTAGGCTTAGGCCCTCTGCAGGCGTGTCGCTGTCCCTGTCGGCCCAGGCCCCGCGGAGCGAGGCGCGCAGTGCGGCACCTTTCAGGACGGAAGGTAGCCATGCAGCCATCGGCAGCCATCGGCAGCCATGCACTTGTGCATCCCGACCCCACCCCAGCCTGCCCTTACCCCCCGAAACCTCACCCTGTGTTCCGCAACGCTGGCTATATGTGTTTTGTGTGACTCACCCTGTGTGTGTTTTTGAGTGTTTTCAATTATTAGGTGTTCTGGTTTGTGTTTGCTTGTGATGTGTGTGAATGCACAGCTGTGCCACCAGTGTCTGCTTGTTTTGCTCCATGCTCACTGTTTGATCACCCTGCTGTAGCCATTTTCAGCACATATGTATGAGATAATTTTGTTTGAAGATTTTTTTAATTTTGACTTTTGTTCAAGCACATCCAATTTTTCTGCACCTGTTAGCTTTTGGCTACGTATTGCACTATGATTATTACACCTTGTGTTTGCACAGCATTGCAGTATTTGAAGTTAAATGAAGATATTGCTTCTTTGCTATGTTCAGTCAGCAGATTTGAACTTAAAGTTAAGTAATAATAGATATAAACGAACATAAAGACCTAAATGTGAAATTTTCTTTTTGTTTCAGAGAGACAATATCGGTGTCTTGGTCAATGGAAAGAAGGTGAACGAGTGTATACCTACACTCAAAGGAAAGATGTTGGGACCTACGAATGTTTTGTAGGTTCTATTCTGTCTCAGACAGAAATCTACATCAAGGAAGCAGGCGAGCACTGTGAAAGAGACGTTGATCCTCTTCAGCATGGCATGTTACTTAAAAGAAAAGGTAAGCTCAAGTCAGGTTCACTGTTACATTCAGTTAAGTTTCAAAATTCCTTGAAAGCTCTTAAAGTTATTGAGGGTGAGAAAGCATATTTATTTTGGTATTTCAATCTGTTGGTGGCACAGGGGCATGTGTCGGATCAGCCCCCATCCCCCAGCCATCACCAACACCTCGACCAAGAACAACTACACCATGGCCCATTACAAGACGACCTGTGGAAACTCACACCAAAACATGGAGACCAATTACTGGTAAGACCAACACCACTGTGCTGGTTACTGAGCTGCCTGGAAAATGTTGTCTAATATACCTGTCACTTTTTCAGCGCCTCCTACTCGAAAGCCGCCAGTGCAGAGCTCAGCGACATCACTCCAAGCAACAACAGTGTTCTTTGTCACAAGTATTCTCTTTGTTTTGTTAAGGGAAATTTAAAGGGACTCTGGATTGCAGAGGATGCTGGATCGCATTGAATCCCATGGTACTGCCAAAAAGTCAAACTTAATTTTAGGCTCAATAATTTTTTAATCAATAGTATTTTTTTGTTAAATTTACAATTAGACCTGTGGAAATGAATGCATCAGATCATTTTCATGACAAGAGTAATAGTGTTTTTTTGGTAAGTGGCTGATGAGACTTTTCAGACTGAGTCATTTTGTTACAAGATTAAAATCTCTCTGTGATTCATGTACTTGTGCAGTCCCAGTATTTATTTATTTTTGTCATGGAATCCCTGTTCAACTTTAAAACAGGGCAAAAATTTGCTTGATAATGAAATTGCATAGGTGTAGGGTAAGGGTTCTCACTGTGAACCCACTTCATGCCATTTTACATCTATGTACATCAGTGTGATACAATTTGTTTGCTTTATGTGGTATCAAAGTTGTGTGAATTTGTTAAAACCTTCTTCACTAGTCTTTAGGAGAATTTATGAAGAAAGCTGGAATTTGGAACTTATGTGATGATGGCAAATAACTTTTCAACACCTATGTTTGTGAAAATTTTCAGTAATTCGAAAACATTCCTGCATATTTGTTGTAAATACTTTCAGTCTATTTACCTAGAAATCTTAAATCATGCCATTGAAGTTGTCAAATAGTGTTAGTTTTTGATTTGTCCCTTTGGCTTGTCGAATGTGATGAGGAGTTGTTAGAGACTGTGGTGAGGCGTGAAGGCCATATAAACCATCAACAGCCCCACCCTTTCGTTCCCGTTCTCACTGTGTCTTAGATATTGATCCTCTGGCTGACACATATTTTGCATGTACAGTGAGTTTCCAATTTTGTTGATTTTTATAGCAAATCTTTTGCTTGTAGTGATACTATGCTGTTCATTTAGAATATTCAAGCTGTCATGAGTATTTTAATTATTTATTTGTGAATATGTACTTGATGTATATTTAAGTATTTTAATTTATTGCACTTTACTTGGGAGTGTATTTTACACCAGGAATTTAGTCATTATGTTTTAGTTCTTTTAGTTGATTTATGTCAAGGAAGGTACCAAACCATATCCCTATTTTTTTAATACTTTTTTAAAAATAGAAACTGGTTTCTTAGACAGATAAATTACCAATTCATATTTTTTTTACAATTTGTTTTCCTAAGTTGCTGCATTGTTTCTTTCTAAAAGTGCAGACCAAAAATTTCTAACAGCGGTTCAGTAGTTTCTATGATAAATGTATGTGATGTGTGATAAAAAAAGGCATATGTAATATAGTGAAATTACTATAAGATTGTACATTGTGTATAAAATGTCTTGTTTATGGCCCCCATTGTGTGTAATGTACATAAAATGTTCCTAAATTTGTTTTAAAAATATTTCTATAAGCATCAAATATGGGCATCAAGATAAACAAATGAGACATGTAAATATATGACAATAAAGATATACCATCTGAAATAAAGAATGTGATTATCAAGAGTTGAGGACAAACCAGAGTTCTTTATCTAAACCTAAACTTCCTGAATCAAAGATAAGCTAACATAAGAAAGTCCGAAGTCTCTCACGTCATCCATCATATATACTACAGCTGAAAAATGCATTAGAACCGTTAGCAGAATAGCCCATGTGAGAAGATATGGATTTTTCATGAGCTTCAGTACATGCAAATCTCAGACCTACTAAACGATTAGTCACACACACTTGAAAAAATGGGATCTGGTCATTTGTGGCAGTGACCCGCGACCCCCTCTCTTACATGGCCTACCCACGTGTTTCTTTCGGTCGTTTAATAGTGGTTGTAAAAGTGTTGGTGGTGTAGTGGGTCATTCCCCGGGTGTAGCTTTGCAAGTATAGCCATCAAACAGGCCTAAACAGGGATAGCATTTAAAAAAAAAAAAGAACGATATGACAGCTAACCAAAAGCTGATAATCGATGTTGAGATGATGCGAAAAGAAGGAAGACATACAGAACACTGACTCCTTTATTTGTTGGACATTAAGTGAGTGAATAGGTGGTATCCTCCCCACATATCGTGCTTTTCCCGTTACTCGTGATTATGGAACAAATTCAGCATTTTCATAATTGATGTAAGAAAAATCTAAGAATTAGCAATCAAAAACTAAATCTGAATAAACTATGCATGCCGGGTTCATATTGTGGTAGATTTCGGAGTTTCGGTTTCGGGTGTGTTACGGATCGGAGAGCAGCATTTGCCGCTGCAGGTCGATACATCGATGGGACATCGAGGTGACGTCGATGTCGAGTCCAAAGGATCCAGAAGGCTAGGCGGGCTGATGACGTCAGAACGTCGTAGGCCGCCATTTCAGAAGCCCAAACACCTCCTCCTTCAACTTGAAATTTTGTCCGTTTAATCTAATTTAATCCGCCTGAATTTTCCACCATCGGGTCCTGACCCGTGTGTAAACCAACTTCAGTTTTTCAATTCCAATGGCCGAAACGAATAATTGGAATATAGACGCTATTATCGCCCGGTTACTCGAAGGTAAATATACGACCTCGCATGAGCCTATACCAATCTTCACATAAATTCCTGTTACTCTCTCTCCCTGTTCAACTGATAAAATGATGCTGTAGATAAGACCAGCTTAAATTTAGCTAGGAAATAAAATTCCCCCCTTTCCCAACGATCCTGGACTGTTTAGAGGAGTCCTCTGCTCTAAAAATTACGTTGACGGAGATTTAAAACAGAATGTAGGCCTAGGCTATGGCCTTGAGCATGTAAAGCGGTATATAGTGCTTTATTAGTCTCGGTTTTTGCTTTCTGTTTGTATTGTTGCTCTCATTTCGGTTCCATTTGTGAATCATTTCTCACTCTTTGGTTATTTACTTTCTGATTTTAGGGGCCTGACATAACTTGACTTACACCCCAACACTTCAGGGGTATATATATTAGTGTTGTAATTACACCTGCTTCAATGTTTCTGTAATAATTGTGGAGCATTTTAAAATTATGCTCCACCATTCTGAGGTACATGTCCTAATCTATCTACAGTGATAGCTTTCAATATTTGATCAGTTTAACCTACATTTTTTTTTTCATATGATCAATTACCTGTGTCTTTTCTCTCTTCTCTCTGAATCTTAGCTGTTCCTACCTTGTTTGTTTTTTAATTGTTTTGTTAAGTGTTTGTGAAGTAATTTTCATTTCTAGTTTTAAGAGTTAATGAGCCTATATATTGAAGATGAACTAACCTCTTGGAGTCACTCTTTGTGTGTTTGGAGTCAGTAGTCTGTGTACCATCCATGGACTGTTTGAAGTGATGGCTCATGTAATTCACACCCAAGAGGTTATCTTGCTGTGCATTGTCCTTTTTATTTGAAGTATCAAAATGTTTTTCATTTCATGTTTACCAGTTCGAGGTGGTAGACCAGGCAAAAATGTTCAGCTGACAGAAGCAGAAATCAGAAACCTGTGCCTGAAGTCAAGGGAAATATTCCTTTCTCAGCCTATCCTGTTGGAGCTTGAAGCTCCTCTGAAGATTTGTGGTGAGTTGTTTTTATAGTTATACTGACTCTAAGAGTGTCAAATGCTTGTTTCATTGCCAACCTGAGGTCTTCCTGAATAAGTCTACTTACCTGTACTGTGTGTGATGCAGGTGATATACATGGACAATACTATGACCTCCTTCGTCTCTTCGAATATGGTGGATTCCCCCCAGAATCAAATTACCTCTTCCTTGGAGACTATGTGGATAGAGGCAAGCAGTCTTTGGAAACTATCTGTATCTTGCTTGCATACAAGATAAAATACCCTGAGAACTTCTTCCTACTCCGAGGCAACCATGAATGTGCATCAATTAACAGGATATATGGCTTCTATGATGAATGTGAGTAAACTTTCTGCGAAATCATGGAATCAGTTACTTTTTATTATAGATCGTTTGTTCACTTCCGTGTTCACTTTTGTAGGCAAACGGCGGTACAACATAAAACTGTGGAAGACATTCACAGACTGCTTTAACTGTCTGCCAGTGGCAGCTATTGTTGATGAGAAAATTTTCTGTTGTCACGGTGGTTTGAGCCCGGATCTGCACAGCATGGAACAAATTCGGCGGATCATGAGGCCTACTGATGTTCCAGACCAGGGTCTCTTGTGTGACCTCCTATGGTCAGACCCTGACAAGGTACTTTTTTCTGTTCTCTTGAATCAAAAAATAAACAAAAAAAGCTTTTCTGGGTGAAGCTGCTAATCTGTGAAAATTTCAGGATACAATGGGATGGGGTGAAAACGACAGAGGTGTCTCATTCACCTTTGGTGCCGAAGTAGTAGCAAAGTTCTTACACAAACATGACTTTGACCTGATCTGCAGAGCACATCAAGTTAGTGTTCATTTTGCTAGACTCTTCTAATTTTGACTTGTGTCTTTCAATTGCCATTTATTTTGTACTTCAAAGGTTCTAACTATATAACCTTGATGTTTACAGGTTGTTGAAGATGGCTATGAATTTTTTGCAAAGCGTCAACTGGTGACACTATTCTCTGCTCCCAACTACTGTGGCGAGTTTGACAATGCGGGTGCAATGATGTCTGTGGATGAAACATTAATGTGCTCATTTCAGATCCTGAAGGTGTGTGCATGAAGAAATTTTTATGTAATTGATAAATGGTTGATCTGTTTCTAATTCATGAATTGTCCTGCATGCAGCCTGCTGATAAAAGGAAATTCACATATGGTGGACTGAATGCCGGAAGACCTGTCACGCCACCCCGTGGAGCCACCAACAAAAACAAGAAGAAGTGAGTGCTTGAATGAAGGGTTAAGTGAAATTGTGTGTGTGAATGTATGTGTATGACTGCTTGAATGATAGTTTACTACATCACTGTCTCAGCTCTTACTTGTCCTTAATAGGAAGTAGAGTGAGGTGCCTGTGGTGTCATGTTTTCACAAATCTTTTCTCAATTTTATTTTTTATTTTTTTATTGATATTTTTGGGTAGTTTCATTTCATTTGCAATCCAAAATCAGAGTACTATCCTACCAAGGGAATGTTATTTATTTCTAATGTTCAATATCTTCTTAGAACCAACATTTTTCCAGTGAATTGAAAGAGTAGTATGTATGATGCTTTGATACTAAAGCTACTGAGGGCTCTTTTAATACTTGTTAGTGGTTTATAACCTCAGTTCACTTATTGTTACGTATCTAAAATGTGTTATCGAACACCCTTTGAGCCACTGTGTTGAGCCATGTGGTTTCATTGGCGACTGGCCCACACATCTGATGTGGAAAGCCCATGCGTGGTGACAATATGTGCTCAATCATTTCTTTAAAACCTGAATCATGTGCGTCTTTCCCTTTTCTCCATTTCTGGAGGTTGAATGTGTCAAAGCATTTGTTTCACAATCATAATACCATTCTTAGACTTACATCACTCCCTGTCTACTCATTTTTATCATCTGACTTGAGTGGTGATGTCAATAATTGTGATCTAGTTATCTTTTTTTTTTTATAGAAAGTGATGAAATAATTTCTTGAAGGATTATGTTGTTGGCTGCCAATTTTTAGTGGCTGTTGTTATTAAAATTTTATGTTACTGGAAGAATGAGTTCCAGTCATTTTAATTGGAGTTAGCACTGTAATTCACTAGGTCAGATTGTGTTGTTACATGCCATCAAGTTTGTAATTCTGGGGAAGACTCTAGCTTGGAATCTGCTTAACACTTTTTAGAGTCAACTCACTATTTTCTTGTGAATTTTGGGTCTACTCTGTTTCCTTTCACCACCAGCTGTGAAATCCAGCTGTGTGTCAGTTTTGTAGTTAGTTCAAAGCTTTAGGTGAAACTGTAATTATGTTTATTAATTTGTTGAGCCCTGCTAGTTATTCAAAAGATACGTTCCTGTGCAGCAAAAGGTTCCTGTGGAACGAGTTCTTGTAGTGCTTGTATGTGTGTGTCTTGCCTAGATTGTGAGTCTTAATTTATTTCAACCTAAAATTGCATTTAAAATAGCAGCTGAGGAGCTAGTTGTTAACTTGTGGTATTTCACCATAGATACATGGCTAGTGGGTGAACTCATTGTTCCTTTAAGGAAACTATCAATTTTAGTTCTGTTTTCTTCATAAGAAAAGATGTGTATTGCTTTTTTTTGTCCACTTTCTTTTCTGCTCTGCAGTTTGGTTTAGTAAACTTATCTGGTAGTATGTGAGGAAGGGCACTAAAAGTAATTTCATTGTTCAGATTTACCAGATATCACTCCCTTGAAGATGTAGTAGTATTTACAACATTATTATGTGTAGAGTTTGCAAGTCTGCCCAGCATGTCTTCCAACATTGTAATAAAGAAATCATGCTTGAGGTCTACGACATTGCACTAGTTCCCTGCCTTTACTTGCCTGAATCTGCATTAATGCTTGGAGATACAATGGGTAGACTTGTTGTTGCTTTAGTAATCATCGGACACTTGGAGAACGAATGAGATGAAGTTTGACGTTGTTCAATGCTCATAGCAACCTCAGTGCCAGGTTTTCAGCGGAGGCAAGAATGGATGTGGATTTTAGTGGAAGGTCGGCAGCTAATGTAGTATTTAAAGTATTTTACTGATAAAGGAGGTTGATAGTTTACACTATATTAGTCTCACTACTTATAACTGTTAAATCAAACTTCTTTCTATGACTAGATATTTTTATTTAGTGTGATGAATCCATCCATAAAATTCTGACTGTGGACCATTAATTTTGATGGCAGTATGAAGTTGTTCCTTTTAGAATTTGCTTGTTTATTTAGAGATTTTTCTTTGCCTACGGCCAGGGATGATATGCCACTTATTTTCTTTTGTAAATGTTTTACTGATATCTTTTTCCCCCCCTTGTCACTGTCCCATTAATTGAGCGCAACTTAACATTATAGATAGTTCATATGTGTTGCATATTTATTTTGACTGGAGATATCAGTTATCTCAACACCAGGTATGATGTTTTATTCAAAGAAATACAAAGAATACTTCAGAAAGCAATTACTGTGTTCCTTACTATGCCTTGTGTCCTTCCTCACATTCTTATCAGTTCTCTTGCGGATTTGGAGACTAAGAGCTGAAACTGTACACATGAAATGATGGTTCTGTGAACCACTTTACAGACTAGTGTTCTGAAATTAAATTCATGAAAATTCAATTTCTATACTTATATTTGTTCTTGAAAAATTGTTATGAGAGCAGAAGAGAAGAGTGGACTCAAACTATAGATTCAATGTTGCCTAAAGATAAATGTTAACTGCTTGAAGTGTGTATTTAAGTCAATTTGCATCTGCAATATAACATCTTGCAGAGAAACTTTCAAGCACATGCAAGCCATCTTTCAAAGGGGTTTTTATCGCATATTTGCATGATGTCCATTGCATGCTTGCGTTGATTTTGCTTAAATTTCTTGTGCTTATTTCAACATTTTGGGTATCCATCACAAAGAAAAATACTGCTTAATGTATGATGGGGGTGAAATTAAATTCTTAATTTGTTTGTGTAAAGATGACCTACTGGTACATTAACAATTTTTCTGATTGCCATTTGAAGAAGATCCAGTAACAAATTTTTGATGAATGTTATGTGGTACTCTCAACTCTCATGGTCACTAATGTAATGTACCTGTTGTGTTCTGTGACAGTTAACAACGTTCCGATGCAGTGCAGAATGGCCAAGTTACATCCTTACAAAGTCACCTTAATCTACAGGTACTTCATATGTGGATTCTCAGAGAACTGACATGCTTTTAAATGAGAGCTTTACTTATAAAATGTTCATACTTTTCCTCATATTTCAGTGTAGCATAGTGGTCCATTCTCTTGTACACTTAAGTTTTCTTAGGTAAGCTGCAAAACTTTCAGACTTTTGTGTGGAGATTGGTTCAAAGAAGAACATAACTGATGGTATATTTCTTTTCTGATTACAGAACCGATCAAGACACTGAAGGACTTCACCTCCAGGACTAAAGCCTATATGTTAATATATCATCGCACATAGCAACAAATTCTGCATCTTATCCCCATATCAGCATTATCTCTTCAGTTTTGTATGTTTCTCATTATTCAAATGTAAGTGATGTTTGAGCATCATGTTAGCACCTATGATGGTGTCGTCATTTCTCATGTAATTGAAAACGAATTCATCTACAATAAGGCCGATTGCTGTGTTGATTCCTATTACATTTTAATAAGTGCAATTTTTCTTTCCTCTAAAATAATGTTATTTGGAAGAACGTTGGATCAGCTTGATGACTAACATTTAAAGGAATTTCTGGCTGGTGTGAACAAATATAATAAAATTGACACCAAGACAATTTTTCCTCACAGCCCTCCAACTTAAATGTGCGTATGTATAAAGGTGTATCTATGTTATCATTTAGGTTTCATTTATTTGTATTCTTACTTGTACTATGGCAAACGTTTCATGTATTACAAAATACACATAAGACAGAAACTGTGATCTGTTCATGACAACAAATAAATACTGCTAGATGTAACAAACATGTTTGGCGTGTTACTCAATCCCCTCCTTACTCTCATCTCCCGTTACGGATCCACGGTACACTGTTAGAATCTTGCATTCGATGGAGATCGTTTTGGACAAAATACGGTGGACCGATACCGGTACCTCTGGAAATGCCGCCAGACGAGAGTAGTAGTTTGAGCTGCTTAACTTCTAGGCGTCAACGTGCATCGGACTTGTTTCGCAGCGAGAACGAGAGGAGGAGGCTCGATTAGATTGTACTGTTTGCTATCCGAACTAAAAGATCCGCTGTGATTGAACCAGTCTGAACTATGAGGGACTGGCAGTGCTCTGTTGAACTACACACAGACCTCTTATGTCATGAGCAGAGTTGTGTCAAATCACTGTTAAATAAAACAATTTTGAGAAAGGTTAGATATCATATTACATAAAATATTTATTAAAATCTACTCTCAACAATATAATATTGAGTCAGTCAATGAAAAAATACACCATAGTATAAGTTATTTAATTTAAAAAAAGAGAAAAGAAAGAGAGAATCACAGACGCTGTTTGTATATATAACTGTGACGGCCAACAGATGTTTTCATGATTGCCAGTGCAAAAGGCAGAAAAAAGGCAATGACTGCACAGAACACATAAATCCATGGTACACTGATAGAGAAATATTTACAGGTTTACTGATCGGAAAATAGGCAACAATTTCAACAGCAACACTTAGTATCACCATACTGAACAAAAGTGCACAATTCACAAGTAGAATAGAAATAGAAGAGATAGAAGAACCTACTACATTAAAGTCACTTTACCTGAACTTAAAGAGACAAATAATTCCATAAAAACACACACAGTCAGCTATGTGGCTGAAAACAATAAAAATTGAAGAAAAACAAACAAACACTGGAACAGAACAGTGACGGCCATTTATTATATGTGAGTGATACCTCCAATACTCAAAAATTTGTTAAGAAATACAATTGTTTAAAGTCAATCATCATCAATGACCTCACACACATCACTATCTTCATCTGGCTCACTCTCCACATCAGTGTCAGCTTCATCATTTTCTTCTTCCTGCTCCTCATATGCTTCTTCCTCTAACTCATCAATGTCCTCCTCCACCTCTTCTTCCTCTGCCTCCTCCTCCTCCTCCCCATCTTCTTCACCATCACCTCCACTGTTTATCTTACCATCCCCACATTCTTCTTCTACATCTTCACTGCCCGAATCTTCATACTTCACACTTCCTGATTGATTTGGATGAACATACTGACTCTCACTGTAGTCTCCATCAGTAGTCATGGTAAAGTGGGTGCCTTCAGATCGATTGTACTCCTGAACATCATCTCTGTCAATTTCCACTTCATACACATTCTCCAGCACATTATTAGTGTTTCGTTGATGGACCATATCCATCAGGAGGATATTGTCATTGAGGAGGACATTGTCATTTCCTTCAATGATATTATCACCGTCTCCGCCCAGCATCTCATTTGCTCCGTCAGCATGCAGGACACCAACTTCCGAAGATTCAGAATACACAGGGTCCTGCATGTTAATATTGGTTTGATCATCACAATATTCATAGTGATTGCTAACATTGTCAAGATTTAGAAGGTGCCCTTCCACAATATCTTCATGGATATTAGGCACAAGATCGTTCTGAGAAAGCACAACCGAGCTGAACCCAACAGGATTCAAACTTGGTTGGTGGTCTTCAGGACCAAAATAGTTGTCATTGTGAAGGCTGGGTGACCTTGAGTTAGAGTTGCGATTTGCAGTGCCATCTCTTGATTCCTCTGAAGAAATAGTTTGTACATCATCATCTAATGTCTCACATTCACTATCTTGATCTGATCGATAACTTCCACTGTACGATGCATCTTCATTGTCATAAGAATGACTCTGCTGTTTAGTCCTAGATTGATTATATTCACTACTATCATCACTGTGATGGCGCGACTTTTTAGGCGGGTTTCTGTTATCATCACTACCCTCAAAATGATGTCCCTTTCTATTAGAAGAGTATTTGTAGTTCTCCTCATCTTCCTCCTCAACATGGTCACTATCATCATCATAATCTTCAGCAAGATCACTTTCACTTTTGATAGATTCACTTTCTAGGGTTGTTGGTGAAGAAAATGACCTCACTACAGATGATGTGCTTCTTTCATCAGAAAGAAGTTCTAAATCAGAATCTACAGTAGCAGGAGGTGATTTCTCAGGACTTTCTGAAGTCTCCTGTACCATACATCCTTGTAACCTTTCCTGCATGCGACGCTGACTTTGTTCTACAAAAGGACTTGGATGCAGGTCTTCTGAGGACAGAAGTGTTGAGTAAGCATCTATCTTTCCTAATCCCATCTTCAGATCTACAAGACAGAAAAAATACAAACCAACAAATATTAAAATCCACATGTACATTAAAAAAGAAAAAAAAAAGAAATGAAGACAACTAAATATGTACCTGTGATCTTTTCAAGGTTGGATTCACTGTCTAAAATCTTATATTTTTTATTCAGAGATGCTACAATATCATTCATTGATGCCATTATTTCATTCATTCTGCTTGAAGATTTTGCATGACTGCCTTGAGATGTGCCAGCAACAACATCTTGTTGACCTGATGATTCAAGGGTTGTTGAGTTATGCATTGTTCTGCCAGCAGATGTAGATGGGTCAACCACCTGACCAGAATACTTAGAATCTATAGATTCCTTTTCTAACTCAGAATCTACAGATTCCTTTTCTAACTTAGAATCTATGGATTCCTTTTCTAAGGGGCAAGAAAGAGAAAAATTTAATTTCAAAGAATGACACAGGAAAAAGCAATTTTAAATGACTTACTAAGCATACCTTCTGCTAGGGCACTCGAAAGGATGTGACTTATGCGGGTCCTCATGTCACGCTGTGTTTGGACCTGAAGATCAATGGTATTGACCAAAGTTTTGAAACCTTGAGTAGCTGCAGGGACATCAGCTACATTTGTGTTCTTACGTTCCTGCAAGAGACAAGGATGTTCAATATACACTAAATTGCCAAGCATGTAATATGTATTAATTTCATGAAAGAAAGTTTCATTTACAATTTCACTGCTGTCTATGATAGAAGAAACATCTCCTGCACCATCCGCTAATGCAGTACGAAGACGAGTGAGAAGCAATTCATTTACACCTTTGAGTTCATTGACACAACATGCAACTTCTTCTAGCTGAGATAAACCTGAATTGAAATTCGGCTGCTTTTGCGCAGCGTCACTCATGCATTCTTCTCCTTGCTCATTTTCAACATACTCAGAAGGTACGGTTTGATCAACATCCATGTCACACTCCCTTCCTAATCCAAGGGATTCTGAAATTAAAGTTTTTGTTTTTTCCAAGATTTAAACAAAGAACTCAGCACAAAACTGAAACATCAAATACCACAACAGTCCTTACCAAGATACAAAGTTACATATTTGGACTGTGCCCACCATGGATATGTGTATAATTGCTCCACATTTTGAGGTTTCATGAGACATAATAATTCACTTCCAAAAATAACTGAGGTCTCAATGTAGTTAATCCGTGCTTCCATCCAATCCTAAAACATAAACCTCATCTTTAAAACAAGTCAGTTACAAAAAATAACTAAGTACTGCATAGCAGCCTCTTTTTAAAGCCTCATTTTCCTCCATTTCACTTTTAATGCATCAAAATTATAGAAATGCATGTATTGTAAGGATTTAAGGTGGAACATTGGAGCACAAAAGTGTTCTTGATTGAAGTCTTACCTCTACAAGGTTGATCCATGGCAAAGATTTAATTTTATCAGGCCACAGTAAACCATTCAAGCAAGACAGCCTGCAAAATTTGGAGATGATAAGGGTACATTACATGTTGTTTAACATTGAGACTTTAAAAAAATACACTTTAAAAAAAATTAAATGAAACAAATAATTGAAACAAGTCAACTCTACCTTCTTTGAGTTTGTTTGTATTCCTCTGGTCTTAGCCAGGAACAATACTGTGTAAAGGTGGTTTCAAACTCCTTTTCAGATGAAGGAGGCCACTGCATTGGAGGCAAGCAAACTGATTTTATCACCTGTGGTCAAGCAATAAAAGGAATTACATACACATACCGGTATTTGGTTTTGTAATCTACACATGTACATCTTCACATGAAAAATATCTACCTCCTGAAGAAGTTCCACATATCTTGGTTTATTCAGGAAAGGAAGGTAAGCACCTTTGTGTAGCAGAGGCCAGAATTCTTCACCACACAAATCTCTGGCTTCATAGTAGGATGACACAAATTCATGGCACATGTGATCCAACCATTCATTGCACAACCCAATAATGACTCTTGGATCCTACACAAATGGAAAAATACATATTTTATACAAAATCATGTACGTATTTTTTTATGACATACGAGATCAAAACAAATAGAGTCCTCACATCAATATCTTGTGGGTACACCCCACTGCTGTTGTAATTAAATTGAATGGAAATGTAAAACATCTGGAATGTGCTTCTCAGAACATTCTTCAAACATACTAGAGAGAATTCTGGGCATGGGGTCCAGGTCATCACCATATAGTTTAGTGCCTGTTAGGAGATCCATGAAGTTACATTAATATTCCTACACTGTACTTTCAAAATTTTGAACAACAATAATTATGAGGATAAGGATACTCACCATGTTGAAACGTTCAGCAAGATATTTTAGGTCAAACAGGTTTTCCACATGAAGGATTTGGTAATCAGATATTATTCCCTGGCCAAGCCATTGGTCCAGTTCCAACTCTACTACTAATTGCTTTAGTCCATCAAGAGGTGGCTCTGATGGGCAAACTACAGTTATTACAAGAGGCATTGCTGGCAGTTTGCTAACTGACTTGAGCAAAGTTGTAAGACGAGATCTGCTTTCTAGAATATTGGTTGTTGGAGACACAGAGAATAAAATTGCACATGTGCCTGATGCCAAACCAACGTGTTTGTTAAGTGGGTCATTGCCCCGAACCATCTGTAAGCTTGCATACACAGCAACTTCAGAAGTTACCTTTGCACCACTTACAATACGATAAACACCCTAAAGAAAAATTTTAAAATAGATTATATTAAATAGGAATCATTTTTAATCACAAAACTGAGTGGCCTTTCTTACCTTCTGAACATCATCATGAAGAATGCCAGAATTTTGCTTGAATGTTCGTCGAATCCACCACTCAATAAGTTGTGCAGCTACATCTTGGTCCTCCTCTGGGATGGAAATGAAAAGCTTGTAAAGCAACTTATCAGTTGGGCGCAATCCCATTTTGGAACGAACTGAGTCATAGCGGTGTACCGCTTGAAAGCCCACAAGCTCAGCAAATGTTATCTGAGGATATGTTGGAGCTGCTTTCAGATCTAAAAGGAGAAGCATATAAATAACATTTTTCAGATTCTTAAATTGTTTCCTTTAATCCACAATTGTGACAGCTGTGGCATACCCCGAAGATCAAGTATCTTTTTGTTACGCTTGGCACAGACATCTTGCAGGTTCGTAGAAAAGCCCCATCGCTCAGCGTGCTCCTTAAGGCTTAAGGAAATAACACTTGCTGGGAAATCTTCCATAACGCATTTCCTGTGGAGTGAGTGACGGGCTCTTTCAAGCCAATGATAGAAGATTTGCTTCACTCGTTGTTGGACAGCCTCTTTCCTAAGATATTTTTTAATATATTAAAACATTTATCAAATGACATCCTGAATATTTAAAAGCCAGCAAACAAACCTTGCCAATTCTTTAGCACATCTCAACTCCTCTGATGCAATGTCACAACAAAATTCCTCCGCAACAAGATATATGAGAGAAGCAAGTGATCCTTCAGACACTGCATTGATGTCTGTGATGAGGGTCTTTTCAGCAACGTGTAGTTCATAGGCTGAGTCAAAAATTAATTCAGAGACTACCTCACTGACAAGTCCTAATAAAGAATCATTTGAAATCCTGTCAACATGTGCTTCAAGAGCTCGTTTTCTCAGTTCCTCTATGGCACGCAGCTGTTCCTCAGCACGACGACGTTCCTCAGCGCAGTGCTCCTCTTGAGCAGCTTTCATTTCTTCAAGAGTAACCTCTGCTGTTGCTTCCCGGATACTAGACTGCAAAAGGTCTTCGAACTGGATTTCTGCTCCTCGATTAATAGCGGCATCTAACTCTGCTCGAGCTTTCTTCTTCTGAGCCTCTATTTCAGCTTGATTTCGGTCCACAAATACATTTCTGGACACAAGCCCCCTAGCAGTTTCTAGTTTTGCAGGTACCTGAAGTGTGTTTGATCTCACAGTTTCTTGTCTTTCAGATGGGGCCTGAACATTAACAGGTATGTTGAAAGCATCCTGGAATACTTGGCTGCTGGGACTACCAAAGGGAGATGGATTGACAGGCTGTGTATTTGAAAAAGCTGAAGAGAACAGTAATTTCTGGTTTGCAAGTCCTCCAAAAGAAACGGTTGTGGACTGAGACAGGGTTTTCTATAAATAAGAAAATACAATTGTTAAAAAAGATAGAGTGCCAAATCTAGCTAATGTAAAAGTAAGTATTATCTTCAGTTACTTACTTTATCAGTTTGGATTTCTTCCATAGATCTTTGTGCAACTCTTCCTGCCACTTCTTGCACAGGTAGATTTTCAGTCTGATCTGTTTCTTCAGAACACACATCCCCATCGACATCTTTCATATCCATATCTGCTGCTCCTTGATCTTTGGCATAGAAAGCATTCTTGTGCAAATAATTATTTCCATCAAAACTGTTATGCACGGTGTGACCTTCATACATTCGAGATGGAAGAGGTCCGCCATTGACCACCTGCAAGTTTCAAGTTTAAGTATCTGATACAAAAATCTGAAGACTCAAAAGTATCAGTCCTGGCTAAACTAAACTCACCTCACCAACACTCCCCATTTTCTTGGATTCTACAAGCCGAAATGCTCTTTCGGATGGAAGGACAAATGTGGGATTGCACAATGTTTCTTGAGATAATATCACACAAGCTGACTCAGGAGAGACAGACAGGCCATAATGGGTGCAGAATGTTGCCGCATGGTCAGCATTCTCAAATCCAAGATCTTCTACTAAAGCTTGTAATGGGTACTAGAAGGAAAAGTGAAACCCAGGTCAATTTTAGGTAAATAATAACATTAATAACAGGCACAAATTTGACTTACTTGAACAGGCCGAATCTTTGCCAATGCTTTTACAAGGGTTTTAAGTGCCTTAGCTCGCACTTGATAAAAGTAACGAATGCATAAGCAACTATTTAGGTAAGAAGCTTTTCTGACTAAACGAAAGAATCGTACAAAGTTGTTAGAGGAAAGGCTATTGTACATAGTTGCAACAAAGCCAATTTCTGGACTTTCAAGAACTTCTTCTCGGAGCTGTTCCATTTCCCTGCAGTTAAAATTGTGTTAGAACACAACCATACCACACCAAAAATATTTAAGTTAATGGCAATGAAAACTGGAAAATGGACCAATACCTACCACATGATAGTTCCATTGTTGAGATTAAGGAGAAGAAAGTAGGATATAAATTCTGACTCACAAGGGCATATGACACTGTTATTCATCCATAAATCGTGGTACATATGCTTCAATGTTTGAAGACACTTGGTCAGATTTTCAGTGTTAATGCGATCGTCAAAAACAGACATGTCCTCAGCAACAAGTCGGGCACCACAATGAATGTGAAATCTAGCACACTGCTCAACAAGGCGCACAGCATTCACATCACATAGCTCTTGTTGAGTTATTTCCTGGGAAAAAAATTTCAGTTAAAAATCCTACAGCTGGGAAAATGTTGATGGCATCTATAATATAATGTTTTCTACCTTCCGGATGCCACGAAGTCGGTCCCATAAAAAGTGATACCATTCCCCAAGATTTTCCCCAGGCTGATCACCTAAGTTCATGATACCGTGCATCAAATAATTCATAGTCATGGTCAGAACAGCTGGAGGACGCAGTTCATGAGGGAGAGGTTCCTCCTGATCAGCCGAACTTCTTGAATACTGCTTTACCATGAGATTTGGATCCATTTCGTTTGTCTGGGGATTTAGAACAACAAAAGACACAAGCCCAACAATTACTAATTTTTTTAAAATAAGAAAGCGGCTTTCTGTAAAAGTCAAACAAACCTTTAACACATTCATTTCATACTGAGAAATTTGCCTTCTTGATTCTCTCAACAAGCGCTCTTTTTCAGGACACATATCGGGGCAAGTTCCAACAGTTTTCACAGCTTTAGAGATGTCATACTGCTTAACCTTTCCTGTGATCAGAAGTAAATTAGCAAGTAGGTGATATAAACCTAGAGACAAAATATTGGACTTAACACTTACGTAATCTCATGAGTTTATCACGAGCCTCTAGCACTCGCAGTTTATCATCAGAAGAAAGGGCTTGTTGCTTCAATATTGCTAGCAGTTCAGAGGAAGCTGCTGAGGGAGTAACAGTACTATCTGAAGTGCTATGGTCACTTTTCTCAGACTTCCCCTCATCAGTCTCCTTCTGTAGGTGATGGAGAGGGTTTCGCATTAATTCGTTTGTGTACCTTCATAATGTGAAGAGAAAAAAGCTTGGTAACTTACTGATTTCTTTGGAATCATCCTCTCCGAAGCAACTCTTTTGGTGTGAAGAGATGTCTTCTCATCCATTCTCATCTCCTTTAGAGAACCAGCTGACCTAGGTTTACTTCCTTCAGTGACATGGCTACTATTTCTAATAAGATATTACAGAGGGAGTTAATTAAATTGGAATGCAAGTGTGTTAGATTCAACTCATAATCAATAATTTTGTGGTAATTTTGTGGTACCTTTTCCCCTTTTCAGTTCCATCATTTTTTGGTCTTTCTATCTCGGAGCTTGGTTTTGAGAAAGTACGAGACTTTTTACGAGTTTCTGATTCTAATTCAGATTTTCTCTTGATACGATCCCCTGGTGTGAAATAGTCAATGCCAGAAATGGCCTCCAATTCTTCCATGACAGAGGGATCAATTGCTGCTTCTGCCTTCCTAGAGACCTTTCTTTTATCCTCTGATGACCTCGCCTTATCTCCTTCTTCTGAAGACTTCCTCCTTGCTTTAGCTAAATTCCTCCAAAATATTCTGTACTTCACTCCTTCAATCACATCGCCCGATTTTATGGCTTCTTCAGCTTCTTCCTAAAATGAAACCAGGAAAATGAGTGTGAACAATAAAATTTCAAAGTAGCACTCTAAACACTGATTGTCTGATGACTTACATGACTCTTGTAAGTGGCAATAACATATGCTCTATCTTTATTGGGGGTAACACGTACTGACCCAAATCTTGAAAAATAATCTCTCAACACTGATATGTCAGGAAGATCACCACTGAGTGGGTGACAGATAATAGACCTTGGTTTATCAGCTGGGGTGCCCCCGGGTAAAAATAAAACACATGGAAAAAATTATTATCCCACAATGGTCACGATGATGCACTAGTTTACACATGTAACATAACTTTTGAAAAGGTATACTGATACTTACGACTGGACAATTTTGCTACATCTTCAATAGCCTTACTAAAAACTCCTCGTTTTCTAATAATCTTTGTTGATCTCCCTTTGGATTGATCAGATGTTGGGTCTTCTTTATTTTCATGGTCAACACTATCTGGCTCCCAAGGTGCTTGATCCCTTGAAAGTTTCGCTGATGATGACAAGAGTTGCTCTTTCTTCTCAAATTCAAATGTATCAGTTTTCTCTTGTCCTCGATGTGATCGAGAAGAAGTGACAACACCACTTGAAGAGGGGAACCCAGCAAATGACGATTTCGAAGGTGGAAACAATGACTGCTTTTCTGATAAACTTGTTGGAGGTTGACTGGTAAATGACATTGTACTGGATAAACTCTTTGATTTTTCCAAGTTACCAGAATCAGTTTCTTGAGCCTTTGAAAATGTTGAGAAACCTACTCTCATTGTGGTTTCTTCTTTTTTCAAGTAGGATCCCCCAAATATGCTTGGCTTGGTAGTACTTGTTGGTTCTGTAGTTATAGATGTAACATCAGAAAAAGGGTTCACTTTCTCTCCTGAATTATGAGATGTTACTGTGCCTCCAAAGATACTATTGGCAGCTGAGGAAACAGCCACATCAGCTTTTGCAGGTAAGCCTCCAAAAACTGGCTGTGGTCGACCAAATAAAATAGACTGAGACACATTGGTGTTTGCTTCAGAATTTGGCAGACTAGGCAAAACAGCCTGAGAGGGAACATTCAGATGAGCTGTTCCACCAAATATATTTTGTCTTCCTTGTGCAATAAATGAATTCTCATTGGGCTTGGAAAATGCAGACCCCCCAAAAATGTTGTTCTTGGTTTCGTTTGTATCTGCATTTAAAGGTGCTGAACCAAACACTGGCTTAGGATCCACAGCAGAGAAAATACTCTGCGAACTTTGGAAAGATGAAGGTTCCTGGCTCATAGCTGAATTCTGAGTGTCATTTGCAAATGGGTTTTGTTGAGTTGGAAAGGGCAGACGGAATTGATGCGGGTCACCCATTTTACAGATTAATACAGAAGTTTAACTTTGTATCAATGTGACAACTTTCTTCCTGAAATAAGAAAAACAAATGTCAGACTCAAAATAACTCTCACACAAGTATAAAATGGTACTGATCTTTAAGGGGAAAAAAGATGGTTCAAGGTATCACACAGATACAGGCTTCAGCATCTAAAAATGTTGTGGTATGAGCCCAGGTTAGTTAAAAACAAGACAGTTTATAGTGGTGTCATGCCTATGATAGTAAGCCACGCCAAATCACCTTAAATATAAAAACCACAGACAAAATTAAAGCCAACATACAATGGATACAGTACAACCCCTGACAAAACTACGTACATACATTGGCGCCATAACCCTATGTCTCCGCACAATCAAAACAAGAACCAGATAGCTAACAATATGTCAGAGGATAAAACCTTGAGAGAATGACAAACAAAAGGGAACTTACTGTTACAAAATGTTTAAGTTAAACACCACATAAACTCAATGTTTAGGTTTATATTCATTTTGTTGCTTTCCCAATCTACTGCAATCCTGCAATCGAAATCGAATCGAACCTGATCGAACCAAGCACCACTATGACAAATTTACTACAGCTTAAAAATGATGTGACATTTAAGACTAGTTACACTTTGCTGACCATCTGCAGAGAATTTCATGAAATGAAGAAGTATCATTGGGTTTGAGACAAGTTTGAAACCAGAAGGACTTTATTTCAAGCAAGAATTTCATCTGTGTGTTCACCCGTTCACCCATGGTTCCCGGTCTTAGTCCACCGTCGACGCCCTCTTTTCTAGTTGAATTTTGGAGATTTTAATGAGTGTATTCGTCAGATTTTACTCGCAAGTTACCGCCTCGCGTATCCTGTACGTGTCTGTACCAAGTTTGAGACCGGGCTGTCCATAGTTTTCTTAAATGGAGGCTCTAAAGAGGAGGTTATGTCAGCGTCCGCGCCCACCAGACTACTTGGCTTTGCAAGTGTGTTTTTAACTCTTTTTATGTCCTTTTTGGGTTTGAAGGTAGGTCTTCAAAGTGATGGAGATGGAGGATGAAGACGAGGCGGAGGATGAAGGCGAGGCTGAGGCCTAAGCCCTGCCCAACCATGATCCAGCTAATGGGCATCTTGTTAGTGCTGACAAGGTACGTAAATTCCTTCTCACCTTTTCTCCGCTTCAAGAATTGCATTCCTACTTTGCTAATTTGATATTCATGATCTCTTCTCTCCCCCTTTTTTTTTCTCCATGTAGAGTCATCTGCAGCTGTTACGCATCCTGTCATCCTGTCATCGTACTATTTTTATATTGTAAATTCAAATTTACCTGTATCCATATTCTGTCATCGCACTATTTTTATTATTGTATCATATCAGGATTGTTGTCTCAAATGTAGCTTACATGGTAGGTCTTCCATTTCATTGTTTCAGGGTTGTCCAGTGTCCTGTGTAAAGTTAAATGTAAGTCTTCTCTTTCTATCCTACTTGTAAATATTTCGTATACTTGTAAATATTTCGTATACTTGTAAATATTTCGTATACTTGTTTAGCCACTAGTCATGACTCAAATGTTCCTTGAGTGCTTTTATTATTAATGTTCTTGTTGGTGTAGAGCTGTGCCATTTCTTATAACTTTCTTAAAAGATCTGCTTTGTCTGGTCTTGTTCTGTGATCTGTTGGTGAAGTAACCAATATTGTCTTTGTTTGAGTTTTGCAACTGAAATTATTTGCAGCTTCTCAAATTTTATCATTATAAATGGTTAAGTCACTAGTCATGACTCAAATGTTCCTTGAGTGCTTTTATTATTAATGTTAATGTTCCTATGTAGAGCTTGCTGTGCCATTTCTTATATTTAAAAGTGTCTTAAGTGTTCCGATTGTCACTATGCCTTGTTGTTCTGTCTACGGCTGTTCTTTAAGATCTGATAGGGATGGAGTGCGAACTTTTCGTCTCCCTAAAGTCATTCAGGGTTCCTGCAAATTAACCGGAGAGGTGACAGAAAAGCGTAGATCTGCCTGGCTAAAAGCTATTGGTCGAAAGGATGTCCCTGAAAATCCTTTTGTTTGTAGTGCTCATTTTCTGAAGGGAAGACCCGCATACTTTATGAATGTGAATGACCCTGATTGGGCTCCTACCCTGAATCTTCCTACATCTCAAGCTCCTCAAGTTTCTCAACTTTCTTCTCGTTATGAAAGACTTACAAAACGCAGAAGAGAAATGCCCCGAGCTGCTGTAGTGGAGCGCGAAGTTGACCTTGATGTTCCACTTGGCTTTGATTTAAACCATAACCTTGAATCTGGAATGATGTCCCAAACTGATATGTCTTTGGGAGATATTTCTAAGTTAGAACATAGAATTCAAGCTCTTGAAATTTCTATTCAGAAGCCACGGCTATATACCGAAGATATGATGCAGAACTGTGATCATAAAGTTCTTGTGTACACGGGCCTCCCCAACTATCTTACTCTCAAGTTAGTTTTTGATTTTTTGTCTGGCTTTGTGAAATCTAAGAATGCAAACTCTGCTTTATCTATGTTTGAAGAGTTAATGTTGGTATTTATGCGTCTACGTCTTAATTTAATTGAGTTTGATCTTGCTTACCGCTTTAATGTGTCACAGGGGACAGTCAGCAAAATTATCAATAGTTGGCTTCCGGTTATGACTAAGTATCTTGGTGGTTTAATTGAGTGGCCTGAGCGTGAAACCTTGATGTCAAGTATGCCAGAATGTTTTAGGAAAGCGTTTGGATCAAGTGTTACAGTTATTATTGACTGCTTTGAAATATTTGTCCAAAGACCTTCTAACTTGTTAGCTCGAGCTCAGACTTGGTCTGATTATAAGCATCACAACACTGTAAAGTATCTTGTTGGAATAACTCCTCAGGGCACTGTGTCTTTCTTGTCTCGAGGTTGGGGAGGTCGTGCCTCTGATAAATTTATTACAGAGGCTGCCTCAACTGGTTTTTTTCATAAACTGAAACCTGGTGATGTTATCATGGCAGACCGTGGATTTAACATTGGAGAAACCTGTGGCCTTTATCAGGCTCGTGTTCTCATGCCAGCCTTCAAGAATGGAAGAGCTCAGTTGTCAGCATCAGATGTTCAGGAAACAAGAGAAATTGCAAGAGTTCGCATTCATGTTGAGAGGGTGATTGGTCTAATACGTCGTAAATATCACATTTTGTCTGACACTTTGAATATATCTGCACTTCAACCACAGAAGACTGAAAATTTAGCAAGAATTGACCAAATTGTAGTTATCTGCTGTGCTCTTTGCAACCTTTGTCCACCTATTGTTCCTCTTGTTGATGATGGTCCCCGTAGTGACTGAGTTTGTTCTTGTTTGTGTTTTATTTATTTGTCTGAAAAATAATTAGTCACTGTTGCAATATGCTAGATTTATGTATACTCATTCTAGTCTTGTCTGAAACAAATGAACTCCATTTGAAAATAAACATCTGTAAATTTGAGTTCATGCTGTTTTTATTCAGAGCTAACTTTGAAATCTCCAGCACAAGCAATGTTACTCTCCCTTCGTATGAAAACATGGTACCTTCTCTGCCCAATGGGCTGTCACAAATCTCATAGCTAATTTTATCTGCATATCGTTCTGATTTTGCTGGGCTTATGGAGTCGCTTGTACCTTGAAGTACTTCAGACTTGCACATTATTCTTGCAAATTCTCAGGTGATAAGAAAATGTGACAAGGGTGGATATGGACCATAAAACGCAGTTGTTAGGACAAAACTTTAATGTCTCATATTAAGCACAATATTAATAGAATAAATAAATTATTTTTCACTAACTGTATACATGAAAGATGTTAAATTTGGCAAAATAACACCGAAAAACCAAGTGAACATTTATCATTGCAGTGCATCACCAAGTCATGTATTTGACCTGAAACAAAAAGTGACTTGTGCAAATAAAACTGGAACAAGTAATTTCAATTCAGTCTTCTTAAAGGGAAAGAGAGGTGTTCATAACTAGGATAACTATGATAAATGGAGAAAGCATTCAGCACTGAATTCCAAGGTTCATGCAGTAGAAGCAAATCACAGCCCCAATTGCTTGTAAAGATTACTTGTGTTAGCAGGATTTGCAACTTTGCAAAAACTGAAGGAAAGGGGCAATTCATCTCCACATAATATAAAAATTGTAGAAAGGTATATCCGAGGTACACCTAAGCTTTACTTGAATACTGTTCTGAAGTATCACAGAATACAAAAAACTTCTGTTACTGGACAGAACGTCAATTTAGGTCAAACAGATCAAGCCCAAGTCCATAAGCAATCAATTTTAGAAAGACTTCAACAAAACAAAAGCAACAGAAGAGTCAAAAAAAGTCACATACAGTCAAATGAATCAACTTGTTAGAGCATTCACACTCTGAATGCCTGCAAGAGTTCAAGACCAGATAGATCACACACATTTTAAGAACAAAAACAAAACTAGCCACTTTGATGTTGAACAGAGAGCAAAGCAATTTGAAGCTTACATTCCTACCTTCTTTTCAAAGACAATCCAACAAAAATATTGTACAATTGTTTTCAAATACGGAATGTCAAAATAGAACAACATTCAATTATCACAAACAATTTTTCACAAATAAATTATTTGTAAATCTTACATATCAACAGCAAAAGGAATGACAAAGTTATTTTAAACTGTGTTACTGTACTACCAAAACATGCAAAGATGCAAATAGTATTGCACAGTTCAGTTATTCATTAAGACCATAAAACGCAGTTGTTAGGACAAAATTTTAACATCTCATATTAAGCACAATATTAATAGAATAAATAAAAATTTGGTATAATTAAAATACTTAAAGTAAATGGTACAACACATTAAGTAACAGTCTTCAAGATACAACTGCATGAAGGGAGTATTGCAGGTGAATCGGTATAACAGCCAATACACAGAATGGAAAACAACATATAGAATAGGAACAAAAATCTTTTACAGTTCAGAACTGTCAAACTTTTCAGCTTAAAAATTATTTGCTGTAGCAAACTACTTGGGAGGTGAATCGGTATAACAATTGAAAATAACACAGAATAGGAATAAAAATCTTTTGCAGTTCAGAACTGTTGAACTTTGCAGCTTAAAAGTTGTTCACTGCAGCAGACTACTTGGGAGGTAGTAAAACCCCGTTAGTACGAATCGGTCGGGACGACATAAGTATTACGTTATAACGGGGATTACGTTAAATCGGATCTCCCCGGTATAACGAATTTCGTTAAAAACAAGGTCAATTACGTTATAACGGGGATTTTCGAGAAAAACAATCAAAATTACGTAATTTCTTAAGGGATATTGTAACACGATACACGAAAGTGCCAAATACATGTTATAACACATATTACATGTTTCAAAATTCGAGCGAAAACCTCGCGTCCGTTTTTGAAGCCCACACCCCTACTACCGCAACGAGCCGCCGCCGCGACGCCGGTTTACATGTATTTGGCACCGAGTAGAAAAGACCAGTCAAAATTACGAAATTTTACTCGAAATTCGTTCTATCGGGTCAAAGTTCGGGTCTGGGGCGCCGAAATCCTTACGTTATACCGGGGATTTCGTTATAACGGGGTTCGTTATAACGGGGTTTTTTTACATTAAAAGCACGAAGATGCACTCGGGACCGGGGAAATATTACGTTATATCGGGGATTTCGTTATAACGGGGTTCGTACTAACGGGGTTTTACTTACCACTAGATAAACCATTAGTTTGAAGGTTTGCACATATCACACATCCAATTTTTACGTGAGGCCTTCATCTGAACACAGCGTAAATGATAAAATTCAAAATAGCAGTTCTTTCCCATGCACTTGATCATTGGATCTTGCCGTGGTTTCCTGCAGTGACAAACAGGGTCAGCTGTGGTATTCACAAGATGAGAGGGTTGAAGCACTTTCCTCTGATTTTGGAGGGAGGAGAAATACTTGGAAGACAGTTCCACAAGAATAACTTTCTTGAAATACTTCTCACTCTCATCCACTATTTTTTCTTGCAATTTCACATCAGGATAAACACGAGTCACATCTAGGGAACCATTGCCCTGATCATCACCAACATACACAACGTAATCACAGTAATTAACATTATCAACACAAAATAGTTGGGTTTGCATTTGGTACATATGCTTCTTATCAATATGCCCTTGAGGTGGCCTCGTTTTAAGAGACTTCATTTCGATAAGTCCAGGACCACAACACTTACACTTTATCATAAGATCAGGGCTTGCTCCCATGTGTGGGGCTTCTAAGGGGATCCAAAATCCAGAGTCTCTCCACTTTAGATCTTCATGATGTGGTCTCTGTTGCTCTAAATATTTCTCTCTGATCATAGGCTCATGTCTCAAACCTCTCTCCATCCAAAAAGAAGTAAATCCTCGGTTGAAAGGATAGCAGATTCTTAACAATATAGTCAATCCTGGATTTTCTATGGATGTGTGCATAACATCATACATAACAGAAGCACTGCATCGTCCTGCCTTTACAACATTCCATAGGTGTGACTTAGATTGAGATCTGGTTTTTTCTTCAATGAGATGTCTCTGTTCAAGACCAATCTTACAAGCACCATACATGTTATCCACATTTTTCTCAACTTCAACTCTTGACAAACCAAAGAAAGAAGGATTGAATAAATCAGTGAGCTTTGGAGGGAAATCTTCTGACTGCTTGGTAACAAATTCATCCTTAAATTCAGGCCTCACACGAAAAATTGCACAATTGGCACCCTCATCATGCAGGTTTTTCAACAAAAGAAGCAGCTGCTCTCTTGAGGCATCATCAGTGATCTGCAGATCTTGGGGGGGTCCAAATTTTCCTCCTGGTCCTCCAACATTTGTCTCCGTTTCCGATGAGAAGTAGTAAAATCAATGTTCCGAACTTCACAAGCTGGAACGTTACGCATTGGGGGTGGCAGCCAAGAATTTGCTTTAGAAGTACATGATTTTTCTTTGTTCGCGGAAATCAACTCAAGAGAATACAACACTGCACCCACATGCGAGCAAGACTCGGAACGACCTGCCACACATGTACACCAAGCAGTGAGAATGTCAGCATTTGACTGAACTAGAATCCACGGAAGAAGAGGTTTCACACTTGCTGATAAAGTCTGCGAATGTTTGACTCGTCCAAAGCAAAGAACATCACCACTTGATAACTTCAAAAACCCCACCCCCATTACAAACCCACTAGTGAGAAAATTATGAGCTTCAGTAGCTTTGTATGATTTCATTTGGTTGAAATCTAGGGCACGCGTCTTGTGGACCAGATAGTGAGAGATGTGAATAACATTAATGTCAGGAACAATGTCTGGATCATCAGATAGGTCATTGACTGACACTTCATAGGGATCAATGCCTCCACACAGGTCAATAAGCCTTCGATATTGAACAAGATCTGGCCCAGCAAGACTGTTAATGTAACCAGCATTAAATCTCTTTGAAACTGGTGCTAGAGCCATTTAAAATAATAAAATATGAGAAGCTGCAAATAATTTCAGTTGCAAAACTCAAACAAAGACAATATTGGTTACTTCACCAACAGATCACAGAACAAGACCAGACAAAGCAGATCTTTTAAGAAAGTTATAAGAAATGGCACAGCTCTACACCAACAAGAACATTAATAATAAAAGCACTCAAGGAACATTTGAGTCATGACTAGTGGCTTAACAAGTATACGAAATATTTACAAGTATACGAAATATTTACAAGTATACGAAATATTTACAAGTATACGAAATATTTACAAGTAGGATAGAAAGAGAAGACTTACATTTAACTTTACACAGGACACTGGACAACCCTGAAACAATGAAATGGAAGACCTACCATGTAAGCTACATTTGAGACAACAATCCTGATATGATACAATAATAAAAATAGTGCGATGACAGAATATGGATACAGGTAAATTTGAATTTACAATATAAAAATAGTACGATGACAGGATGACAGGATGCGTAACAGCTGCAGATGACTCTACATGGAGAAAAAAAAAAGGGGGAGAGAAGAGATCATGAATATCAAATTAGCAAAGTAGGAATGCAATTCTTGAAGCGGAGAAAAGGTGAGAAGGAATTTACGTACCTTGTCAGCACTAACAAGATGCCCATTAGCTGGATCATGGTTGGGCAGGGCTTAGGCCTCAGCCTCGCCTTCATCCTCCGCCTCGTCTTCATCCTCCATCTCCATCACTTTGAAGACCTACCTTCAAACCCAAAAAGGACATAAAAAGAGTTAAAAACACACTCCATGGTTCCCTCAGCACCACCCATATCTCCCACGCGCCACGTACCAATACCAACATCCACAGTTATTGTTCTTTAACGATTTCGGAGAAACCCGAGATATCCCGTGAAGCTATTTTGTTGGATTTTGATTTTGCATCAAATGAACATACGCATTTTTTTTGTCGTTTGGTTGTACTTCTTAAAAGTTGAATCTTCATACAACGTCACACAAGTCTCCCTTGTATCGACAAAGGTTTTGTAGAGAAAGACATTTCTACTCTTGAAAATTTCATATCTTCTATGATTAAGATGTATTTACGTATTTGTTTGCAAGGCCGGATCTTATTTTGAATCATGTTGGATGAATGTGCACTCATTTATGCTCGGAGAAACTAACTCTAAGGCTCGATTCCAATCATAACAAAGGATTGACGAAAGGATTTTGGCCAGCCTGAAGTAGTGCTTGGAATTTGTTGAGGCTAAACCATGGACGGGTGGAACAATAATATACAGAAGAAATAGCGAATTTATGTACTCCTTTAACTGTGAACTGACTTAATCAAGAGGATGTCTCGCTCTTGCTGCACGAGGACCACTGTTCTACGGACGGGAGGTGGATTGGGGTAGAAGTATCGAGACATGAAACGTAGGCCTAGACTGCACCCGCACCCCTCCGACTCCGAGACCGAGCACCTGCTATCGTCCTAGTGTTGAAAATATAGGTGGTGGCTGGTAGTTGCTTGTGCTGGTTACCAGGAGTATGGCAGGAGTCCGCTTGAAAGAAATCCCTCGGACTACGTGCGGAATTGTTGAAGGCACCATGCCCAACACGCGTGCTCAGACCCTGGTCTACAACCTCAACGGATCCAACGGCACTGGGGAGACGTGTCTAACACATCTCTCCGAGAACAGGAACCACTTGCCGCCGCTCAAGGTGGTCCAAGAGTCTCCGTTGGCGACACCTCAAGATTCTCCCCTGGCCACGCCTCAGCAAGCTCAGACAGCTAATGGGGAGACTCAGACTGCAGCCACGGTGCTCCCTGCTCTCCACTACAAGGGTACGTCGGAAGACCCAAACAGTCCAGCACCCAACAAAAATGCAGTTGTCAAACCTAAAGCCATTGCAGCAACGCCAGAGCAAGTTATGAAACTGTATAGAAACAAGCTTATGCCCTACGAACACTATGAGATTTACAACTACCCAGAAATTTTCTTCATTGGTGCAAATGCAGAAAAAGTAGTTGGAATTCCAGGTGCTCCCAATAACTATGGATATGACAATGAACAAGGCTCTTATATTCATGTGCCACATGACCATGTAGCCTACAGATATGAAGTGTTAAAAGTTATTGGGAAAGGAAGCTTTGGTCAAGTTGTAAAAGCTTACGATCACAAGACCCATGAACATGTAGCGTTGAAGATGGTCCGCAATGAGAAAAGATTCCACCGCCAAGCACAAGAAGAAGTTCGAATTCTGGAAGATTTAAGAAAACAAGATGTCAATAACACAATGAATATCATTCATATGTTTGATCATTTCACATTCCGGAATCATATGTGTATAACATTTGAACTGCTCTCTATAAACTTGTATGAACTCATCAAGAAGAACAAGTTCCAAGGATTCAGTTTGCAACTGGTTCGCAAATTTTGTTATTGCTTACTGCAGTGTCTAGATGCTCTTTATCAGAATAAAATAATTCATTGTGATATGAAACCTGAAAACATCTTACTGAAACAGCAGAGTCGAAGTGGAATCAAGGTATTGTATTTAACCTTGTATTTTCTTCAAATTTGAATATCTAGATTTATTTATGAATATTGGATCGGCTTCTAACTATGGTACTATATTCATTGTTTTTCTGCCACAGGTGATCGACTTTGGATCAAGCTGCTATGAGCCTCAGCGCATGTACACTTACATACAGTCCCGTTTCTATCGTGCTCCTGAAGTGATATTAGGAGCTCGGTATGGGATGCCAATCGACATGTGGAGTCTTGGTTGCATCCTTGCAGAACTGCTTACAGGTAGTCCTTTACTGCCTGGGGAAGATGAGGGTGATCAACTGGCTTGCATTATGGAGTTGCGAGGTATGCCACCAAGTTCCCTCGTAGACGCAGGAAAGTACTCTAAAAACTTCTTCAGCTCAAAAGGGTATCCCCGCTATTGCTCTGTCACCATTCACCCTGATGGAACTGCTGTGTGTGGTGGTGGAATGTCGAGGAGGGGTAAACCAAGAGGTCCGCCTGGTTCAAAGCAGTTGTATGTAGCCCTTAAAGGTCGAGGAGATCACCAGTTTATGGACTTCTTAAGGCGTTGTCTTGAGTGGGACCCGGAACAAAGAATGACTCCATATAGTGCTCTCAGACATGGCTGGTTACGGAGACGCTTACCAAGAGCTCCTGATGAGAAAACTGAATGTCAGCCATTGCGTACATCAGCATCTTCATCAAGGAATTCAAGCAAAACAAATCCATTAGGTAGCAGTTGCTTGTCGACAAACAAAATTACTACTGAGGACAGGGAGCGTGATCGCTCAAGCACCATGCATTCCCGCCATTCTCACCAATCACATCAGTCAACAAAGTTGCCACAGATTCCTAACAGCTCGTTTTCATAACGATATGTGATCTCTGGGGAAGGGGGGGAGGAGGAGTGCTGCTCCTCTATAGGCCTGTTTGTATGATATTTATAGCTATCAAGTTTTAAGAAAGATTTTAAACTTAAGATCTGCGATCTCAAAAGCAAGTTTCTAGTGTGCCTGTGCAGGTGCCTATACTAGTAAGCTTGTTTGACTTTTAAAAGTATATGCTAAAAGTGATCACAGTGACTCAAGGTAAATGGTCGATCTTGCCTTTTCTAGTTTTAGTCCTATATTTTCCCTTTTTTAATTTTATTTTTAATGACTTCGACAACTTGCATTATATGTGATGTTCCGCATGTACTGCAACGCTGTATCACTTCTAGAGAATGTACAAGTCAAGCTATTTGTTGACAAAGTTTTGAAACAGCTGGAAGTCAATGTTTTAAATTTTGCCTACATATGCTGTGAGGGAGTGATTGAATTAATCTTTGTTATGTCCCAACTGCCTTGCTCTGAAGCTTTTCAATGCTCTCACTCACTCATCCTTGTTAAATCTCTTTTCTGGTGTCAAACATGATTTATCAGATAAGGTTCTGAAACAATGATAACCATTGAGCCTGTAAATGACACTGTTTGCAATACTTAGCAAGTAATTGAATGTGATAATGACCAATTTGCATGTATATTTCCTGTTACATGCTTGTGTTTGTTTTGTTTTTATGTGTTTTCACTGCCGTTTGACTATTGTACAAAGCATACTTATGAATCATTTTTTATTTAATTTGACACCATGAATTTCACAAGGTCAATTTGAAGCATCATTAAATTTTCAGTGAATGGATGCTTTTTGGTAATAAACATTTTGCATTATCTGTGCTTTTTTGTTGTTGTTCCTACATATGTTTTTTTTTTTTTATATTTGGTTAAAAGTACATAATATTCTATGCATAATAATTGAGTACATTGAGCTGGTTTCTAAGTTCAAACATGGCCTCATTTCTGACAGGTTTGTGTGGCTGTATCATGTTTGCTGTGCAATTTTGCATCTTCACATGTTTACTTGGCAAACTTGCAAGATGTACTCCAGAGTTTGATGCTTGGCTATAAATCAACAATTGTGTGAAACGACGTTTTTGTATTGTTATTGTTTTAATGAACTGCAAAACCTCATAGTATTTCCCTCCTTCTCAGGAAAAACTTTGATTTTCTATGGATTAGCAACGTCCAATGATGTGTAATTGTTGCCTCAGGATACACGTTTGGCTGGCCATGCAAGATATAGTTTCAATATTAGTTAAAACTTCTTTCAAAATTACTATCACAACTCTCAATGCAATTTTTAAAAATCTTGATTTCCTTTGTACACATTTTTGTCTTTTCTCTACTAAGGTTGTTATCATGACATATCCATTAAGACTTCAATTTCAATTGTTTTCTGATTTACCTTCATGTGTTGGTTGCATAGCTCTAATTTTGTGCTTGAAGATTAGAGCAGACAGAAATGTTAGTGAAAGTGCATGCTTCTAGTGAAAATAAGTGAAGCAAATGATGGCCTTTTTCTATTTAAGTATTATGTGTTCTTCATCTCTCATCTTTGCATTTCAAATCTTTCAAAGTCAAGAATTTCCTTTCATTAAATGCATTTGCCATCCTTGTCTTGCAGTTTGAGACATCAAATAAACTTTGAAGGGAAAATGTTAAGGTCTCAATGCTCAACTTTTTTTTCTTTTCCACTTTTTAATTAATTGTTCATGTCTGAACAAAAATATATGGGACATACGTGATTCAGACCTAGTCTTTTGTTTTGAGACTTAACGCTCTGTATCTGGGCTGCGAGCATTGCTTCCTATCTTAAACATGTGATTTTGAGTGTTTTCTGTTTGCTGCTCATTGACCGTTAGCTGATGGTTTGTATGGATGGAACTTCTGAAACTGGCTGGATGGAACTGGCGGAAAATGAAACCTCAAGTAGTGAAAAAGAAAATTAGCTTTGCATAGTCTGATTTTATTTCTTTTGGTCTGAAAGTTGGAGGTACCTCATAGACCTGTTTTTGTTGAAGAGATTTAAGTTCCTATCTCATCCTTTCTTTTTTATTTGTCATACTTGTATTATAAGAAGTCTCAATCTGATTTTTGGTTCTTTAACAGTAGTTGATCAGGACGTGTGGTCATCTTTTCACTTAGTGTATTGTTATAGCAACATGAACTGATGGTTGATTGTCCTTCTGTTTTGCTTTATATGTTCCATGACAGATAAAGAAAGTGACTTTAATTAATGTTTTAATTTTTGCAGCAGAATGTGTTTGTGAAATTGTTACTTAATGGTGTGATTTTGTCAATTGAAATGTATTTAATGTATTTTTAATAAGGTCGGCCATAACTCACCTATTATTGAAATTAAAATTCATTTGCCGAATGTTGTTCAGTTGATTACCTTCCTACTGAGCAGCATGTCACCGGTGAGACAACTTAAGTGCTTGATTGGGGCCAAATAGTAGTTTCCTTTTTAATGTACGACAGTGGTGACATATTTGGTTCCGTGTTTATGGTAAAGCTTTTTCACTGTTTCATACCATAAACATCAGCTTTCTTGGTTTTCAGTAGAATTTTGTAGGGAGAGCATATCTTTCAACATAAACTTCCCAGCATGTACCAGACATGGTACTGTTTATCTCCCATACTTTTTGTTTGCCAGGGTCAAATACTGTACTGGGTTATGCACATGGCACAGTACTAATATTTCACTGTTACTGTTTGCAAAGTAGGTACATGGTGTGAGTGTTGTGTGTCTGTACTGTATTGTGATATCCCCCTAATAATGAAGTGTTCAAGGGATTTAATTAAATATAGATCTTGTTGGCTTTCAGCGTAATTGATGATGTTGATAGACAATAGATATAAATTAGTTGCAGTCGTTATCTTAAGTTAAGGTTTGTACCTTTGTTTTCAGTCTTTGTAAGCTGATAGTTGTGACGTAATTGCCATTGCTTAAAGTTCAGCTTTCAGGCCAGTGTTAGACATTGTGGTAAGTGGGGTAGACCGAAGGAACATGAACATAACTTTGTTTCTGAATAGTGCAATCATCGTGACTGTTGATCCGTCCATGTAGTAGTAGACTTTCCAGTGTAGTATACAAATCAAGTTTCAACAGTGACAGCATGTGCCTACTCATTTGTGCTACTTTGTGATTGGAAGATGATCGAAGATTTCTGAACTCTGGTGAAAAGACCTCAAGGTGTATTTGTCTTAATTGTATACGCAAAATGTCGTATTTATGATTTACGGTCATGCAATTTGAAATCAACTTTCTTTATGCTAATGCTCCACAATGACGGTGCTATAAACATGTTAGTGTAATAATTACAAAGGGAAAGTGAATTAAAAACTTCCATTTACCACTTTGCTTTGTCAATGTCTAACTTTTAAATTGCATTTGTGATCTAACCTTTCTATATCTTTAAAAACATTTTATCTGTATACTATTAAACTTACTTGGAAATGCATTTTAAACTGATTAAAAATTTCTCAACTTTCTTTATAACAGGTGTGATGTTAGATCTAGGTAGACTGTGATGTGTATTATAATGTTTTCATTGCTTCTGTAAAATTTATGAATATGGACAACAAAAGAGATTTTCAATAGACTTTTGTAATTGACATAAATGTTTTGGGTTCCCTATTTGCTTTCTGAGCTGTACCTTTCCAGTACCAGTGCAGACTGGCAGGTTTGCTTGATCTGTCTTTATTTTTCCTCCCGTGTTGACAGTTTCTTACAAAATTTCTTTGTCAGTGGCCTCTTGTCAGTGCTGAAGTAGTCATAGATTTAAATGAGGACTGAAAACAGGCGCTGAAAGTAGATTGAAGCTCAAGTATGTGCCCTACAATATTGCTTATTTACTTGAAACATTTACATGAAACATGTAAGCAATGATACATCATACTTTGCTCGCTAAATGCTGGGCTTTTTTAATTTGTAGTGCATTTTTTTATTTCTCTACAGTAGTATTGATTTATGTTTAGAAACTTTGTAATGCAATATCAGTAATGATCTATTTACTCCATTATCTTGACACAGAACCTCCCAAGGGAAGTATTATTTGTTAGATTACCTTATACATGAAATCCTGCAACATTAATTTTTTGGGATGCCTCAAAATTATCATCTGGTGTAGCTTTGTGTAATCCCATTGTATATTGTAAGTTTGATAGAAAAAATTTGTATTGCTGCCTTTTGATATGTATCAAAGTGTTCATGCATCATCACTTCTTGTCCTTGTGAAAATGTGTTGGATTAACCATTGGGAAGGAGGAAAGTGTAAAATATGTCCTGGAATATTATGTTGTATAAGATCTCTGAGGAGATGCTCAAGTGGATTGTGATCATTAGTATATTACTTGTTCTTCTCCTCTATCCTGAGTGTAGTTAGATGCCATCAGATATATCCCAGTGTATCCTTTCCTCATTGGTATCCTTCCAACTGCTTCACTTCAAATTTTCACTTCCTGCCACCTTAGTATTTGCACTTTCAATTTTTCGGACACTGTACATTTCATCTTCTGTGTTTCATTATGTGGGTAGAAAAAGACTGATAACTTATTGATCATTTTTTATACTGCTCATCAATCAAAAAGCACTCTGTACATTTGTTCCTCATATAATTTGTCCGAATTTCTCAGTCCTGGCAAGATGAAGATTAAACAAACCTGTGAATGCTTTGAGAGTAGAAGTATTCTGTGCTGGAATGTTCAATTGGTGTTTGCATTAGCACTAGATGAAAGGAGGCTAAAAGATTTGTGTCTTTAATGAAAGATTTTATGATGATGTATATCTTATATTTTAAGATGATTGAATTTGATTGTCATTATTCATAGTCATGACCAGAGGTTCAGATTGATGGTATCTAATCTCTAATGTATGCTGTCTCTCATTCATTATGTTTTACTAGCAAAAATGAAATTGAACTGATCTTTCCTCTGATATATGTACATATTACTTTTATAAAGCGCATAATGAATAGGTACTAAGCTGTTGTGTGTTTTTAATTGTATTTCTGTGAAACGGTTTATTCTATAGCACTGTGATTACCGGGAAGCTTTTACTTTGTTTTTTAAATCATGAAATCGTAGCTTTCTCTAGCATAGTGTTATCATTGTTTGTGCATAGATTACAGTATCCCTTAAAATAAAGTGAAAAAAAAAAAGACTTAAACTTTCCTTGTTTTTATTTCTCATTCCTGTCCCTTGACTGAAAAATTAAGTTGGGGGATTTGATTGAACGAAATGAACTGATTGAAGCCAAACAAATGTCGGTCATGGACCTCGATTTGGTCCGTTAACATGGCGGGGATGACAGAGGGGGATCCAGGCTCCTCACCAGAACAGTACACGAGGGGGGGGGGGGAGGAATTGAAGGGGGGGGGGGGGGTACGGACGGTGGTCCGGCCCCGCTCCGCTATACGGCCGCTGCCCGCTAGCCCGGATGGCCGGTGCGGCCAGGTGCAGCTCGGTTTTGCGGCGGATTACCCATAGTTTGCCGCCTCGCCCGGGCCCGGCCATGGCGTAGGGTTTAGTTGTACCTCTGGTACCTCGCTCGGCGGCGGGCCGCGGGCCGTGTCTAGCCGCGCATGCGCACAGCCGGCAGAGCGCAGGGCCACACAACACCTTATCGACCGGGCCTGCGAACGGCGCGGACAGCGGCTCTCGGCTCGGCTCGGCCTGGCGGGGCAGCCGGAGAGGGGCGCGGAGCGGGTCTGGGGCACCACTGCACTGCGGAGCGGGAGCGGGAGCGCACGGGGACGGCACGGAACACGTCGGGGCTGCTAGTCCAGTCGGCGTCGCGGTCTCCGCCACAGTCACGGTCTCGGCCTTCCCTTCGCCGCCACCATGACGTTGACCATCCTGGAGAAGGTGGGCATCGTCTTCATCCTGGTCGTTGCCGTGCAGCTGGTGCGCCGCCTGCTGCAGCTCTTCTACGACCACGTCGTGGCGCCGGCGCTGCGCATGAACGTCGACTTCACCAAGTTCAAGGGGACCTGGGCAGGTGAGCGGATCGGAGGGGAGGGCAAAGGGCAGAGCACACTGGTGGCGTGAGTGCGAGAGAGATAACAAGGGGTTATCTCATGTGCCTGTCCTTGTCCCGGCGTGGGGCGAGTGTGGAAGGGTTACCAAGTGCAGCGTGTCGTGCGGGGTGGTGCAGATGCACTGCAGGCACCTGCCTCGGAGACACATTGTCAGCAGATCGAGACGAGACACCCGGCCCGAGACCTGTCGCAGCGATAGCTGCTACGGCACCGGCCCGGCAGGTGGGATGGATGTGGAGCATCCCTACCGGTTGCGGTGGTCGTGGTCAGAACGGGAGGGGGATCTAGTAGCGATCTCAGATCAACGCGTTGACGCGATCGCGGTCAAACATCCCCATTATAATACCTGGAAAGGTCTCCGCTGCTGATTGTCGAGTGAATAGGGGGAGTTACTGTCCACCAGCGGGCCGCGCTGTAGCAGGTGCTGGAGGGCATAAGGCGATCAGGGTACCAACGATGGCCGCTTTTGCACCGCCTCAACCAAGTTTTTCGGAGTTTTGGGCTGGCTAGGGTTGTACGCCACCTCGGACCTGAAATCCTCTCCCCCCCTCTCTCTCTCTCTCTCTCTCTCTCTCTCTCTCTCTCTCTCTCTCTCTCTCTCTCTCTCTCTCTCTCTCTCTCTCTCTCTCTCTCTCTCTCTCTCTCTCTCTCTCTCTCTCTCTCTCATGTGTCACCACGCGCTGACGCTGATGCCGACGGTACGGTGCAGTGCGCGGTGTCCGCAGTCCGTCCGTTTACTTTTGGGGCCGTTCCAGTGAAAACAGCAGTCACCTGTTGACGGATGGCGCCACACCGACGCGTTTGGTCGCAGCGTCACGGGCCGTGCCACACATGCAGCGCTGTCCGGCTGTGGGCGGCCACCGGGCCCAGCCCAGCCCTTGCTTATTCGACAAAAGTAACCTCCCCCCCCCCCCCCCGATGAAATACGCGTTCTCACCGCCATCGGGGTGGGGGTGCAACACAACACGTCGGCCGGTGTTGGTGCTGCCTACCGCTCTCTCTCTCTCTCTCTCTCTCTCTCTCTCTCTCTCTCTCTCTCTCTCTCTCTCTCTCTCTCTCTCTCTCTCTCTCTCTCTCTCTCTCTCTCTCTCTCGCTCTCTCGCTCACCCGAATCAGGGCCCCTGAAGTGCACTCCGCGCCGTGTGCCGTGCACTCGGCGGGCTGCGGCTGCGCAGGTGGGGCGGCGCGGTGCCGTGCGGCTTTGGGGGCTTTGGGCCGGTCGGGTCGGACTGTCGTCGGACGTTCGCTGGGCTGATTAGCACAGAATGCTTTCAAGACAGGGGTCAGGTCAGGGGAGGGGCCGCATGGCGCGGCGGGTACCGGACGGCGACCGGCGGCTAGCGCAATCAGGGAAAGGGAAATCCGCGTCGTCCACGTGTCGCGGGCCGGCGGGGGCCGGCGGGAGGGGGTGTAGCAACCCCACGGCACCCGCCCCACCCCGCCGCTCAGGGACACGGCCGTAAGTACGGTCACGATATCGTCGCAATAAGGCCAATCCGAATCTGGCCAGTCTGGGCGCCAATAGCGCCTGCTGGGTAGGCAACCGCGCAATGGTCACGCACGCGTGTCGGGCGGGCTGGCCTACCCTGGCATTCGCAGGCGCCCGGCGTCGCCGTTGGGACCGTTAGCGGCTTAAGGTACAGGGGGAATTTCGGACGGAATGCGGCGGAATGTCCTGCCGCAAATCCGAATCTGAATGGCACGTCAACTCTCATATGCGCACTGCAGTGAGGTGCCAACGCGGCGGCATTACGTTTGGGTATATTGATGCGCGTATGTTCCGTGCGGTTTGTCACCACGGCCACGGCGTTGTCTGTCACCCAAGAGCAGCACAAGGAGAAGGAAGAGAAGAAGAAGAACCGTGGAATGGAAGCGATCACATGTAATAGTCGAGCCCGACAAGTCTTAGAGGTGCCAATTTTTTCCCACACTACGCACACCACCCTTCGGGTCGGCTGGTTTTCCTCTTCTCTCTCTGTCCCTCTCGCTCTCTCTCTCTCTGTCCCTTTCGCTCTCTCTCTCTCTCTCTCTCTCTCTCTCTCTCTCTCTCTCTCTCTCTCTCTCTCTCTCTCTCTCTCTGTCCCTCTCGCTCTCTCTCTCTCTGTCCCTCTCCTGCGCGCGGCCGCGGCCACGACGAGTTGTGACGAGCCGAGCCGAACCGAGCCGAGCCGGGGCACACGCGTGACAACACCCACCCACCCAACCCGGGCCGGGCCGGGGACCCGATGTCGATGCCGGGTTCGAGCCGCGAGGCGAAGCGGCGAAGCCCGGCAGAGCCAAGGCGAAGGCGACAAACTGTTGCCCTTGAAGCAGACGGGTGAATGTAGATCAGCAATGGGTGACGCTGTGCGCCACGCCGCGCCACGTCGCGCCACGCCGCGCCACGCGTCGAGGCACGCACTGCACACATTTCGACGGCGCGGTGCACGACATGGATGGCACGGCGCACGTTGTCAAGGCGACTTGTCGTTGGAGGAAGAAATCGAAACCAGGACGGACTCGGCAAAATGTGGCCGAGCCGCTCAGAGCTCGTCGCCCAGCGCCGTCTTCCTCCTCGCCTGCAGCCTGCACGGAGTGCACGGGGATCGTCAGCTGCAGTGACATGGTGGTTTGCGCGGCTTTACTATGTGTGTGTGTGCACGCGTGCTGTGCTGTAGGTGTGTGCGCGCTGTCCGAGAGCGCCCCGAATAGATCAGCCTCGGCAGCATCGGTATGACGTGCCTCATGCTGGAGAAAGTCCGAGCAAAAGCGAGGGAAGGGGGGGAGGGGAGGGTCCGAAGTGGCCGGACGGGAGCGAGCGGAGGGGGAGTGGGAGGGGCGGCTGGCGGCTGGCGGCTGGCGGCTCGCACCTAGCCTAAGTGAAGTGGCGGGGAGCGGCCGCTGGAGCTGGAGCCGGGCACAGCGCCTGCCGCCCGGCACCGCCCGGCCCGAGCAACTGGAGAGACGGCCAGCTGGAGCTGGAGAAGAATCTGCCGTTGCGGAGCGGAAGCCCGCCCGGCGGCAACGCAGGGGGGACACGGTATTCGAACCCGTACCCGCAGTACCTTCGGCGCGCCGTCCAAGAGGATAGCGTCAGCGCCGACCGCCGTGGGTAGGGAGGCGTCTGCAGAAGCAGAAGCAGTCCGGGAGCTGCCGGAGGCGGTGCCGGAGCCGGTGCCCCCGATCCGTGGCCGGACGGGGACACGGCGCCCCGCGAGGCCCCCGCTGCCCCCGCTGCCCCCGCTGCCCCCGCCGTGCTGATGTGCGGTGTCATGCCCGTCACTCGCTTCCCTCGCGGTCCCTTCGCTTATGTCGCCAGCCCGGCCGGCAGCGGCGGCGGCGGGGGCTGCTGGCGTCCACGTGCCGGGCCCTCGGACCTTCCCCGGCTGCCTCCTCATTCGTTCTGCCCACCGAGAGGGGGCGCTGAGGGGGAGGGAGGGATTCTCTGCAGAAAAATGCGCACATTGTCTACCGGACCGTGATGCGTCGCGGGTCTGAGCTGAGCAGGAAGGGGCGACAAGTGTGACCCGGGCCGCCTAGCCGCTATTGACAGAGCCAAACAGGCAGCAGCAGCAGGTGCAGTTTGTTGCCCCAGCCGCTCCCGCCGCTCTCTCTCCCTCTCTCTCCCTCTCTCGCCCTCTCTCGCCCTCTCTCGCCCTCTAGTGGCACTGCTAGCCGCTGCTAGCCGCTGCTAACGCCGCTCCAGGAACGGCACGGCGGCTATGTTGCGCCGTCAGCGGCGTGACGTTGTCAAACCGATTCACAACGTTTTGCGCGCACATCTGCGCCTTCATTTCTTCACATTTTTCTGTGGACCTCGGGCGTGAAAGTGAATGGCCGATTTTTCTCGTGTTTATTTTATTTTCCTTCTCTCAATTTTGTTTTCTGTACCTTTCTCTCTTTCTTTTTGCCTTTCCTCCCCACGACAGTATCCCCATTCTCTTTTCCTTTCCCTCTTCTATTCCCTTTCAGCACACCTGTGTGTGTGTGTGTGTGTGTGTGTGTGTGTGTGTGTGTGTGTGTGTGTGTGTGTGTGTGTGTGTGTGTGTGTGTGTACGGTGCCATGAGGCAAGTGCCGTTGCTGCCGCAGCCCCCTGGAGTGGCCCATAAGCCCCCGGCGGCCCGTGGCGTCAGCCCCCATGCCATGGGCCATGGGCCATGGGCCATGGGCCGCCACGTGGGGGGGGGGGGGGGGGGTCCGTATGCGGAGGTACGTGTCTTCATTCCGGCCTGCGTTCGACGCATCATTGCGAGGCCAGGCGCTGACGGACCGCTGCAGAGGGGAAGGAGGAGGGAGGTGAAACGGAACGTTCAGGGTGAATACGGGGAGTGCGGAGTGCGGGTTAAAATGTGACGTGACATCCAGAGCCGGTGCTTAAAACAGCAAGAATTTCGTTGTCTCCGAAAGTCACCCCTCTGGCACAGCTCAGCGCAGCGCAGCGCCTGGAGGGTAGACACGTCTGCCGAGCACCAGTGGACGCCGGCCCCGCCCACCCTGCAGGGCGCTGCACTGGAATCCAGACCCAGTATTCGGAATTTGGTGGGCAAGGCTCTCTCTCTCTCTCTCTCTCTCTCTCTCTCTCTCTCTCTCTCTCTCTCTCTCTCTCTCTCTCTCTCTCTCTCTCTCTCTCTCTCTCTCTCTCTCTCTCTCTCTCTCTCTCTCTCTCTCTCTCTCTCTCTCTCTCTCTCTCTCTCTCTCTCTCTCTCTCTCTCTCTCTCTCTCTCTCTCTCTCTCTCTCTCTCTCTCTCTCTCTCTCTCTCGCAAGGCCGCCATGGGTGTGACAGAGACAGAAGATGCTCCAGATTTGTCATCCGCCCGGTTCGGAACACACTGTTCACACGCAGCCCCAGCCCAGCTCGGCCCGGACAGGCACACAGGGAACCGCAGGGCCGGGTCCTGGGTCTGAGTCTAGTTCCCACCTTGGGCTGCTTGTCTCACGCGTGCTCCGGACGTTCACGCAAAACAAAACAAAATTAAGAACAGTGATAAAAATTCGATGCCTCACTAAATATTTAACAGTACAACCGTGCATGACACCGCCTTTCTTCATATCTCCGCAAATAGTACTCAAATTAAAAAAAACAAATTAGCACAGGTCTGATTTTCTTTTTCATGTTTGAAGAGGCGCTTTTGTCCTCAGGTACCCGCGGCTCCACGCACCGGGTATGTGGCGGGTGTCCTTTAATGAATACGGCGGGGCGGGTGCCGCTGTGTGACAGCGCAGGGCGGCCTTACCTGGCTGCCGGTGCCGCCAACACCATGTATACCTGCGGCACCCAACGGCACCCACGCCACACGTGTGACATGTGAGCCCTTGAGGCCCTGGGCGCCGCGGGGACCTGGAGTACCGCTACGTGTATGTGCCCTGCGGCCCTGCGGCCCTGCGGCCCTGCGGCCAAAAGGCTGCCCCGCCACGACGCCCCTTCCTCGATAAGACGCCCGGGGGAAATGAAGGGAGGGGGGGGGGGGCAATTCCGTACGCCCGCCTGGGGGCAGTGGACGTGACAAAGCGTACGGAGAAATCCGCTGCAGCGGCTTGGCGGGCTGGGGGCTGGGGGCATCGGGAAATGACACGCCACGCCACGCCACGCCACGCCACGCCACGCCACGCCACGCCACGCCACGCCACGCCGTGCCGATATTGTTGTTGTGTTGCAGCACCTTGCGCCCTCCCCACCCGGACCCGGAGGGCACTTGACAACAGCAAACAACAACAAACAAAGTAGAGCAGGAGAACGAAATCCACAGCGAAAGCGGCGAACCTTGGCGGCAAACGTTTGGACGGAAGTTAAAAAGTAGCAGGACAGCGGTGGCCAGCGGACAGCGGTGTCATCGCCGCGCCTCGCCTCATGGTGTTGACTCGGTGGGAGGAATGTTTAGACCGGGGCCCGGAGAGTATAACGGTCTTGACTAATATTTGTGGACGAGTTTGGGGGCTTACCGGGGCTTATCCTGTATTGGGAAGAGAGTTACGCGCGTACTGTTATCAAGTGAGGTTTAAATACCACCGCTCTGAGGCACCTGCCTCTCGGCCTCGGCTGACCCGCGCCGCGCCTTTTCACGTCGTTGCGTCGTCTGCTGCTGCGTCAGCGTCGTCTGTGGTCTGTCGTCTGCTGCACAGCGACATCGCGCCGGCACGGGAAGGTTTCGCCGGTGACAGGCACTAAATCCGTACCGTAAATCGCCAACAAAAGTCCTACGGGTGTTACGGGGCCCTAGGGCGCTTGCAGCGGTGGCTAAGACCTCCCCCTCCCCCCTCCTCTCCTCTCCCCCTCCAACCCTTCCCCGGTGCTCAGAGGTACCGACTAGTCATTCCCTGCATCCGCCGCCCCCGTTCTGATTTGGCACAGCTTTATGTCAGTAATAGATAGCAGGACCCCCGCCACCTACAGGCAGGGCCCGCTGGATAACGACTGTCACGCTCAATTGTAGCGGGCAAAGGAAGAGTGTCCGGAAAAAATATTGCAACGAAAAAATAAAATGAAAAACAAATGTCCCGATGTCGTGACAAGATGCCACACCGTGCTTCACTTTGGTGAGCCAAGTTGACCGACATCGGTGCCATCTCAAGGAGTTGGCCGTGGCACTTTGGTGCTCAGCATTGTTCCCTCTGAAGTTTGTGAGATTTGCAGTACGTTTTGCTAACGCAGGCTTTCTAAAATATTCGCGACACGTTTTTGAAAGTTCTTATCGGATTTTGGAAATACCTCCCCAGTCCCCAGTGATGGTGGGGCTGGGTAGATTTCTCTTTCTCCCTCTCACAGGGCGCCAGCCCGGGCATTTAAACCGCTTGTCTGTCTGACTCCCACTCACCCCCTTCGCGCGCCGGAAGTTTCACAAGAACAGTCGGCCGGCACGGCGTTCGATCGTTGACACCGCCCGACTCGCAACCTTTGACCACCTGTCCCGGCCATTGGCCACTGACGAACTCAAAACTAAGAACGGAGGGATCATAGATGGCACATAGATGGCGAACGTGAAAGCAGTACCTGACCGCGTCTTGTGCCTGTTTGTTGCAGTTGTCACCGGCGCCACCGATGGGCTCGGCAAGGCGTACGCCGAAGCGGTGAGTATCGACGGCGGCGCTGTGTCGCTACTCCGTCCCGCTGCTCCGGCGGGGGTATTGGCGCGCTCACTCTCACTCACACTCGTTGCCTCTCCCTCACTCTCAGATGGCGCGCCGCGGACTGGACGTGGTGCTCATCAGCAGGACCAAGGCCAAGCTGGACTCTGTCGCCGCCGACATTGGTGAGCAGAGGCGGACTTTCTCCTCGCTAGGCGCGGACGATACACCGCTCTCGAGCGCCAGCACCTACCTGTTCAGGCACTCGAGCGCGGTGTCTCGACGGGGAGTCCTGCTCCGGAATGGGCGATCCACAAGAGCAAGCGCCTGGAGGGTAGGCAGTTCTGTTAAGCTCACGTGCGCAGCGGGCCTGCCTACCCTCCAGGCGGTCCCCGGTAAATGTACAGGGATCAGGTCGCCTTCTGTGTGAAATTTCCGCTCCTTATTGAAGTGGGTTTCCCTGCCGTTTCCAGAGGCGCAGTTCAAGGTGCGCACCAAGGTGGTCGTGGCCGACTTCACAGCCGGCGACGAGATCTACGACACCATCGAGAAGGAGTTGACGGGGCTGGACGTGTCCGTGCTGATCAACAACGTGGGCATGAGCTACCCACACCCCGAGTACTTCCTGGGACTGCCCGACGGCAGTAAGGTAGGCGGTCTCTCTCTCTCTCTCTCTCTCTAAATCAAATTAAAAAAAAAAAAATCAAATCAAATTTTTAAAAAATCAAATCAAATTTTTAAAAAATCAAATCAAATTTTTAAAAAATCAAATCAAATTTTTAAAAAATCAAATCAAATTTTTAAAAAATGAAATCAAATTTTTAAAAAATCAAATCAAATTTTTAAAAAATCAAATCGAATCTCTCTCTATGACTTGGGGTGCTGCTGCAGGTGTTCCAGAGCATCCTGCGCTGCAACATCCACTCCGTGACCAACATGAGCCTGCTCGTGATGCCGCGCATGGTGGAGCGCAAGCGGGGCGTCATCGTCAACGTGTCGTCGGCCACCGCCCTCTTCCCCTCGCCCCTCCTCACCGTGTACGGCGCCACCAAGGTACGGCATGGCATGGCGCCAATTTCAAATCGACTACATTTTCTCAAAACGCACTTGGTATTTTTTTGAAATTTCAATGAATGAATGAATAAATGAATGAATATTTTTGATTGCAGTCGTACGTGGACAAGCTCTCGGAGGACCTGCAGGCCGAGTACGGGCGCCAGGGTCTGACGGTGCAGTGCATCCTGCCCGGTGTCGTGGCCACCAACATGAGCAAGGTCCGCAGGGCCACCTGGATGGCGCCCAGCCCGGACCAGTTCGTCGAGTCGGCCCTCAAGAGGGTCGGCATCCTGCAGAAGACGCCCGGCTACTACCCGCACTCGCTGCTGGTGAGGAGGGGAGGGGACGCATGCATACGCCGCCTGTTCTGTTTCTTTCTGGGTCGCATTCTGCTTCCTGGTCTGAGCACTCGTCATTTGGGAGCGCTCGCACTCTCGTACTTTTCCACGGCAGAGCGCCTGGCACGGATGAGGAGACATCGGTTTCCTGTCCTAATCGATTCGAAGGTTGTCCTTCATTTTTGCTCAACTTTGGCTGTTTTGTTTATGACCATAAAGAAAATAAAAATAATCAAAATACCAGGTACAGACAGGAAGTGCACGAGAGACGGTATGATAAATTTTTATGGCACAACGAAATTCGGCAACTGTCCTGTCCTCGAAGTCTGCTCTAACGCCATCCTATTTTCTCATACCTCTCCTCAGAGGTACTTTTGTTCTCCCTTCGCCCACACTGAAGGGGGTTCGACTCGCTTATCAGCCGCGGGTTCAAGCACCGGCCGTGGTGGAAGTGGGTTTTTGTTGACGCTCTTGTGCTTGTGTGTCTGCCGCAGGTGTGGTCCATCCAGCTCATGCAGAGCATCTCCCCGGCGCTGTGCCTGTACGCCATCATGCAGACCATGCTGAACGTGCGCGACCGAGCGCGGCGGAGGTACGCGTCGTAGGCCCTGCCCTGCGGGAGCCCACTGTACATAGCCACTTCACTGCGGGGCCGTCCCGTCCCGTCCGAGCCGAGGGGTTGGGACGGCGCCGCTGCTGCGCTGTCTGCTTGGACGGCAATCGAGTCAGCGGGCGTGTTGTTGCGAAGCGCCACGACACCAACAGTGGTGCCACGCTGATCGGCCCAAAACTCCCACGACGCACCGATGACGAAAGGGCTGCCAACCATGCGACTTCTCGTCAGAAATGCAAGAAATCTGCACAGGAGGCAGGCTGTGGTGGGCAACCTGTTCGACACCTATGAACCGTGGGAATTGATTGCCTTTTAAGGTGGCAACACTGGCCGGGGCGCTGGGCGTCACCGGAAGCGTGGCCGCGTCCGGGCGTGGCGTGCTGTTGTATACGACTGATAAGAAACTTCTTTTGAAAGATCTTCAACTAGTTCAATTAATTGATAATATTGTTTTGTATAAGTCCGTTTGTACATTATTTTTTTAATTATTGTTGTATAAGATTTGCAAAATATTTTGTTGGACGCGAGGGGAGTCAGGAGTCGCGGGGGCGCGGGATCGGATCTCCGCGGTAACTGCTGCAAAAGTCGCAGCGCTCTTATATTTTAATTTCAATCTACCACAAAATGTTCAGTACCAAAGAAAGATAATGCTGTCATTGTGAGTCACAGCGGCGCTTGGTTTTACTTAGTTTTGTTATCGCACAAAAATGCCTCAGGAGGGGACAGGGTGCTCATAATGTGGACACGGAGGGCGTCCCTTTTATAAGACTGCCGTTGCATGTACATTTACCTATGTCTTCACTGGCCTCATGGCTTGACCACCGTCAATTTTCTTAATTGTTGCTGTTTGTTAATGTTGTTGTTTTTCTTGATTTCTTGATCATGCATGGTCGCTTGTGATTCGTGCGTGTCTTTGGACCGCTACATTGTAATACGTTACTGAAGGTAACAATAAAGCACGTTGAATAAATATGCGCCGTTTATTTGCCCCCCCCCCCCCCCCCCCAACACACACATCCAAATCCAGAACACAAAATATTTTCCGGCTAAAACCTGGTAAGGCCTTGCCATTTTTAAGAATTTGGACAAAAAATTAAATTTAGTTTTTCTGAGCGCATCGTGTTCGGACTGATCACGCCCACAAGGTAGGCAACCCAAACTACACGTCACTTTCAACGGTCACCTCCTGGTCACCTCCTCGCCCGCATGGGACCTTGGTTGATTTGTGGAGCCAGACTGGACTTTTGCAGCGACTGATTTGATGCGAAAGCGGTCGCAGTGTGTTAGGACCGGACCACTGATCTTGTTTCCTCATGAAAATAGTGCCTCATGGCACTCATGACCCGGCAAAGCCGGGGAACATGTCTACGCCCACAAAGTGGGCAACCCAAAATGCAAGTCCACTACAATGCCTCATACGACGAAATTTTTTGATCATATCAATATAATCAAAATCCGGAAATCCGGAATTTTGACAATTTTTTGTTTGTTTTTTTCGGGCGCAGTGTGTTTGGAACGATCCCTAGACATGGTTTCATCATGAAATTGTAAACAATGTCCATGCGTCCCTAACTTTGCAGACCCAAGTCAGTCTGCGGGCGGACGTGCAAGACAGGATGTGTAGTTTGGGCTGCTTACCTACTAGGCGTTTCCCGAACCAGTCTGCCAGCGACTTAACTACACCAACAGACGAAAGGAAGAATGAAAATATTTAATCACGTAATTAAAAGTCTATTTATTGACACACCACTTGTACAGAAAAGTTTGTGCATTAAATTCATCACAGGTGTAAATCTTTTCACAGCCAGTAAATGGCCACTGTACAGCAAGCTGCGGCCGACCACAAGCAAGTCTTACTTGGCTAAGTGTTGGCGCTGGCCCCGCTCACTTCAGCATTTTTCTCTGTGCCTTTCTATAGTACCCGTCCTCTACGTTAAAGGGTAATGTATGTGTGGAAATCACATATAGCCCTACACCAAGCATGGTATACGACACACATATGGTTGTTAAAAAATAGCTTTGCTTTTATTCTTTCTAAAATACACGTCATTCAAATTTTTCTTTGATTTTGAGCTTTACTATAAAATATATCGCGGCTAAACATCATCTGAAGTTGGAAACTTACAAAACGACGGGGCTAAACATAAATATCACAGCATATTGGCAAGCAGCCGGCGACTCCTGACATTGAGTCCAATCTGAAGCAGTAACTAATTAGGAAATACACTGGTACATTAGTCCTACTACTAAGAATTACAACTAGATCTAACAACTGCGGACACCACTAAGTAAGGGCGCGCGCACTGCACTCGCCGCATATTTCAGATTCAACTTGATCCTTGAAGATGATTTTTTTGTATTTTTAAAAAAGCTACGAAAATGGTTTTTATAAAAGATGTTGGTGTTCGTAGAAGTTTCCTTTCGGATGTGACTTCACACTTACTCTCAGCTTAACATAACAAGAAAATCATTAAAAGGCAACATCACAGACACAAAAACACGAATTTCAAGTTTAAATAAACAAATAAAATTCGTGTTCCAGCAAAGTGGCTGGTACATTATACAAAAACTTCTTACAGCCCAGAAAATACAAATGGTCCAGTCATATTGCAAAATCGATCTTAATTAGTGGTTACAAAACTATTTCGATTTTGGGGTGAGTTGACAAAAATGCATTCCTGTATTTTTGCATGAGGTTGCCATCAGTGTGCGAAAGTCGTCTACGCAGCTATCTTCTTGGACCGTTCTTAACCTCTCACTGCAACCGTATCTTCAAGCAAAATACAAGTCATTTATATCCTAATTTAAAATATGGCATAGTTATTAAAACTTCGTATGAAACAAAGGTTACGTAATGCCCGTGGTGTGACCACCATTGCCAAAGGTGGGGTGGTTTCCCTCGCGTGTGACGTCCTTCCCTGCTCCTAGGATCTTAAATCATGCTGTTAAAATTCCAAATGTTGAAAGTATCGTCCAGCGACTCCCTTCTGAAAATTATTCTCTCCCTCTCGGCTTTCTTTTTTTCTTCCGAAAAATAGATAGAAGCAGAGGAATGGTCACTGTTTCACTGGCACGTGCACAGGGAAACAGGGCAGCGATGAGGCGTCCGAACCGGCACGGGCGGCGGTGTTCAACACACGCGGCCTGGCCCACGTGCAGCCGGAGAGTTCGGACCCGGCCCGACAATGACACTGACAAGGTTCCCTTATCTTCGTCAAGGCCAAGGAGCCTTAAGCCTAAAAGGGCCATGCTGTGCTCTATGAGATTCCTTCCTTCCACTAGAAATGGTGTGTCTTGATGGGCCGGGCCGGGCCGAGGGTGCAGTGCACATGGCTTGAGTCTTGGGGACTTCAAAGAGCCGCTGGAAAAATATTTTGGGGGTCGAAAACGAAAGTACAGGCCAACAAACTCAACAGTCGAAAAAAAAAAAAAAAAAAAAAAACATCGCTGCCCTGTCCTGTGGAAACCATGACTGATAGGTGTGAAGAGGTGAAGAAGGCAGGAGGTGCCATCCAAAGCACGGACTGCGTATAGTTTTTCTTTTATTTTCTCCCAGCAGTTGGCAGCGTCTGTCTTCGGGGTATCGGGGTCTAGTCGTCACCGCTGTACGGGGTGCCGTTGAGGGAGAGCAGGATGAAGGCGACCGCCAGGAGGATGGTGCCCAGCAGGTCGGCGCAGGCCGTCAGGTACGGGATGGTGGAGTTGTCCGGGTCCAGCTTCCTGCGCCACATGAAGTGCGCCAGCAGGTGCGTCAGGTACAGGATGATCATCACCTGCATAGAAACATTATCAAAAATTAAGTCACTTCAACAAGTCTTTAGAGTGAGATGAATATTTTAGGAAATCTGGATTGCGCACCTGGACTAGCACGACGATCAGATACGCGACCATGAACTCAAGGGTGATGGTGCTCTTCATGTTGTGGATGTAATCGGCAACGAAAGCGAACAGCGCCTGTCCGGGGATCGCGATGGCGATCAGGATCCTGGCAGACTTGGCCGAGGGCACGCCGTGGAACAGGGCCTTGAAGGGGGAGACGCACATGGGCGACCGGTCCGACAGCACGCCCATAGGGCTGGTGGAGTGCAGCATAGTGGCGGTGCGGGACGCCTGCACGCTCGCCAGGTTGCCGCCGATGCCGTTCACGATCGGGTTGAACACCACGAAGCCCTTGAAGTCGCCCACCACCTTGTCGAGAACGATTCCGCCCAACCTGGAAGAGATGGGAAGACACGGTCAGATCTCAGACGTTCAGGGTTATTCAGCCAGTGCATTCCCGAGTGGTTACGGACCCGCTGATGAAGAGAGCGGAGAGCACGGGGGTCCAGCCCTGCCGGAGCACGACGGAGGTGTGCTTGTGGCGGAGCGCGAGCCACACCCAGAACGGCAGCATCAGCAGGAAGCCCAGGATGATGAGGATGAACACCCACCACATGGTTTCTGGAAAAGGATCACACGGTTACATTTCGCTCTCTCTCTCTCTCTCTCTCTCTCTCTCTCTCTCTCTCTCTCTCTCTCTCTCTCTCTCTCTCTCTCTCTCTCTCTCTCTCTCTCTCTCTCTCTCTCTCTCTCCCTCCCCTCTCTCCCTCTATCTCTCTCACCATGGATGATGAAGAAGGCGCTGGAGAGAGTGCTGAGGATGGACAGGGAGACGATGTCGCCGAAGCTCCCCGCCATGAGGCAGACCACGTTGTCCGGGTTGATGTTGAGGCGGTGCGAGGCCACGATCAGGATGACCATCAAGGTGTCTGGCGGACAACAGAGAGGGCAAAATGGCACTTATTAAAAAGAAAAGCAAATTATGTCAAAATGGCTCCGCGAGACGTTCACACGTTCGCACGATTACAGCGAACGCCGAACGACAACATGCAGGTGTCACTGGTGTCACCGCGAGGCCCAGTTTAATCTTTTTGTTTGCGCCCTGAGCGCGTCGTGGCCGTCCTTGAGGTGCATCCATCGCGCCGTACCCATAGGCCCCCAGGCCCAGCCCCCCGGGCCCGGCCACTGGGCCTTCGGCCTTCGGTGGCCCTCGGCTCAGCAGTTATACGGCCTTCGCCTTCAGGTGAGCGAGAAGCCTCCTGCCGTCCTGCTCCCGCTGCGACTTCTGGGATTCCCTCTCGGTGACCCAGAATCACCGCCAGACCCGTCGGCACGCCACACGCACGCACACGCACGCGCGCGCCATTGTTTGTGATCGTCACGTGTGCGCCGGGACAGACACGCAGGCAGCCAGGCCGCCGCCTCCAGCCAGCCGGCCAGTCGACAAGCCGCCCCTTATCGTTCGCGCACTGCGCCTCGCGGGTAGGCAACCCAACGCGCGCAGAGGTGCGTCACGTGACTGAGAGCATCGTCCCGCGGCTGTTTCCCAACGACGGCATCCTCTGGTCCCCGGCGGCCCCCGGTCCCCGGCGGTCCCCGCAGTCTGTGCCGCACCGCCGCCACCGCCCCTTGGACTTCCTCCCAGTTACAGCACGGCGGGGCGGCAGGAAAAGTGGTGACCCCGGCCATGCCTGTGTCGCCAGCAGCAGGCCCAGGTCCTAGGCCCCGCCACTGCCGGTGTGGGGCGTGGACCTTATCACCACGCCAACGCTCGGCAGCCATCGGCAGCCACGGCTCCACTGGGCGCCGCCGGGCACCACCCCGCTGCTACGATGCCGCCGCTGCCGACACGTTCCCGCCCGCGGAGTCTCGGCCTCAGCGCGCTCGTCTTCGGCTCAGCACAGGCCGTCTGTTATCGCGGTCAAGATATCGCCCCGCGCCATTTGGGTTATTGAGGGGGGTAAAGAACGCCGAGAAGACACCGCAGGCCGCGGGGGCCGGGCCGCGTCGAGCGGGGAGGGAGGCATGGTGCGTCAAAGTGACGTCCAAAACGGAAGTAAGAAGTCGTATGAGAAAAATCACTCGCTTTTCGCGGCGGGAAACACGCGCGATTTCTCATACTTTCCTCGACGCGACTTCTTACTGCCGTTTCCGGCTTCTCCCTGTGACGACGCCGAGCGCCTGCGAGTGCCAGGGTAGGCCAGCCCGCACGACACGTGTGCATGGACAATTCGTGGTTGCCTACCCAGCAGGCGTTATTGGTGGACAATTTAATAGGAGACCGAAACGGCTGCGACGGCGCAGGCTGTATGTGCTCGCAGCGGCAGCGGTGACTAGTGAGGTGCGTCAATGAATGGGGTGGGGTGCATCAATGAATAGTGTGACTCACCGAGCACGAAGCAGGCACCGGTGGCGGTGGTGATGGCGGACGCGGCCATGAGCAGGGCGTGCCGGTAGTCCGGCAGCCCGTCCACGAACACGCTGATGGTGATGGCGAAGCAGGCGGCCGTCAGCGAGGCCACGATGGACTGGACCTGGAAGTGGTCGGAGCGGTCCGCGTGTCACAACGGGGATCGGAGTGCGTATAGATCCGGAGGCCCGGAGGCCCGGAGGTCGAGTCCGCGTACCTGCACCAGGGCGATGTTGCTCACGAAGTGCTTCCACACGTTCTTCCAGCTGTTGAGGTTGCCGAGGTTGGCCTGGGTGCAGAGCCGGGACGCGAGGCAGGTGTCCAGGTTCCCCTTGAGCCCCACCAGGGACGGCACCAGGATGAACAGGGCCTTGATGTGCTTGAAGACGTCCCAGTCCTCGACCTCGCCGAGGAGAATACCAGCACCGATAGTACCGACGCCAGCAATCATGAATGGGACGGCAACCTGGAGAAAATTCAGGGAGGGAAGGAATGAGAGGAATCTCCGTGTGGAGTGAGACGGATCCAAGACGGACCCCTGCCTGGAGCGGCGCCCGCGTCCCCGTCCCGTACCTGCAGCGACAACCAGTACCACGTCTCCTGAGGCAGGGACGACGAGTAGGGCTGGTAGGGCAGCAGGTCGCTGGAGGTCACGGAGGAGGCCATGGACTGCAGGGAGCCCACGCCGGGGGAGGGAGGAGTCTTGGGCTGCAGCGGGGGCGCCTGACCCTCCTCAGCCAGGATCTCGGCATTCGACCCCGTCACGTCGAAGCCAAGGTGCAGCTCCGTATCCATATCTGAAAACAGGAAAGATCACATTCAAATGCCTACTCATTTCAATTGCGTATTTTCGGATTTATTTTTTTTTTTTTTAGACGGTGCCTTGGGTGCATTAATCCCCTTTGTCCCGCGCCGAGCGCTGGGCCAAGCCCTTCGTAGGGAGGGGCGGGCTCAGGAGGTAGGGGGAACAGGGGGGGGGGGAGGGCGAGCAGAGGGCGTGCCCTATCTCCCTTGTCAATGAATCGCATACCAGAGAGACTGCCGCCGACCGGGCCCGGCCCGGCCCCGCCCCACTGCACTTGGGCTGAGGGCGAGGCGGGAGGGAGGGAGGGGGGGGGGCAATCCATCGGTCAAGAACACCTTATCTCAGTTCCTCCGGGGCCGGGCGGCACCCTCGGCCTCTGTCCTTTTATTGTGCACTTATTCAGGCACCACCTGACCGCCGGCGGCCGGCTGCGGACACTGGGCGTCGAGGACCTCCCCGGCCGGTATTCGAACCCCGACCCCCACCGCACGACGGACTTTGTCTCCCCCGCGGACTGCGTTGCACCTGCTTTATCAGCCGGGGGCACGGGGAGGCCGCACGGGCACCACAGGCACACAGGACGAGCGCGTGATAGACGTCACCCGTGGCGACGCCGTGGCCGTCATCCAGTGCGCGCCGTCCCCGGCCCCCGTCAGCGCCCTGCCCCGCCATGACACCGTTACCCGCACCGCCACGCCACACCCCCGAGCCCATCGCGGCCTCGGCGCCTAGGCGGCCGGGGGTTGGGGTTGGGGTTGGCGTCGGCGTGAGGGTTGGAGGAAAAGCGGAACGCGTCGGTTTCTAGTTTATACAAACCGGTTCGGCGCCGGGGCGCGTGTCTGGATCCGGAGGGGGGGGGGGGCTAGACGAGGGGAGGCAGACAGGAGAGATAACCAGCGTGTGTGTGCTCAGCGCGGTGGCACGGCCTAATTGCAATTTTCTTTTCCGCACCGCGCACGACGTCCCGTCGGTTATTTTTAACATAGCCCGCGCAAGAATGATGTCAATTTTTATTTTATTTTTGAAAGTAGTATGAAAAATTCGCCGCTTCTTTTGCGAGCCTACGAGCCGCACGATAGCCAGCCGGCCGGCAGCCGGCAATATCGACAGTGGCACCACACCGGGCTGAGAGCGAAGGCCGCCGCCGATCACAGAGCGAGGCGAGCACCTGACAACGGCCGCGCGCAAATCACGGCAGAGCCGGCAGCGCTAAGGGGGGTCCCTGAGAGCCCCGCACTGATAACCGATAAGCCGGCGTAGAGGACATGCCATCAAGGATCTCCAGTGCGGCCAACTGTGCAGCCGGCTGAGCGTGAGCGTTTGGCCAGCGTGCGGAGCAGCTGTCGTTGGCGGGGGCTCGAGTCTCCTATGAGACTGCAGGCTCGGTGGGTTCGACAGGGTATTCCGCTGAACCCCAGAACGGAAGTGAGAAGAAGGCAAGAAGTAGAAAAGGATGGGTCAGGGGGGACGTGTTGGACGGAGACGGACACAGTTCCACCTCCCCCCTCACCCGTCTATTAGTACTTCTTGCCTTCTTCCTACTTCCGTTCTGGGGTTCAGCGGAATACCCTATTCCCACAGACGGTTCCATATCCACGCACTACTTTATCGCGCTTAATTTTACGCGTCCCAAATCAACGATAACGTGACACGCGGTTCCTGAACGGCCCGCCTAAACAGCATAAACCGTCATTAGAATGAGGTTAGGTTAGGCCGGACCAGCCATGGAATCGAACCTTTGGGTGCGCGACGCGCGGGGTATTTCGGGGAACGCGGTTAGCGTGCCGTGCCGTGCCGCGCCGTGCCGCACGGAGATATCAAACCGCAAAGCTGGCCTAATAAGTCCCGGCGCGCGCGGTGACAACAGGAAAAGTACCACATGCTGTGGCGGTGTAGACGGGTACGGAATGGGTACGTCCCCCTCGGATTGGCTGGCACAATGCGGACCGCACATGTTTCAGGTTTCGCTGTGAAATTCTTGAATCAGGTATTTTTCATCCCCTATCAAGCGGCGTGGGGGGTTTGCGGCGGGGGTGACCTCGAACGCCCTGGATCCGGCCCACGGCTTCTTCACACTCTCTCTTATGCACTATATTTTACGCGCACTTAAGCTTATGGATACAGTTCTTGCATAACTATGCATAATTATATCTGTAGTTGTCGATAAATTTACCTGTAAGAATGCATGACGTGCCCGAAATCGTGCGGTAGCTCATGCACGCATAATTTTATCTGTGAGCTTACGCACGATTTCGGACATACGATGCGTTCTTACAGATAAATTTATTCATATATCTATGGATAAAATTATGCATATTTATGCATAACTGTTTTCCTAAGTTTACGTACGAGCAAAATAGTGTATAAGAGTTTAGAGTGTTTAGTGCTTGTTACTTCCGACCGGGGTGCTGACTGGAACACCGTATTAGGGCTTGTGCTGCTGTGACCGCCACGCGGAGCCACGCGTCGCCACGCCACGCGCCGCGGTCGGGGAGGGGCAGCGCCACGCGTGGCCAGGCGCCGTGCCGTGCGGCCGCACTGCAGAGCACTGCAGATCTGGCCCAGGCCTGTTCATGCCGGCCGCGCCAGACAAGTCGAGTGTCGTGACACTTTGCTGCATCAGCGACGACGACTGGGTGAAACGGGAGCACGATGCGTCACGAACGAGACGTCGGCGGCGGCGGCGACACCCAGAGGTGACATGCTCCCAGCTGATGACCGGGGCGCCAACCTAACCGGCGACCAGTATGAGAAACTCGGTCTGCCGCTGACGTCTCTCCCAGTAAGTCCTTAGACTGCTCAGATGCATATCAGAGCGGGCCGGGTCGGGCCGACACTGAGGCAGTGGGCAGTCATGGGCCCAGAGTGCACTAATCGCTGGCATTCACATTGACAGTAATGGGCAGAGGGCAGCCATGGGCGCCATCCAGTCAGCCGGTCAGCGGAGACTCAACGCCAGAACAGTAGAGAACACACTGCGGCTCCCATAGCATGCGACGCGACGGCCGCGCGGGGTAATCGAATATGCCCCCCGAATTTGATGCGATGACGTGCCGTGGGAGTGAGAGAGAGACCCTGGACAGACATACATTCTCTATCTCCCTCGCACGCGCGTGCAGAAACAGTAGCTTCCGATGGAGAGAAAATTATCATTGCTGACTGTCCAATCGTGTGTGTTTTTTTTTGTTTTTTTTTTTTTTTTTTTTTTTTTCTTGTGAGGCTTCCTCTTCTTTCACGTTGAGTTGGCCCGGCTCGGCTCGGCTCGGCTCTGTTCGACTCGTGGGAGAACACCCAATCTTTAGGAGGCGCGGCCGGGTCGGGCCGCCCGGTGGGTCCGAGTAAGTGCCGGGACTGTTCGGTGCACAACAAGCATCTACGTCTTTTAGTCGGCGCGTGTGGAAACGAATGGCATTGCGAGTGCGGCCATTAAGTGGCTGCGACATGCGGACAGTTTAACACTCGGCCCGCCGGCGGCCGACCAATAGAGATCCTCGGGGAGCATCGGCTCGGCAGGCGGCGGCTGTCGGCTCAGATATCGGACATCATTGCCGGCTGGCAGACAAAGAGACATTGAAGGCGTGTTCGGGCAGGGGGTGAAGGCCCCCCCCCTCCCCCGCTCCTCTTTTGATTTGATATGGCGAAAAGTGGCACGAGACCGACACCGCAATTACAGAAAAAAAAATTATTGCGCGCCACGTGCTACTCTCCCCCCCCCCTTATCTAGCCAATCAGTGCACACCATGCATCGCGCATTCATCGTTTCTGTCGCAATGTCTCGCGACATGGCAACATGTCAGGCAGCTGCTGACGCTGTATGTCGTCCTTCGCGCGCCGCATCTCCGAGGCCCCAATATTCCAATTCCCAGAGGGGCCGCGGAGGCCTCGGTGCCGAACGGACAACCGCAAACGGGGCAAAGCATCACGGCGGCGACAACTCTACGAACCGAAGCGAACGGAGAGCGCAGATCAGATGTGCACCTGCCGGCAGACATTTACCGAACGAGTCCGGTGGTGGCTGCGTTCAGCCACAGATCTCGAAATGTAAATCAGATAGGGAATCAAAGAGAGAAAAGCAGGCTTGACAAGCAGGGTGGAGGTAGGCAACCCGCGGACATTCGTGTGAAGCGGTCCCCGGGCAACACCAGGCACGCGCCCAGCGGTGAAGTGTGGCAAATCCGGGCGCGAGCAGGCGGCGGGATTCGTACCCCCGCCCCACCCCGCCGCTGCTCGGGCTCGTGGCCGCTCGTGGCGTGTGGCTGGTGAAGCCCGGATGCGGCGGCGGTGGCGGCGGTGGCGGCAGCGGCCCAGAGGCCCAGAGCGGCCGCCACCGCCGCCGCATCCCGTCTGTCTGGAGCGCAGAGCATAGGAAGCGTGTTGCAACGGACAGCATGGTAACCTTCATGTCGAAGGTGCCGCCGCACGCCACTCCACTCCACCGTTCGCTTACTGCCGAGCCCCCCCGAAAAACTAATCCCCCTACAGTTGTCAAGGGGTACGAAAAATAATTAAACATAAAAAAAAATACCTCACTAAATGGTCGCGCTTATTGGTCCGCCGTATACTCGAGATAACGGTGGGACGTTTCGGCAAGAACGGGCTGGTGATGCCATGCATGTGACGCCGGGGCCGGGACCAGGGCCCGTAGGGCACCTCAGTTGTCGGGCATCTGTCGGACGCCTGTCCGCCCGCCACCTGGCGACCGCGGCCGGGAGCACCGCGACGTGTCGCCAAGCCGACCCCGTGCCCGTGCCCCGTGCCCCTCTAATCAAGCCGACTTTTATTATTTGGTCGTGCGTCCGCGTTGACGTGTTCGTGTTCACGACGTGACGCGGTGCGGTCATGTGTGTGTGTGTGTGTGAGCGAGAGAGAGAGAGAGAGAGAGAGAGAGAGAGAGAGAGAGAGAGAGAGAGAGAGAGAGAGAGAGAGAGAGAGAGAGAGAGAGAGAGAGAGAGAGAGAGAGAGAGAGAGAGAGAGAGAGAGAGAGAGAGAGAGAGAGAGGGAGGGAGGTGCACGGGCGCACCTCAGATCCCCGGGCTAATCTGCCGCGCTGTGCTGCTGTGCACACTCCCACAGCGCCACAAAGGTCGGGTCGAGTCGGGCAGCCAGGAGCTGACATTAGACTGGGGTAACTCAACTCAGCAGAGGACGTGAAATAATGATGGGGGTAATTGGTCGGTTGCGGTGACGTTTTCACCTGACAGCTGCCATTATCAAATTACATTCTATAAACTGAAAATAATTTTCGTCAGTCCGGATTCTCTCGATTTTTGAAGAAGTTTTGTTTCCAGATTAGTCTTTCAACATATACGGGCAAAAGTCTGGAGAGGAAAACATTTCGACGACATCTTGATTGAAATTTTGTTCAAACTGTTCAATGTTTTATTGGTTAAAATCTGCTCCATTTTCATTCAAAGATGAAAGAATAATTCAAGAAAACTGACCCAGTTTTTGAGACAGTACACATAACAGAGCACACGTGGAGTGAAGCGCCGGGGGTTGCGCCGAGAGCCCCGGTGGGGGCCCGGTGGGGGCCCGGCGGGGGCCCGGGCCGGCCCTCGGGGCCCTCGGCTCGGGTGGCGGCGGCGGCATCATTCGTCGGCTGGCCGTCGGCTGACCCCCTTAGCGCCATGCCGCGCCATGTCTCGCCATGTCTCAGACAGCGGCCGGGGCAATGGCCGCTGGACCACAATTCACAAATCCGCCCTGCGCCCGGTCAGGTTTTTGCTCTTTATCCCAACGCACATGACGCCGCCGTTGTAAACGTCGCCGCGGCCCGGGCAGAGATCAGAGCAGACCACGCACCTCACCGCTCCCACTTCCTTATTTTGAGAAGGCGCGTGTTTCTCGGCACCGTATCAGTTCAGGTCGCGGCGCGGCGGGGCGGGGGTGGGGCGGGATGGGGGCTCCAGATATATTTCGAGGAATGATAATGGCTGTCGGGCTCAGCGGGCGCGTGCGCAGGGTGCACATGAAGCGAGTACCGTGTGCGACGTCCAGACCCCAGCTCCTCTCCTCTCCGCGCCCAGCTAGACATGCTTTCTGCTCTCCCGGCTCTGGGCTGTCATCTGTGTGGCGCCGGCGCCGGCGGCCTGGAGACCCCCCGCAGTCCAGGGCAGCCCCCGCGGCCCGGGCCCCGCACCGCGCCACGCCGCATGCCGCCAATGAGCGGGCCGGCATTGAAAATGAAAGTCGATGATAGCGATGCGGCAGCGCAGCGGTGCAGAGAGCGGCCTGCATCGGAGGCCATCCGGGGCCCCAGCAGCACAGGGCCCCGCGTGGGAACCGGCGAGACAAACGCGGCGGCGGAGGCGGCGCGGAGGCGGCGCGGAGGCGGCGCGGAGGCGTTAGAATGTTAGAACCCGCCGCGGGATCGAGCCCAGCTCGACAAATATCAAGGAAACCGTCGCACCGCGTCCCGATAGATGCGTCGTGGGACCGCTCCGCTTCCCACTGCAGCGGTGATATTATTTGCGTAACCGTGAGGCGGAGGCGGCCGGGGCCAGCAGGGGCCGGGGCCGGGGCCGCGCGGCGCTAGAACTCACCGCTCCGCTTCGCATGGCTCCCGCCGCCGCCCGCCGCCGTCGGGGTTCAGATGACGGCGGGCACGGCGCGACGCTGGGGAACACCCGGCTGGCAACTCCCGGCCACCCCCGGCCATCTCCGGCCACCCCCGGCCACCCCCCGCCCCCGAGCCGTGACGGCGCGGCTGTGCGCAGCTGCGCCGGGCGGGCGGGGGTGGGTGCGGGGCGCCGGGGGTGGGTGCGGGGGTGGGCCGGGGGATGGTCCGTGCTTACCTTCTGATGCGGACCGGAGTTGAGACAAAAAGGACACCCTGAGGGTTGCTCATCCACCGACGTGACGAACAGTGAGGCGACACCGGCAGCGCCAGCGGTTCGACTCACGACTAGACACGCGAACAGAACGGACGACTACTAGGCTCCGGGCCGGCGACACTCGACGGCTCACGGCTACGCACACCACACGCGGGTACTGCCGGGAGCAGACTGGCAGCAGAGGGACCCCGCAGGCGAGCCAAGCGGAGCCAAGCCGCTGTGTGGTGTGTGCCGGGCTGTGCCGTGCAGTGGCCCGCCGCCCCGGTACGGCACCCGCGGGAGGGGGCCGGGGGGGGGGGGGGGAGGGGGAGGTATCGCGAGCATCTTATCACCGCGTCGACGGTCTGCGGCCTGCCGGCGGCGCAGAGGGGCGTCAGGACCCACGCGTCAACCGCGGGCACGCGTGTGCTGGCCGCGGGGGGGGGGGGGGGGGGGGGGGCAGCAACGCGCCGAGCCACTCGACGGCGCCTGCAGCCTGCAGGTGCAGCACGATCACCCCCGACTACCCCCGACCGGACAGGATCGGGGCCGGCCGCGGCTATACCCGGCCCAACCCAACCCAACCTAACCTTACCTAACTCAACTCAACCTAACACAACCTAACTCAACCGAACCTAACTAACCTAACATAACCCAGCCGAACCTAACTCAATCTTACCTAACTCAACTCAACCTAACCTAACCCAACGCTACCTAACTCAACTCAACCTAACCTAACCCAGCCTACCGACGTGTTTTTTTAGGGACCTGCTACAGACCTGCTGTTTTGCTGCGCCCCCCCCCCTCCTCTCACGGGGCCGGAGACACAACACAGCCGCCCTTCAGCTCTGGCCTTCACCCCTATCCACCGGCCAAGCGCCGCGACCTGCCCTGTCGGCACACACACGCACGCACACACGCACACACACACACACACACACACACACACACACACACACAGACTCACTAGGTCGGCACGCGCCGCTCCCCGCCCCGCCGCCCCGCGCCTCCCATAGCACTAGCAGTGAGCTCTGTGGCCGTGCACTTGCACCGGCACCGGTACAGTTCGCGCCCCGCACCGCCCCGCGCACCGCCCCGCCCCGCCCACCGCCGCCCATACCGCTTCCCTCTCCGAGTGTGACCGCGGGCAGCGCTCACAGCCCGGCCCGGCCTAATTCTAAGGTGCGCATCGGACCGACACAACACGCCCTGCCGGGGCCGTCCGGATATTACGTAACGCAAACTGCAGCGCTAGCAGAGAGAGAAGAGAGAGAGAGAGAGAGAGAGAGAGAGAGAGAGAGAGAGAGAGAGAGAGAGAGAGAGAGAGAGAGAGAGAGAGAGAGAGAGAGAGAGAGAGAGAGAGAGAGAGAGAGAGAGAGAGAGAGGTGTTCCCGTCTACAGAGCACTCCGGTGGATACCCCGCGCTCGAGAGCCGGCCGCGGCCTCACCTGCCCGGTGTCCCTGTGGTCCCTGTGGTCCGTGCTGCGCGGCACCTCCGCTCTGCTTCGCACTGCTCTGGTGTTCCCGGATGCCCTCGGGACCGGCTGCTGTTCCTGTACTGAGCACGGCGCCAGGGGATACCCCAGGTTTTGCTGGGTTTGGTACTTCCCCTTCCTCCCTCCAGTGCCGCGGGGCGCCGGGACGGGCATCGCTCCTGCGTCCCGAGGTATTGTCATCTCTGCTTCTCTCTCTCTCTCTCTCTCTCTCTCTCTCTCTCTCTCTCTCTCTCTCTCTCTCTCTCTCTCTCTCTCTCTCTCTCTCTCTCTCTCTCTCTCTCTCTCTCTCTCTCTCTCTCTCTCTCTCTCTCTCTCTCTCTCTCTCTCTCTCGCTGGAAGACACATTAATACACGCGTCACGTTTAGCACGCACGGTGTCGGGCCTCCGTCACCGTAGAGCATTGTCACGGTGCTGGGGCGGGTAGCGGCGCGGGGGGCGGCGCGGGGGGCGGCGCGGGGGGCGGCGCAGCGTCATCGGGGACATCAGGCATGCCGCGGACGTCGCCGACATCAATGACGTCGTCCGAGGCTCGCCGATGAGGAAGCGCCGCGGCGAGTAGCGGACGCCGTGCCGCGCCGCAGCGACGGACTGCTGATACGACAGGGCGGCCCTACCGAGGACTGACACGGGCACAGGCCGCCGGTAGAGGTCGGAGAGCACCTGGCGGACATCATGTAGGCCCCCTCCGACGCCGACACGAAGCATGCAGCACGCAGCGTGCGCGTTGGGTTGCCTACCGTCGGCCCGTGGGGCGCTAGCCGGGGCGCTAGCCGGGGCCGCGGGGGCCGCGGGGGCCGCGGGGGCCGCGGGGGCTTCTGGACGTGGGTGATAAGCGCCGGGGTGCCTGCTGGACAGGCAACCCAACCAGCTTCCCTCGCGTTTTCAACAGAAATGTGGACATTTAATCTGGGCGAAGGTGCCTCTTTCGGCTTGGTTCGACAGGGTGTCGCTGGCGGCGGCGGCTGGGTAGGGCTGGGAGTGCCAGTGGCGCCTAAGTCGGCCTGGTCCAGCCGCTGCTGCTGCCGCCGCTGCTACAGTACCACTGCACCGCCTCCATTCACTGGCCGTCCGCGCTTTTGTCTCATTGTCCGCCGCCGTACGGTCGGAGTACTTATTGGGCGCGCCGAGACAAAAGACAAATGAAGCCCGGCCTGGCGTGCACATGCACTTCCTGCTGAAACCGTGACCGAGTCCACGCCACCACTGCCTCCATCTACCATGACCAACACCAACACTTCCATCTACCATCACTCCTCCCAGCCGACTGCCGTAACTATACACTCCCAACTACCATCTCTACACTCTCTATAAGCTACCATCACTACCTCCACCCATCACCACCGCATCACCACCATCACCGTTCACCACCGGCACTACCACGGCAGTGGGGCGTGCCCACTTATCTACTTAGTATTGAGGTTACCCGACGTCCGATTGCACGGGGGCAGAGTCCCCGCGGTGGCCGGACGCCTCATTGATAGTGGCAGAATTCCTGCTGCTCCGCGGATGTGCTCTGCCGCGGCAAAAATAGCAATTCAATGTTTGGATAAAATTGCCACTTTTGATGAGAAGGGTGTTTCTTAACCTGCGGCATGTGACTGTTTTCCCAGCGTGGTTCAGTTACCTGAACTTAGCCTACGTTGAGAAAATCTGCCCCTGGCCGGTAAGAGACTCGACAGTTCAGGAAGGAGGGGGCGCTTGTTTGGCGACAAGCCATTTCAATTTGAACTGAATCAGTCAGACATTTTTGTAAATTTGTACAAGTTTTTGATTTGTTGGGAATCCATGTGTAGTTAAATGTTTTGAAATTTTCTTCTTTTTTTAAGAATTTTTGTTTGAATTTGAAATTCTCTCCTTTTCTGAGAACTTTTGTTTGTATTTTAAATTTTCTTAATTTTTAAAAACAATTTTTGTTTGAATCTAAAATTTTGTTGCTACACTCGGAAACGGAGTTAATTGCCCTGTGCAGCGCGGCAGGCATAAATTTTCCCGCCTCTGTTTGCCCGGAGCAGAAAATACCGGACGGAATACCGGCGGGGAATTCCCTTCCCTTCCCGTCCGAGCGCAGGAACACAACTCGGCTAGTGAAAGTCGGCTCGGTTTCCATGCCAAATCTATCGCGGAGGACATCTCGCCTCGCAGAGGCCAGCACACGCCCGTGCGTACAGAGTGCGACAAATATAAAATAGGGAACCGGTTCGACGTCTGCTGTACCGCGGCGCCGCCGAGCGCAAGGAGGCGTGGAATGTTTTGGGCGGGAAATGACTACTGTGCTGGCGCCGTCAGGTCAGAGAACAGCAGAGGACAAATTGAAGGAAATCTGCGAGTCGATTGACAGACCACAGGCCGACGCAGCGCAGCAACTTGTCATACTTTTCAAAGTTCGGGTTCCTGTTCGGCAGCCCCTCCCCTCCCCTCCTCCAGGACCAAGTCCAGGACTCACCTCTCCAAAGCAGGGGCCGTCGCTCGGAGGCATGCAGCGCCCAGGAAGCCGGCCACCTTCCCACCATGGCTACCAGGGTGACGTGGTCGTCGTTGTTCTCGGCGAGGCGCGCGCAGCGCGGCGGTGGGCTCGTCGGCGTCCTGGTGACGGCGGCCCCCGGTCAGCACGTAGTCGAGCGCCGGAAGTGCGCCTTCTTGCACCACTCGGGACACGGGCAGCAGAGTACTCATTTAGTTGTGGCCAGGCGAGCTGGGCTTGTCGCACCGCGGGGTCGACGGGAGGAGTTAAAGGGACGCGGGTCCTGGCGGAGGAGGAGCACGGAGGAGGCGAGCGCACAGCACGGCCAGAGCGAGGCGAGAGCGAGGCCAGAGTGTCGCCGACGGACTGGTGACCGGACCGGACCGGACCGGGCCGTGCCGGACAGCGGTACGGCTGATCACCACGGGGGCGGGGCGGGGCGGGGCGTTGGCGGCACTGGACCCGCCCCTGCCCTGCCCCGCCCGGCCTTTCCCCGCCCTCCCCTTCCCCGCCCCGCACGTCCAGTGCACAATGTCGGACGAGCAAACAACAGAGCAACTGCTATCCGCAACAATATCGGATACACGCGGCCGGGCCGGGCTGCCGTGGCCCACAGTTTATCTCGGAGGAAAAAGGTCAGCGACGGCTGTGGCTGTGGCAGCGCCGTAAGACAAAAGCGGGCGCTTTCTTCGCGAGGAGGGGGGGGGGGGGTCAGAGGTCGGACGGGGGCGGAACCAGGTGGGGGGCCCCTCCCCTCTCTCCAGCGCGGCGGCCGGCCGGCTACGCCACTGATGTACCCTGTACCCTGTCACAGGTACCTCGCCAGGAGGTGGTACCTCACCCGGTGGGACCGGTGGTCGGTCTCTTCTGGGCCGGGGTGACGCAGACAGACGGGGCCGGGTCTGGTCTGGTCGGCGCGGAGGGTGCGTTCACTTGTTTGTCTTTTTGTGACCAGGGTGACCGACGGACAGAGAGCCCCGGCCAGGGCGCGCGTTACTATATAATAATAAAATAATAATGATGCGAGAAACAAGAGAAATAAACTGCGACAGTCCAGTCCAGACCGACAGAACAAAAGTGTGCAGCAGAAGCGATAAGACAGCACAGGTCGGACCGGCCAGCTCTCCTCCTACCGTCTCGGGTGCGCCGTGCGCCACACGCCCAGGATGGGGAGGGAAGCGGGGCGAGGTCAGCGGCCTCTGGCAGTAGGGGTAGGGGTGGGGGGGTGGGTGGGGGTGCTCTCGCCCGATTGGACGGGTAACGTGAGAAGTAGCTGCTTTGCGTAGCGTCCGGAGGTCCGGAGCTGCGGCGGTGGTGGTGGTGGGTTCTCCTCCGAGGCCCGGCTAGAACCGGTGGCATCCACACGGCCCGCGAGGTCGCCGTCGTCGCATAGGGCGTGGTCGTAGGGATGCTTGTACTTGACGTGTCGGGGAGGGGGGGGGGGGGGGCAGGGCGGAAATGGCTGGTGTTGCCCCGAAGGACGGCCGCAGGTGGTGGCTGATTAAGCCGTAGGGATATTACGCAATTTATGCACGGCGCCAAGTGCTGCTGCTGCTGCTGCTGCTGCAGCACCCCGACCACTACCGCTGCCTCCGCACTTGACCGTTATCGCCGGGTCCCCCGAGCAGGACGCCCTTGAGTGGAGACACGGAAACTAATAGTCATAACTGAGTGTTGCTTCGGGAGAGATATTCGAATACCTTCCTATACGTCTCGAGCACAAAAAAATGTGATACAAAGTTTTGTTCGAGTTTTTTTTTCTGCACTCGAAGGAATGTTATGAATGGTACAACTAGTGTTTCCAGTGCCCCGGAAATTTTCAATTTTTTCCGGAAATTTCCGGGGCACTGGAAACACCAGGTAAAACTAATCCCCCCCCCCCCCGCAACTTTTTAACTTTTTCATCTCCTGGTGAGACCCCCTAGAGGACGGCGTGCGTGAAGCCGTCCGCAATGTGGGGCAGAAGGAAGTACCAAGTGCGTGACGCAAGCATCGTCATGAGGTACTTGGGGAGAGGCCTTCATAAACCAACATTTTTACAGGCAAGATCCAGCAGTACGATCCGCCTTATCACGTCTCGAGACAAGGCAGATAAGCAGGCGATGGCCGCTCCCTCGTCCCGGCGCCGGCCAGCGCTGCCCAGCGCGCTGCCCTTCCAGGCCATATGACCCCTTCCCTAGTCCGCACACTCCCCGAACGCTTCTCTGCGTTTTACCAGAGGGCCCAATGCGACAGTTTTCTCACAGCGCTCCGAAGTCCGCGCCTTTTACCGGTCATCTGACGTGGCACCACAAAATTCACCTGAATAGAGCAGCTCCTCCATCTCTCTCTCTCTCTCTCTCTCTCTCTCTCTCTCTCGCACAATATAAAGTTTATCGCCACTTGCTATCTTCTTTCTCCCTCCCTCCACCGCCTCTCTCTCTGTCTCTCTCTCTATCTATCTATCTCTCTCTCACGCACACACTCCTTATCCGTCTCTCTCCCGCACACGGCGATAAGCAGCGGCCAGGTACCCATGTGACTGGGTCTGTCTGACGTCCGCCAGCACGGCACGGCACGGCACGGCACGGCACGGCACGGCACGGCACGGCACGGCACGGCACGGCACGGCACGGCACGGCACGGCACGGCACGGCACGGCACGGCACGGCACGGCACTTCACACTATTGAAGGAAAGGGACTTGTACCCCTCATTGCACCACCCGGCAACAAGATAGTGTGGGAGAGAGACAGAAGAGGGAAAGGTGAGCGGGGCATTCTGGGAACAGATAATACTTCATCTCGTCGCCGACAGGGTAACCGTTCTCCTCCTCACTGTCGTCATTTTATGGCAAATTTGTTCAGCGGACTCTGCGGACTCCAATTATCACCTGACACACAGAGAGGTGACAATTATCCTTATAATTTTTTTTTCTTACGCCTCATCCGGTGTATTTGATAACGGTTCCTGAAGTAATCGACTCATGTGGCCGGGGTGTGTTTCAGGACGGGTCCTCACACGCCGTGATTCATGTTGGCCGTGCCGCTGCAAGACAAAGGCTGTGTACAGTACTGCCAACCCAGCCGGCCTGGTGACGCAGGAAATGCAGCCGCAGCCGCAGCAGCAGCAGCAGCAGCAGCAGCAGCAGCAGCAGCAGCAGCACTAGACAATTCCCGAATGCTCATTCCCTTTTCACTCACGGCCGGAGAGGTCTGGTCTGGGGTCAGCCTGAGGGCGCGGAGGTAGGCAACCCGCTCCCCCGCTGTGTGTTACGGGCCGGTATCTCCCGGGCGGCAGGCGCTTGGGCCGGACAGGACAGTGACTCGCTGTCTTGTGCCCTCCCCTCTTGGAGGGTACGGTCGCGTAGCGCACGGTTGCGCAGTCGGGGCAGCGGTCAGTGTTCTCAATCGGGCGGGCAAGGGTCTTGCTCGGAAATCTTCTGTCTCTCTCTTCTCATAAGGCTGGCCCGAGTGTGACAGAGATAGGAGATGCTCTTGCCCGAGCTTGCCCGCCCAATTGAGAACACTGGCAGCGGTAGTTGGAGCGCAGATTTACTACACCCGCCGAAAGCGGAGAAGTAAGGAGCCTTGGACGACGTTGCCGGCCACTCCGCCCATGGAGAGGCGCGTGAACGCAGAAACACGCGCCGGAAGTGGCCGGGAAGCACTTTCTCGAGTTGCCCCAAAGAAAGCGATTGCTTGCACTTCGCCAGAGAAAGCGCTCTCGCATTTCTCGCGCGCAGGTGGTTTCTCGCATTTCTCCCGAGATGGCATATTATTCCCCTGCTGACCGCGGGACAGAGGCTACCGTGGGACCGCGGCCCGCGTGTGCCGGAAAGGCTGCGCTCTGATTGGTCCCACCGTGTCACGTGACAGCCCCACACACACACACACACGTGCGCGCGCGCCCAAAATTTTCCGCAAAACAATAGAGTACTTCGGGGGAGCCCGAATCGGATGTAAGAAGTAGTAACGAAGAAGAAGAATACCGGAGAAAATATGAGAAATCACGTGATTTTTGAAGGGCCGTGGGGTTCCGAATACTCGATTTCTCATGCTTCCCCTGCATTCTTCTTCTTCGTTACGACTTTTCACTTCCGCTCTGAGCTTCTCAGGAGTACCCTATACTCCGTCTCCAACAGTTTTTGGTCGACCGATTTCTCATATCACGGGCCCGCGACAGGAGAACGAAGTTTGAACGCAGCGGCGCACTCGTTCCCCCGCGCGTCAGACATTTGAACCCCGTTGCGAATTAACATGACAAAACGGCGGCACGTCGGCTCTGCCGCATTTTAAGAGAACAGGCGGTGCCAACCAGATGCCAACCCATACCTGTCGCGCTCGTCTGCTTCTGCTGCGCGGTGTGTTGTGGTGGCGGTGGTGGCGGCAGTGGGCGTGAGAGGTGACGGAGGTTAAGTTTTCCAGACGACAGCGCACGATTACATTTATCGCTTCTCCCCCGTTTTCGGGACGCGAATATGAATGCGTGTAAAATTGAATTGAGATCGGGCGCGGCCACCCCTTCCCCCGCTGTCACCGGCACCTAGACATGGCGATGATAAAACCGCGCGGAACGAGACGCCACGCGAACACTCCAGCAGACGGCACCACACAGTTGTTGACGGACGGGACGACTTCACATTTATTTTCGGTCAGGAGTGCCAACCCCTTCCGAGATATATTTATACATTGTTTTCGGGGACAAAATGAATCCCATGGCGTTCATTTTTATCGCCGAAGAAGAGAACCGTTTCGATGCACGATAAAAGTGCGAAGCCGGTGTGATCCTGCCGTATCGGAGTCTGAAAATCCAAAGCGCACGCTCTGGAGTCGGTATTCGAACCCGTGACTTCGAGCCCCGCCGGCGCCGCCGCCGCCGTCGTCGTGGACTCGGCCGGCGTGACGTTGACGCCGGGATCCTGGCGGCGTCCCTGCCGATGAGACGATCCCGTCCCGTCGGGGGGCGGGGGCGGGGACATGACACGAGGGCTCGGCCTGTCACTTTAGAAACGGGTGCCGACGTGGTGCCATGGCAGCCGCCGGCCACACAAGCCGCCGTCTGCCCTCTCCTCCCCTCCCCCTCCCCTCCCTCCCCTCACCTCCCCTTTCCTCTCCTCTCTCATTGTGGCCTGAGCTCTGTCTGGTCGAGAAACGTCCGCGCCGCGGGATGGCAGGCTGCGTCCGAAACACCTCCGCGCCGCTCGCTGTCTGAAGGGCAGTGCAGAGGGCAAGGCGTGACACGCCGTCGAGTTTGTATGGCGACGACGACGTGCCGCTCCGGACGCAGCCGCCCCCGCCGGGGCGGGGCCGGGCGGGGCCTGATCACGTGGTCTGTTTATGGACTTGGTTGCCACCCCGCTGCCAAGCAGGCTAATTGGTCCTGTCTTGGGCTGCTTTCGGTCTGTCGAGGGTTCGCGGGGGGTCCGCTGCAGGTGTCCGTGGGGGGCTTCCTCCACACCCGGACTGTCCCGCTACCGCCCCGCATTCAGCTCTCTCTCTCTCTCTCTCTCTCTCTCGGTGCACCCCCTCCCCTGGTCTCCTGGTCCGGAGGGGCGGGGTCCGGCCCGGGGTCCGCGCTCCCATGCGCTGAGCTCCGGAGGAGGGGAGGGGAGGGGAGGGGAGAGGGAGGGGAGGGGCGGTGCGGCTGGTGCCACGGGGAGTCCCCGGGCCGTCCCAGCGGGCACAGCGGACATAGACCACAAAGGTGTGGGCGCAGCGGTTGGCACAAACGGACCACGTGAACGGATCCTCGGCGGCGGTCATAAAGGGCGCGGGCCGCGCAGTGCGCCGGCAGCAGCGCCACCTGACGGGACGCCTTTTACAGACGCCCCCGCAACCCCCGGGCAGCCGCCGAGTCAGCGTGTCCACTTGCTGATACTGTACCCAATGGCCCCGCCCTGCCGGCCCCGCCGGCCCCGCCCCACCCCGCCCCGCCCCGCCCCGCCCCGCCCCGCCCCGCCCGCTACTGACAATTACTCAGAGAGTGTCGTGCGCGCCTTTTTTTGGTGCAGCCTTGCCGTGAGGAGCGGCGATCACGGAGATAACGCGGATCGCTGAGTACCAAAGTGCGCCGGCAGTCGTCTCGATATAGCTGAGGTCGGGCCCGGCCCGGCCCGGGGCCAGCGACGAGACATTTACTCTCGTTTCAGACAATGGGGGATTCGCTTTCGTCAGGCGGGTGCCATTGGGAGGGACAGGATACAGTGCAAAAAAAAAAAGTAACATACATTAAGATTTTGCATTCTCTTTTAATTAATTGGACTCCAACTAATTCACGAATTCAGTAAAACAAACAAACCTTAACGTTTAAAACACAGGATTCAGTGGTAAGTACTAGATCAGTACAGAGAGTTGAGTGATAAAACTAAACAAATAAATTACCTATTCTTTAAAATATGTACAATCGACTAGATTGGATTGGATTAAAATACTTAAACTATCCTTAACAATTATTACATGCGTTTCATAATGTTTGCGTTGAGCGATGACGACTTCTTGCTATCCTTGTGTACGTTCTGCTGCCTCTGTCATGAAGAAAAACAAACACTTTAGATTCGAGTTGTTGACGCATTATACAGGAATTAAAGCTATATAAAGCCCCAGTCTCGGGGGTATTCGAACCCGTGCCTCACCTGCTCTTGCAGGTCCTGCATTGTCTCCAGCCGGGACGTGCTGTTGAATGTGCTCATGACACAGGGCCCGTTGTGCCCGCTGTGCCCGCCGGGGTAGGTGGGGGGAGAGTTCCGCGGGGAGGGACCGCCACTCCTGGAGGACGTAGTGCTCAGCGTCCTGCCGAGGACGCTCGTCATGATCACTTGCGTCTTCACGGCCATCCTGCGGGCAAACAACCAGGGCGTCAGCAAAGATAGGGGGAAAAGCAGAAACATGTCCCAGAACCGATACTAGAACCAAGAGTGGCGGGTTCAAACACTCACAGCGCGGCCTTGCTGATCTGGCGCGTCAGAACCTCGGCCGTCGACTGGATGCCGGCCTCCTCCGCCGTCTCCCGCTGCACGAACATGGACGGGTCGGCCACACAGTTGTGGCTGGCGAGCGCGCAGCTCCAGCGCTCGATCAGCTGGGCCTTGTCAAGGGCGTCCCCGCCGTCCGCCAGCCGGAAGTACGAGCACGACTCCCGGATCTCCGTCTTGCCCCGGAACACCAGGCCCAGAGCGTTCGTCACACCTGGGCAGAACAGTGTTGCCACGTTAACAACCAGACAAAAAAAAAAAAAAAAAAAAAAAAAAGAGTTGGCAAGTAAAGTAAACGGCTTACTGTCGCTGTTGGACACGTCCACGATCTTCTTGATGGTGGACAGCGGGAGGATCTGCAGGAACTTGTACGGCTTGCCGCCCACCGCCTTCAGCACCCGCTGGGGGATGCTGCTGCTGCATGGCTGGCCCTTCATCATCGTCACCACCTTGGCTTTCTTCTTGCACACCTGTACACCACAAAATTATCAATCACAAATAAAACAGAAAATGAGTGTGCAGGATTATTTTTCGAAAGCAGAGCTGACCACAATGACATCAGTGAAGATGAAAAAGGCGAGGTAGTTGCCCTGCTTGCTGAAGCCATGCTCCGACACCTCGACACCTTCACACTCCACGATCAAGGACCGGTGGGAGGCGATCAAGTCAGCCTGGAGTGGAGGACAGAACCAAATTAAAACGGAATTCGACAAAATAAATGTGTTTAGTAAAACGTCTGTGGGCGGCACGGCACACACCGGGCACTTGTCGATCAGGTGGTAGATGTCGAACACCTTGCAGAGACCCTCCATCTTGCGCTTGTCCTCGTTGATGAGGGACAGCACGTGGGACAGGCTGTCCAGCGCCGACTCCAGCTGCTTCCGGTCCGGGCTGTTCTCCGGTGTGTGCTTCATGATCTCTGAATCCGAAATAGAAACTAGAGTTCAATTGGGTCCAATTGGAGCGAGCACGCAGGGCGCGGGTTCAAACACTGACCCCTGAGCAGCAGCACGCAGCTACCCAGCCGCTGGACGGGACGGATCATGAGCTCCCGCAGCTCCTGGCGGCCACACTCGGGCTTCCCCCGGCACACCTTGAGGAAGGCGTGGAAGCGCGGGTTGCGCTCGCTGGCCTGCTCCAGGGTCTCCTTGGCGTCCTCGAACGAAGACACGAACGGCGTGTAGTCGCGGAGCAGGTCGGGGCTCTGCAGCAAAAACACAAACAAAAAACGAGTCGAGTCGCACGTCTCCAGAGCTGCTCATGGATTGACAACACCCAGATCGGGCGTATACACGATTACCAAGTGGTGGTAATCACCGGTGATCACCGATGATTGCCGTGATCCCCAGCCATTACTGGTGATCACCGGTAAACTCCCACCGATTACAACCTAAAATCTTGATCAAAGCCCGCCGATCACACAGGTGATTACGAACGATTTCCACTGATTCCTGCACGATCACCAACCACCCCGGCCCGGCTCACTCCACTCACATATCTCTGGTAAACCTCGCCAACGTTGGCCGTCTCGCTCCAGTTATTGTAGATGACCCGCAAGTCTTTCAGGATGGCGTGGTGCGTGCGGGCGATGGGCATGAGGGTGCCGAATATCATCTTGGCCTCCGTGTGCGTCAGCAGGCTGCCCCCGGCCTGACTCGGGTTCAGCGCCTCGGACCTCATCTGGAACCACAACACCAAGTGCACCAAGCTGAGCTCCGGAGCCAGGACAACAGTACGAGTAGTCACAACATTTAAGGGAGGTAGCACATTCCGTGCGGGGCACTAAGAATAGGGGATGGAGACGGAGTGAGCCGGTCGAGAGAGGGTCCTGGTGCATGGGCGCACTCACCTGCAGGATGGCGTCCAGGATGCCGACGTAGTTCTGCTCGGTGTGCATCAGCTCCAGGAAGGCGCCGAAGCGCGCGCTAATGGGCGCGGCCGCGACGCTGGCCAGGCTTCCCCGGCGGCCGATCGACAGCCGGCGTGCAGCAGTGGGCGTGCCCGTGCCTCGGCTGCCCGGCGTACGCGTACAGGCGTTCCCAGACCGGGACGGGCGGGACCCGGGGATGGGCGTGCGGCCCGGGGACTGGGCCTGGGACTGGGCCTGGGCCTTGGTGACCTGCACGGCGATGGACGTGGGAGTGCCGGGGAGACTCAACGGCGAGGACGGGCGACGAGAAGGCGTCCGCCGCGGACTTTCTGCGGGCGGCGCGGACGGCTCCAGAGCTGCTGACGGAACGAAAAACTTTTCGACAGGTTCACAGGGGGAGCAGGGGGCAGCGCGGGGGCGTGGGGGGCGGTGCCCGCGGCGGGAACATACTTACACGGCCGGGCCCCGAACAGCTCCGGGGTGGTCGGGGTGGTCGGCGAGCCCGGCGTCATGGTCAGGGTCTTGTTCATCACGTGCAGGGGGCTGCTCTTGGGGCTGCCCTGCCCCGGTGTCAGGGTGCGGCTGGGCGACGCGAACATCTCGGGGGTCTTGACGTTCACCAGTGACAGTCGGCGCACGTTGCGCTCCCGGAGGCCCCGGTAGGGGCTGAAGTTGCCGCTGCTGGCGGGGCTCGTCACGCTGCTGTCCGGCTCCACGTTCTCCTTGTCGTTCTTCAGGTGAGGCCGGAGGTGCGGCTGCAGGCGCACCGAGCCCCGCTGGGGAGGCCGCCGGAAGCACCCGCTGGGGACGGCGTACTCGTTCTCGGGCGCGAGCACCACCCACTGGATGCTGGTCCAGAACCACTCGGCCCGGACCACGGCGGCCTCGGGCCACGCATTCGCCGGGATCGTCACGGGGGAGATGTCGTCGGCCACCTGGACAACACCCGGATGCCGTCAGAGCGCCAGTGCGAGGGGCGATAACTCTTATTTTGGTGTGCAGAACTCGCGCTCATAATAAAATAAAAATAAAATGCCAAGAGTGCACCCACCAGGACTTTGGGGGCACCGAGGGTACTCACGATGTGGGTGCAAACGGGGCTCGAGGCGTCCACCAGCTGTCCGCCGTGCATCGCCAGCGCGGCCATCATGTCCTCGAGCTCGGAGCAGGGGAAGCCCACGAAGGCCGCCCTCACCTCCACGAACGGCTTGAGTCGGTACCTCATCTGGGGGCCGAGGGCGGGGGCGGGGTCACTCGTTAGAATGGGGGCCTCGGAGCGAGTCTTGAAACGGAAGAAAACTCACCATCTCATCGTCGGTGGCGCGGATGTCGGGGTAGAAGCGCTTCTCCCAGCACTGCCACACCCAGTCCACGGACATGACGGGCACGTTGAAGGTGCGCGCGTACTCGTACTTCTTGCCCTTGGTGGTGGCCGAGATGACGTGCGTCGTGCTGGCGTTGGGCTCCTGGCGCACGCTGCCACCCATGCAGCGGATCAGGAACATGAGATCGGTCTGGAACAGCAGTAGACCGTCAGCGTCGGTACCCCGCGCCCCGCGGGCGCTGCGCACCGGAGTATCCCCAACGCCCGTCCAGCCCGGTGGGCGCAGCACATCGCAACCCTTACCGCCAGCTCGCGGTCGCGGATGCCCGTGAAGCAGGTGCTGACCTCCCGCATGCAGTAGTTGAAGAGTGGCCGCTTGGTCACGGCTAGCGCCCGGTGCTCGTTGGCGCACTCGATGACGGCCACGGACCCCAGCACCCTCCTGCGGCCAGACCAAGACACGTCACAACGACGCCGTCGAACACAAACGGGCGGACCGCGAAGCTTCACTTTACCACTTTATCTTGCCCATCCTTTCCACCACCTCCGCAGTGAAGTCCTCCGCGACCAGGACCACGGAGGGGTCGTCCAGGTACTCCCAGCCCGTCTCTGATCTCACCACGGGCAGCCCGAAGCTCTGCGCACAAGACACGTCCCCGTCAAGCCACACCCACACCCACCAGTTCACGAAACGGTAGCAGCAGTAGCAGAAGCAGCGGTAGCAGAAGCAGCAGCAGCACGGTACACTCATACTCACCTCGGCCGCCGCCTCCAGGGTGGTGTTGACCGCGCCGATGAGGCAGAGTTTGGAGCGGGGACAGTACCCTGCGGGATGGGAAAGCACGGGACTGTATTGCGGCCACTTCCGGGCTTGACGACCGGGACCACCGGGACGCTCACCGTCGTGAAACTTACCTTCGCTCTCGATGTGCGTCGAGTGCGACTTGACGGAGCTGAACATGCTGGAGTTGACGGAGGCGAGGGACATGTTGTCGTCGGCCCGGCCGCCACAGCCCACGGCGCCGGCCGGCAGCGCCTCCCCGGCTCCGCGGACCGCGTTCATGACGGAGGACCGCGTTGACGAAGCACCTCGCCGACAGACTCGAGCACACGCACTAGCCAACACGACAACATCCGCAGACGTACGCGGCACACGACTTGTTTGACTTGCTTCGATCCCTGGATCCCAAGTGCTCCACAGTGCTCCGGCCGATCTCGCGTGTCCAACTGAACGGAGGGGGAGGTTGGCGGCCGGCAAGGTCGCCTCGTCTCCGCTCGCCTCTCCGACTCGACACAGCACTTCCCCGCACTTCCCTCGCTCCAACTGCCCTCTCTCCTCCCCGCCCCTCCCCTGTGCGTGAACGTGAGAACGGGCGGCAACCGGCGGCGAGCTGTGAGAACGGCTTGTGGGAACCCGTGCGAACCTGAGCCGGTATGGCATGGGAACCAGCGATTCCGGCACATAAGCCCCCCCCCCCCCCTCTCCCCCGCCTTTTCCTTGACAAATTCCCTGCTCATGTCTGTCTGTCAGTCAGTATGTCTGTCTGAATCTCTCTCTCTCTCTCTCTCTCTCTCTCTCTCTCTCTCTCTCTCTCTCTCTCTCTCTCTCTCTCTCTCTCTCTCTCTCTCTCTCTCTCTCTCTCTCTCTCTCTCTCTCTCTCTCTCTCTCTCTCAGTGCACAGACCTCTCGCTGTCTCTGTCGTGCGGGCCTTCCCGGTCCTTCCCTACCTGGATGTCAACGCGACGTGGCGCGAACACACCCCAGTTCGAAAGGGAAACGTGTCCAGACTGGACATGCTTGGCGCGTGCTTGGACATGCCCGCACCGAACCATGAGTCGATGGGAATGAGAGGGAGAGAGAGAGAGAGAGAGAGAGAGAGAGAGAGAGAGAGAGAGAGAGAGAGAGAGAGAGAGAGAGAGAGAGAGAGAGAGAGAGAGACAAGTGTTAACGGGGGGGGGGGGGAGTAAACGACATGTCTACGTTGACAAAACTGCGACACGGAAAAAAGCGTGGCGCGCGCGCATTGTTCGTTACTTTGGCAGCAATGCCGTCCGCGCCGCTGCTGCAGCGCTCCGCAATGACAAGTAATTTATTTGACAAACTTTTAATATTTAAATATTTAACATATTTTAATATTTAAACTTAAAATATAATATTTGCTGAAATAAATACTTGCCATATTCATCTACCTCTGTTTATATTTCCAAAACTAAAAAAAAACTGCCTTATCTTCATGGAGTAGATACTCAAAATCCATCAAAATCGCCATTTTCATCGTTTTCTAAGAAAACCGAAAGTCGACGTCGACAAGGGGAGGAGGGAGAGGGGTCGGACCAAAGTCGACGAAAGTCGACGATGGGGGTGGGAGGGTCAAAAAGTGGCCTATTTCTGTCGACGTAGATTATGGATAGCCCCCTATTGTGCGGGCAGACATGCAGATGTTCCACACGATTTCGTCCCCACGTCAGAGGGCGCCGCTCTGCCCATGTGAGCGTCGCTGTTAAGAGATAAGAGGGGTCCTAATGAACCCCGCCGCGCGAAGAGTGGCAGACAGGTGAAAGGTGAATGGAAGTCGAACGGACGGCCGGGCGGCAGCGCGCAGTGTGTACATCTTGATACTGAGCAAGCAGACGAGATTATTACTACCCTGAGCAGTTCGTGGTTTCATCCTTCTTTGCCTGAATCAAATAGCCGCGGTTTTTTGTACTTGCCAATTTACTCTTTCTTTCTTTGTTACTATTGTTCCCTGTCGGTTGAGCGACGCCGTTTGAAAAGCGCGCCTCCGTAGGAAGAACTAGCAATAATCGCAACGCAGAGGCCTAAGGGGCCATCCACATACCACGTGACCGAATTGGGGGAGGGGGGTTCAGCCCCAGGTCACGCTCCTATATTAAATACATGGGAAGGTTAGGTTAGCCAGGTCACGCGGGGGGGGGGGGGGGGTCTAAAAGTGGCCTATTTTGGGTCACGTGGTATATGGATGCCCCCTAAGAGTGCAAACGCTACGCTCTGTGGTCGGAGGGGCGGGCGACACGCGGCAAACGCGTTGGGGCCTCGGGCTGAGCAGCACCATCAGGAGTAGATCCCCTGTGTGTATGTACCCTTCTACCAACCCCCTTGAGCTACACTCAGCCGGAGGTCGCGTATCTGCCGGTACAGAAGTAAGTCGCTCTACGAATACACACCACATATCCGAAATGTCGTGTTTTGAAACGACATCGTGTGTGAAGTGGGGAGGGAAGAAGAGAGGGGAAGTTGGGAGGCATGGAGAGCTGGGCACAGAGCAGGGGCGAGGCGAGGATTGCATGAAAGAAAAGTGCAAGGGCTAAACGAGATACTGGGGATCGCAGGGGCGCGAGGGGGGCGGGGGGAGGGGCGAGGGGCGAGAAGAGTCCAGGCAGGGGGCGGGGGCGGACATAGGGTAGGGTGGGGGCCGGGCCCGGGAGTTAGGGCTTTCTGCTGAGGCATGCAAGCGTCTCCAGAAGTGAAGGACTCTTGACAGAAATTACTGCTGATTGGCCAGAATTTGCCGGCGATTCTCCCCCTCCCCCCCCCCCCCCCGACACCCTCTGGCCCCTCTCATCCCCGGCCTGTGTCCCACCACGTCCCCATACCCCGCACTCCGCAAAGTGTGTCACGGCAGTCCATCGCACTCCCGTACACGTACCGAGGCGGGGAGGAGAAGTCGGACAAAATAGAGTAATCCGGGAAAGCGTGAAACGGAAGGAGTTACATATGTAAGAAGAACCTTTTCCGACTCTCGAAAATCGTGTTGTTGTTTTTCCAGCGGGCCTGTGTTCTTCTTCTTCTTCGTTACGACTTCTCATACATCCGTTTTGCGCCTTGTGAGAACTCCATCGAGGTGGCGGCCGAGTGCGAATCAGGTGGGCTGTGGGCTGACCGTACGGGGATGGGGTGTGGGTATCACGGTACGGATGGGATGGGGACCAGGAGCCGTGGGCCCCAACCGAGGCCGAGCAGACACCAGGGGGCAACGGCCCGGACTTTCGGGGCGGGCGGGGCCGGTATTTGAACCCCGCCCCACAGTCGTGGTGTGTTTGATCCCGAGCTGTAAGCTCCATTCGAGCAGCCGCGCTGTGAGGGCCTCTCTCCCTCCTTCCCTCCCTCCCTCCTTCCCTCGCAAGTAGCAGTTGACCTACACCACGCCACCAGGGGCAGATGGGCCGGATGTACGACGCCAAAGACATTGAGCAGTTTGATAGGTTACCGGGTCAAGGGCCGGCGGAGGCATTTCTCCGCGTCCTCAACAAGTTTTGCATATTTATGACGGTCGTCGTCGGCGTCACGGCCACAGGCCCCTCCCCTCCCCTCCCCGCTGCCACTGTCAGCCACTCACTCAGCCCTCGGGACACGGGACGGGGCGGGACGGCTGTATTGGTCCCAGTCCCATTAACCAATTCAATACTCTTCAAATTTCCCTCCCCGCCTCGCCCTGTCCCGCGTGTCCTCAGGACACCTTTCCTTGTCTATTCTGTCTGTCTGTCCATTCTGTAGGTGTCTGTTTTGTCTGTGGTGTCTAACTATAGAAGTTTCCAATGAGACTTGGGAACGGAAGTTGATGAACAAAAACACTTCCAGACCGGAAACTCTCGAGGGTAGATATGAGAAACTTGAATGGCGGTTTGGGTAGATTTGGACGCAAGGCTCTACGCACGGCTAAATTTGGCGCGGCGCTTGTGCATCAAGGTTTCTCATACCTGATCTCGAGAGTTTCCGTTCTGGAAGTGTTTTTGTTCTTCAGCTTCCGTTTCCAAGTCTCGCTGGAAACCCCTATTCTGTAAGTCTGTTTCGTCTATCCTGCGTCTGATCTCTATGCATGTTTTGTCTGCGCTGTCTGCTCTGCCTGTCCAGTCTGTTCTGTCTGTTCTGTCCGTCTGTCCGTCCTCTCGGCAGATCGCGCCACAGCCGGGCGCGCAGCTTCGCAGCTTGGTTGCGGCGGCAAAGAGCAGTGGAGTGCGCGCCATGCCGAAATCGATCTGCCGCAGTGGCAAAAGAGTGCTCGAAAGGCATTCGAGCCGAGTCGTGCTCTCACGCGTCATCCGCCGTGCCGGAGGGGGAGGGGGGCACTCTGAGAGAGAGAGAGAGAGAGAGAGAGAGAGAGAGAGAGAGAGAGAGAGAGAGAGAGAGAGAGAGAGAGAGAGAGAGAGGGAGGGAGGGCACTCTGGGAGAAGAGAGAGAAAGAGAGAGAGCTGCACAGAGCGATCGCGATCGTCTTTAAAGACGAGCCACGTACCAGCGCGTCATAGCAGTCATAGTCATAAAACTATCCATGAATAAAGTGTGGTGAGACTTATTCAGGAACCTTTCACGAATTTCGTAACGCACGCCGACGGGTGGAACTGTGGACCGTCAGAGACAGCCGGCCTCCGCGGTCCTCCGACAAAGGTTACAGAAAGCATTCCAGTAGATACCGTGCTCGAGCGCCACGCCGTCCGGCGCTCGAATGCTTTTGCAGCCTCCCTTGGCCACTGTGACGGTGTGGCGTCGCTCTCTCTTATCGGCTCATATGATTCCCAAGCGGCCGATAGGCATCCGTGGGGGACGTGACCTTGTAATCGTGAACTTCAAACGGGTCGGCGAGGGTCGTAGGAGGAAGCGTTCTGCACGCTTGGAGGGATTCGGGCCGGAAACGAGAGGGTGGGAGGGGAGGGGGACGCTTTTCTTTCTCTTTCTTTCCTTTTTTTTTTATTTTGCGGCGGACAGTGTCAATGTCAATGCGAGGATACAGAGTGGTGGTGGAGCTTCAGGCGGGCTGGTTTGTAAAAAATACGTCTTTTCATTTGACGAGTGGAAAACACGGGGGGAAATAATACTTAATACTAGTAGTAGTCAGAACGGGAGAACCCGCCCGGACGGAGGGGAAGTGGGGGTGGGGTCGGGGGTGGGGGTGGGGGATGTTAGAGGGCCGAGCTGAGTGTCCTGGCTCAGGCCAGGCTCAGGCCCTCAACGAGTCGCTAACGACCCCACGTGACCAGGGCAGTGGGCCCCGGTGGGCCCTGCTGGGAGGGGAGGGCATCCATGACCAGACCAAGGACACCACACTGGCGGTGCTGCCGGTACCCAGGTACCCCGTGTGCACTGCAGGGCTTTGGCTGCAGTGTCCGCCCCCCCCCCCCTCTCCTCTCCTCCCTCGGGGCCATCGCGGACGTGATGTGTCATCCATGCACCAAGAAGGAGCCCGCAGGCTGCGCCCTCCACGCCCGGCCCGGTCCTGGACTGTCCTCTGGTCCAGTGGCGCAATGGTGACCTGGTGTTACCTGCGGCAATATCGCGGACGTACGTTTTCTTAATGGGTGATCCGATCCGCGACTCATCGACAAAGGGTAAGTGGAGGTAAAAAAATCCACAATGGGAGAAATTACATCAAAAACTTTGCAATTGAGCAAGTTTTGGAGGTGAAGGCGACTTTTGAGAGGGGTGTCATATTTTTACCTGCATGTATATCATCTTTTCCCATCATGACTTAATTACCTGCACTTACCCTATCCCGAATGAAAAGCCTCGTTAAATCCGGGTGCCGAGTGCAGGGAGAGGATGTTTCGGCCTTGCTGTCAACGGAGTGAAACCAAAATAAATCCGTGCCATGCTGCCATCGTCACTCCTCTCCTCTCCTCTCCTCTCCTCTCTCCTCTCCTCTCCTCTCCTCTCCTCTCCGCAGTGCAGGCTCGCCGGCATCCGTGCCTCCTCGGCCCCGGCTGGCCCCGGCCTGCATGCCCCGTGTCAAGGAGTATTGACAGCTTTGCGGACGGCAGGGACGGCAGAGGCGGGAGGAAAGGAGGAGGAGGCGGACAGGGGACAGGCCCGCACCACGGAACTGCAAGAGAAAAAGAAAAGGAAAGAGTGCGAAATAAAACATTCGACTGCGTCTATAACCCTTGATTAAACCTCGCCAGCACGCCAACCGCGGAGGGCATTAGAGAATGGGCGGCCCCCGCCCCCGCGGCCCGGAGTCCCTTGAGAGGAGCGCGGACGTTCGCCTCGCCGCGCGCCATCTTTTTCTTTCAGCGCCCGCGGCCCCCGGGGGCGGGGGCGGGGGCGGGGCGGGGCAGTAGGTAGGGCCGGTGCGCGCAGCTCCCTGCACCGCCCTGATGACAGGCCGGGGCACAGTGACTGCTGCTGCTGCTGCTGCTGCTACTGCTGCCACTGTTGCTGCTGCTGCTTCTGCTGCTGCTGCTGCCACCGTTGCTGCCGCTGCCGCTGTCCCTGCTCCACTTGGGTATGCTGAAGACTTCTCCCGGCTGGCCGGAGGCAAGACGGACTGGACACCCTTAGAGAGACTCTGCACCTCTCTACCCCGGCCCGGCCCCGCGGTTCGTGGAGCCCCGTGGAGCCCCGTGGAGCCCCGTAGAGCCCCGTGGAGCCCCGTGGAGCCCCGTGGAGCCCCCGCCGACGGCCCCGACCCGCCCCCGCCTAGCAGCACCTCGCTCGTGGCGCGTCACCGCCATTGCGACGACGTTTAGGGGATTTGCGGGGGTGCGAGGGAGACAGCTATCGCCAGCGCTGCGCCTCAAGTCTGGAGGGGTCCGGGCTGGCTGCAGCTGCACACGGACACAAAGACCGGCCCATTAGAGCCCCACTGTCGCCACTCCCACTTGCAGTCGCACGTCACTCTCCTTCACTGTGTCGATCTAGGCCGTCGACGACTACCCCGGTAAGAATAAATTCGGAATTCGATGCCGGGGGAGGTGCTATCACCCCTCCAACGACGTCACCGTGCACCTGGACGGTGTACTCCGCCACCACCTCGTCGAGGACCTGTCGAGGACCTCGTCGGCGTCGTCCTCGCCTCGCCTCGGCCACCCACCCCCCGTTCAGCCCGGATGTCTGTCGGGTTTGCCGCATGCAGGGCTGTCCTGGAGCCCCGTCCTGGAGCTGCCCCCCCCTCCCCGTCTGCGCCCCAGAGTCTGCATGATGACGTCATTCGCCTCTTGAGGCGATCCGTACGCTCACGTCACGTCTGACGCCAGGGAAGCTGCAGAACTAGGGCGATACCGGAGGGGGTGGGAGGAGGAGGTGGGAGCACTCACTGCGCATGTACTGAGGAGAGAGAGAGAGAGAGAGAGAGGAGAGCAGGCCCAGGACTCTTTTCATTTCGCTTCCAGCCCACTGCAGCCGCTGCAGCCGCTGCAGCCGGTTCAGCCCCGTGTCTCGTGTCTGCAACGGCGCAGCTCTGGCCAACCAGTCCTCACCTTCCTTTCACAGGCTTTTGCGTGACACTTGTTCCAGAATGCAATGGGGTACTCACAGAACACACACACACACACACACACACAGACGGGCGTCCGCCTGTGTTGGCGCTGAAAGCCCCCATCCAACACCCAAACCAAAGGCAAAGGCACGACTGCACACTTATATCATATGCAGACCGCAGGGTTTGGCGCATGTCGCGTGAAACTCGCAGAGAAAACTGGGTGGCAACTGCAGCAGCAGCAGCAGCAGCAGCAGCAGCCGTGAAGCGGGGTATCCATGGTAGGCCGCGGTTGGCAGCACTGCTGGGGGCGCTGCGGGCGCTGCAGGCTGGGAGCTACGCCGCTGCCGACACTTATGCGACACTTTGGCGCCCCACTCCCGATTCGGCCGCTCTCCCCATGGACCACACCTTGTCCAGCCAGGGGTCATGTCTGCTGCGCTGTCCGCGATGCAGTGACCGTCACCACCGCGGCACCCGACTCGGTACCCCCCCCCCCCCCGGGTATATAAAAATAAAACAGAACAGGACCACCGTTCCAGAGCCTCTGTATCGGAGGCCAGGCCGACAAGGGGGAGGAGCCAAAGCCTCCCCTACCCCCCTCCCCTCCCCGCCGTACCCGGAGATGTGACCGGCCCAAGCGCAGCCAAGCACAGCCACAGCGGCCGGGGTAGGCCGCCAGCACCAACCAGCGACACCACACCAGCACAAACACACACTCACACACACACACTCACACACACACACACACACACGCACGCGCGCGCGCGCGCGGAGAAAGAAAGGGGAGGGGGGAGTGGGGTTCGCGTGGCGATACAGGACGACGGCGGCCGTGGCGCGGTGGCGGCGGGCGGCGGCCCTGCTTCGTCTCCTCGGGCTCCTCCGGCTCCTCCGGCTCCGCTCCTCGGCGCTGCGCTGGCAGCCCCCCCCCGGAGCCGGAGGAGCCGAAGCAGCCGGAGGACGTGGCTAGTAACCCCTCGCGGCGCGGCGGGCAGACCAGCTGTCGCTGTCGGCTCGGCGGGCACGACTGCCTCGCCTCGCCTGGGCCTCGGACTGCACTCGGCCTGCCCTGCCCGTGTGTGGGGGTGCGTGCGTGTGTGCGTCTGCGTGCGTCCAGTTGTCCGAGTTGTCATACGGCTCCGGCCTCCGGCCTCCCCCACTGTGATGCGCCCTGCGAACGGATAACTCTCGCCTCGCCGACGTCCGTGTCCCCGACGGTGGCCTCGACGACCAGCCCGGACGGGGAAGCCCCGGGGTGCCCCAGACTGCCCGGGACCGGAACGTGAGTGTGTGTGTGTGTGTGTGTGTGTGTGTGTGTGTGCACGCGCGTGTGTGGTGTGAAGCTGCCGAGCACCCAGCTCCGGTATGATGCCATGGGATCATCCATTGAGTACTTCCACGATAGTGTCGCAGGGGTCAACCTGATCGAGTCAGTCTGAGTCCATGACGCCTGCTGGGTAGGCAACCACGACCTCTTCATGCACGCGTGTCGTGCGGGCTGGCCTACCCCGGCACTCTCGCAGGCGCTCGGCGTCGCCGTTTGCGGTTCAAGACACAGGGAAATCCGCGGACGTACTGAATAGACGACGCCTCTGTGGATGGACTGGAAAGTAGACCATTTGGTGTAAAGGTGTGAGCCGGAAGAGCGCTAGCGGCGGCCGAAGTCAACCCGTTTGCCAAAGTAGCCTCATTTTACGACTGTGATGGAAGGGAACCCTGTCATTCTGTCATTCTCTTACAGCAGTTTGTGGGACAGAGTGGTAGAAGAATAATGGTAGGCCTCGGCAGCGAGATGGAGAGAGGCGGGAATAGGAAGCGACTCGTCTGGCGTGCGGAGGGCTTTACAGCGCGCTACTATTTAATGAATGACGAGCCTGATGTCCACACTTTGCGGAGACGCCAGCTTTCAAGTTTATACTGTTGAAGTTGTCGCGGGCGGTTTGCGGCAAGTGGAGGAGCACTATAACCAGGGAGGGGTGAGGGTGAGAATCGGGGCCCCGGCCGGCGGAGGAACGGACACTCTAGGCTCACGGCCAGCGGAAGAGCGGACACTCTAGGCTCACGGCCGCGGCCAACCGGCCTCGGGGCTATGAGGGCGGTAAACGTACCGTCGTAACAACGTGGCAACGCAATGTGGCTGTCCGGGCCTTCTGTGCCGCAGGGAGGAGGCTGCCCGAGCCCCCTCACTGACGATGACAAAGTCATCGACAAAGTCATCGTCATTGCCGCCACCATTTCGGGCGGAAAGGGGACTTGAAGAGTCCGTTTTGGAATCTTGAAATCATCATTAGTCCCCCGTCATACGAGCCCTACCCCTTCGTTTGACGGTGTTCCACTCGCAAGGCAAGTACGCCGTCGAAGTTTTGGCTGGAAATTTGCAAACAGTTTGTGCTGAAAATTTTTCCATCATTTTGTTGGGCATTTTTTATAAGTCCGACAAGATTTTGCAATTTTCGGAAGACTGAAAAACGGGGTTTTATATGCTGATCAGTGTTCTCTCTAATAGGACGATCTCAAAAAATGTAAGAATTCCAGTTTTCCAAATTTTGACCAAAAGTTTGGGAAATTCCCAAACAATTCGTGGTGCAAATTTTCCTATCAATTTGTTGGAAGCTTCTAACAATTTTTTTTTACAGTGAGGAGTTAACATGAGAACCCCCGACAGTCAGTAACGCCTGGCAGGAACCATATGTCGACTGACAAAGTGAGACACGAAGTGAAACCCAGTGAAACTGTGCAGGGTGCTTGCATTCCCGGTCGTGAAGACGTCCCGGTAAATAACAAGCACACCGAGTCTCAGGGATCTGTCGTGCCCGCGATTTCCCTTCAAAGGGAGACTTGCCTCCGAAGAGGGAGCGAACAAGGCGAACAAACTCGGAGCCAGCAGCAGCCTCTCTCTCTCTCTCTCTCTCTCTCTCTCTCTCTCTCTCTCTCTCTCTCTCTCTCTCTCTCTCTCTCTCTCTCTCTCTCTCTCTCTCTCTCTCTCTCTCTCTCTCTCTCTCTCTCTCTCTCTCTCTCTCTTTCTTTCTCTCTCCCGCCCCCGTCCCCGCCCGACACTCCCTCTCCTTCACTCCTGTGGCGTTTCGAACCCCTGCACTCCATAGGATCACGTCATTAAGAGAACGCAGCGGTTTAATCACCAGGGAGCGACGCGCGCGGTAACATGGAGAGGTCGGCACACATCACATACAGCCAACACTGCAATTATTCCTGTGAGAATTTACTTTTTTGAAATTGTTTTCCTAGCACGATGTGTTTACTGACGGAATGGACTGTCCTCACGGTAAACGTCAGTGATCACACATGTTGGTGATCCCGAAAACATTATTATCATCCTTCTCTTCGGAAGAGCCTGGCGCGGTGACTTCAACGACTGGGCCAGTGAAGCCACACTGATAGGCAGAAAATTCCCACGGCTTGTGAATGACGAAAGGTCTGCCACAGGCAACCGAGGGTAAGAAGGGTCAGTATGATGGCCCGCCCTGGAGACCCACTGGACCAGTGATGGCCATCCCTAGATATCTCTCCACCTGGCAGCCCTAGAATCTCCATTCATTCAGTGGAGCAGCAAGATACACACCCAATCGAAAATTTCGAAACCGAAGACAGGAAAAAAAGTTCGCTAAAATATGCGTATCCGGATTCCCTCGCTGATCCAGCGAATAATCCGCTAACTCACTAGTCAGACAAAAATTTTCGCCGAGTCAGCAAAAAAATTCGCTGAGGGAGCGGAAAAATTCCTGAGGACGCGTTTTCAGAGGCCAGAATTCGCTGGACCAGCAAAAAATTCGCTAATCCAGTGGACCTTTTTTTTTTTTTTACCGTGAATGTGGCGGCACTGGGCCCGGCCCGTGCTGCCCCCGCTGCCCCCTGCGGCCGCCCCGCTGCCCCCGCTGCCCCCGCGCTGCCCCCGCTGCCCCCTGCGGCCGCCCCGCTGACTGTAACGCGTATCGAGCGCAGGTCTATGATGAGGAAAAGCGAGAAAAAGCTTCGTCCCGTTCAAGAGCCGTTCAGGAACACGCGACCCGGAACCGAGGTGACGTTAACGGGGAGGGGAGACTCGCGAGCCCAGCCCGTTACAGCACCACAGCTACGGTGATTCGAAGATAGGTCACGCGGTTTGCGAACGCCTCAACGCCCCCTTACCGCTTCATCGTGTGTGTGTGTGTGTGTGTGTGTATGTGTAGAGACACGAATTTTATGATGTTTTGAAACCTCCAAATATGCGCCTTAAAATTGTCCAAATATGCACTTTTTATGCACATATTTTGGGGGAAATATGCGGTCAAAAAGTAGTCTTAATGCGTAAATGTGTACGTGTACGATCGCGGACGCCTGTGCGCAGCACAACTCGCGTTACCCTCCCGGTGCACAGGGTGCAGGGCACACCTAACCTAACCAACCAGCTTCCGGCACTAGGCTGGCTGCTCCGCGTGTCGACACGGCGCGGTCAGGCAGGGCCACTTTTGCCCAAGCCGAGCCGAGCGGGGAGCAGCCTAACACCCCGGCGCCGGCCTCCGTCCCCGTCGTCATTAACGAACCAGGGACTCACTCTGGCGAGAAGAGAGAATAAAAGTAGGTTATAAGGCTGCTGGAGAGGCGGGGCGGGGGAAAAGGCGGGCTCAGCGATAAAAGTGGCGGTGATGGGGGAGAAGGGGACGCCGCCGCCGGCGCGGTGGTGCCCGGTGGTGCCCTCCCCCGGTGTTGACCGCGGCGGGGATGTTGTGGACGCCGACAGACAGCGCGCGGCACGAATTGCTCGATCGGGCAAGTTGGGCGATTCGGGAGGCTATCACGGCATGGCATGGCCCGGGCCGGCCAGCGCCGCCTTGCATTTCACGACGGTCTTATTTCGGCGGCGGCTATGCGGCTGAAGGCCGACACGCGGTAAACGGCAAAGAATATTCGTCGAACTAAGAGTAATGTGCGCTGAGAGCGGCTCCAGTTAACAGGCAGGGCGTCCAAATTTATTTATTTTCCTCTTCTTTTCCCTCCCCCTCCTCTCTCTCTCTCTCCCTCTCTCTCTCTCTCTCTCTCTCTCTCTCTCTCTCTCTCTCTCTCTCTCTCTCTCTCTCTCTCTCTTTTTTTTTTTTTTTTGGTAGCCTTGGTGTGCGCTAATGTCGGCCAGGGTTTGGGGAGTGTCCAGATTCCGGCGGTGGCCGGCGCCGGCGGTTCGCCTATGCCGGCGTCGACAGCCTCCTTGAGCCAGCCTCCTGCTCGCTCACACGGCGCCTGCTGGGTAGGCAATCTCGACTCGTGCATGCGCGCGTGTCGTGCGGGCTGGCCTACCCTGGTGCGTGCGGGCGCTCCCCCGGCCGGGAGAGATACTTCTCGGCGTGCGGACGTACTTTCGCACGTCACGTAGGTTCAAGTCCCAGCCCGGCCCCGGTCGGAGGGGACTGGAGGGGACAGGAGGGACATGGAGAGCCCCAGGATCATGCCTTATCGTCCTGGTATCGGCTGTCCTGCCTGTGCACAGCCTGCCCACAGCCTGCGCACCCGCCGGCCCGTACCGCCGACAACCACCGACGTACGAACAACGAGGACATAGGGACGTCACATTTATTGGAGGAGGGAAAAACATCCTATGGATGCAAAGTATAGATATCGGAACGGCACTTTCCGCACTCTGCCCATCTGGACAGAGGGCTAAGTGGGCAGTAGCCGAGGGGTAAACCACCGAAAAAATTTCAATACCAATATTCGCAGTTCACAAAATTCAGGGGGGAGGGGCGGATTTTCTCGCTTTATGATCCAGAAAGTAGAAAATTCGTTTCCCAAATCATCAAGATTTACATGAAATTTGTGAAATTCCAAAATAATTACTGAACTGCTGCGATCAAAATTCATCGAAATTGACACCTATGTTCCCCTTGGCAGCAGCTGCTCAAACAACCTTCTGCCGACGCACAGAAACGTCTGGCTGGCACAGAAACAGATTTTTTTTTTTTTTTCAAGATTCATAAAGACTTTTTTGTCAGTGGTGTTTGTCAAACGACACTCAGCTGCTCGGCACCGATGGTGCGGGTACCGATACGGCAGCGGGAGGCGGAGGTGATCCTGGAGGGCGTATGCACCGACCGACTCCAGGCCCTCCGGGCGTCCTGCTTCAAAGCGTGCCATTCCATTTGCCTCCCCCCGCCACCACCACCGCCGGGGCTGCACTTGACCTCCACAAAGAGCTCCCGGCCGCCACGACGAACGGGAGGGACGGCGTCGTCAGGAGTGCACACGCAGCATCGCCCCCGACACCCCCCCCCCCTCCCCCCTCGATTTCTCTTTCATCCCCCGGGAGAGAGACTCTTGCTGGCTTCGCGGGGAAGGGTTTGATCGACCCCATAATTATCGGGTCTTTTGTTGTCCCCAGAGAGGCGGCGGGGAAGTCTCAGACGGCAAACAGACCAGACAGGTTGGCGGCGCCAGCAGCGCCAGCAGGCGGACAGGTATACAGCGGCGTAGCCAGCCTTGGCTTTCGGAGGGGGATGTGCCGCACTGACTGACGTTTAGGATGCGGGTTGCCTGCACCGTATTGGGGTCGCGATGCGTCCGGCCTTCGCGTTGGGTATGCGAAATTTGAGGACGCGCGGCGTGCGGCGGGCGCGAAGGCAAGGGCTGGAGGGCAGTTAGTTGGGAGCAGAGACCCGGGACGGACGGACAAGAGTGCCGCGGTGTTTGTGAAAGTGAGCCAAGGGATACGGTGAATCGGACTCGAGTACCAGTGAGCGGGTACAGCCCTTGACCTTGGGAGGGGACGGGGTGAGATGGAGGTAGCTAGACAGGGTTAGCATGTATGTAACTTAGGCATTGAAATGGCGTTTCGATTAGGGAGCTGATCTGTCACTTACACCCCCACCCATGTCAATGCCGAGAGCGCCACTGAGAACCACCGGGCAGACTCAACCAGCAAGCACGGAGAAAAAAGATTAGTTGTCGCAACTAATTTTTAAATTCAGACAAGCAGTTAATTTTTGTTCGGAGAATTAAAATTTTGTTGGGGGAAATAAATTTTAGATGCACCCCCCTCCCACTGGTTACGTTTCTACGCCGCCGGACAGGTCGCCTGCGTCGACGGACACCAGGGGCCATTCAGGAACCACGTGACAAGTGACACGAAAGAACGGCGCGGGGAGGGGGAAAGTGCGTGGAACCGTCTGAGCTCGCACCAAGCCCGTAGGCCCGTGCCAACGACAGTTTGGTCCAGCACCAGCCTCCCGTCGTAAAAAAAAATAAATAAAAAAATGTCCCATTTACTCCGACATTTTTTTCTCATCTGGGCATGGAAATAAAATGGTAGCCTCGTCACCCAAATATACTGGGGATATGGAAACTGTGGTCGATCTCTGGTGTGTGCTGTGACGGTCCTCCGTTGCGCACACAAGCACAACACTGAAATAGAAGGCACCTGGCTTACCGCTTGTTCTGTTTATCCCCCCCCCCTTTCCCTCGGCTCCCCTCCCTATTCGCAGATCCCTTCGCTGCAAATAACAAGTAAGCAGATTACAGTCAGATACCACCCAGCCCGCACCTCGTAGCACCTGCTGCACGCGGCTTCAAATCTCGACAGCGAAAAAAACAAAACAGAAGAGAAGCAACGAAATAAACAAAGTTAAGAGGACGTGGCCGCGGCTGAGCTCTCTCCTCTCCTCTCCCTCCCTCCCAATGCCGACGACCAAACCGCGGCGGTGAAGGCACCAAAACTGAAAGCGAAAGTCACCCGCTTCGCTGCGGTGGGCGACGGTAACGAATTTTAGAAATCTTGAAGTGATATGGATGGTGGAAGAAGTGAGTTGGAGAGAGCGCCGCGCGCCAGAGGGAACGAGAGAGACAGAGAGAGACAGAGAGACAGAGAGAGAGAGAGAGAGAGAGAGAGAGAGACAGACAGAGAGAGAGAGACAGAGAGAGAGAGAGAGAGAGAGAGAGAGAGAGAGAGAGAGAGAGAGAGAGAGAGAGAGAGAGAGAAGCGTTGGGAAGTGGGGAAGAGTGCGAGAGAGAGGGGCAAGGGGGAGGGGAGACTCAAGAGTGCTCAACAACGCCGATAGAAATCCGCGCTAACAACGGAGCAGAGGCAGAGCTCTGCGGGACCGGGCCGGAGCCGGGGGCCGGAGGGAGTGAAGTCGTGGGCGCAAGGAGGCGGCGGGGGCGGCGAGGAGGGCGGAGGGGAGGGAGGGAGAGGGGAGGGGAGGGGGCCCGTGGGGACGTCGCTGACGTGACTAACACCCCGCCCCGCCTCGGCCGCCACGGCTGCCACGCCGCCCCCGTCAAAGCGACCTCACGCCCCCGTGGACCGCTGCGGCACAGCGGCCGGCACCCCACGAGGGCCACCAGCACCAGGCCGCCGTCTGCTGCATCAGAGTCCTCGCCGCAACACACCGCCGGCCGAGCACAGCGCAGTCGACAACTCATCCGGCAACTTTCTCGCTGACGACGATGTTCCCTGGCCTAGTCCGCACCGCATCGCCTCCGCCCGCTCCGCCCCTGCTGTGCTCCCGCTGTGCCCGGCCCTGCCTTGCCTCTATGTCCGCCGTTGTGTTGCAGGTCGTGGCGGCCCGGCCTCCGTAGGGCCCTGGTAGGGGCTGGCTGGCCCCCCCGGGGGGCTGGGGCTGGGGCTCGCTGCCGCAGGGAGGCATGGGGCCGCTGCCGGGGCCGCTGCCGGGGCTGGGCCCCCCTCCGGGGCCTCCGGGGCCTCCGGGACGTGGTGGCGGACGCCGGGCCGGGTTCGTGTCCACGTTGGCAGCGCTGGTGCTGTTCCTGCTGGCCGCGGGATGGCCGAGGGGCTGCCACGCCGAGTACCAGCAGTGAGTATTTTCATCCTCGTCAGCTCAAAGCTGCCTTTGCCTCTGGTCTGCGGGCGCCTGCGAGGAAGGAGGTAGGCAATCCCGCTGCGTGCAACGCGTGCGTGCGCGCCGTGTTGCCTATGCGCTGGTTCACAGGCGCGCTCCGGCCCACGTCCATAGGAAGCCGAGGAAGCCACAGGACCACGGCGTGGAGGAGACCAGAGGAGACGGGGCCGCGACCAGAGTTTCCTGCATGCTGATTTAACTGGAAATAGTTATTGCCCTTTGCGTTTTTCTTCGACTTCTTGTTGACTTTTTGTTGACTTTTTATTGACTTCTTGTTGACTTTTTGTTGACTTTTCATTGACTTCTTGTTGACTTTTTGTTGACTTTTTATTGACTTCTTGTTGGCTTTTTGTTGACTTTTCATTGACTTCTTGTTGACTTTTTATTGACTTCTTGTTGACTTTTTGTTGACTTCTTGTTGACTTTTTGAAGTAGAATCCTCCTCCCCGTCTCTGACCCCCCTCGTCTCTCACCGTGTTGAAGGAGCCTCATGTTCAGCGACATCCTGCCGGAGAACCCCAAGCTGTACGACAAGATGAGGCCCCCCAAGAAGGACGGCGGCCCCACCGTCGTCTTCTTCCACGTCACTGTCATGGGGCTCGACTCCATCGACGAGAACTCCATGGTAAATCCAGCAGTAAATTTTTCTTCGGGGAACTAAGATTTTGTTGGGGGAACGAAATTTTAGTTGCACCAACGCAATGTTAGTTGCTCTAACGCAGAGGTTCGCTAAAGAAGCGAAAGGCAGAAAAAAAAATTAGTTTGCCCCAACAAAATTTTAGTGTTCCGAACAAAAATGTAATGCTTGTCTGAAAATTAACTTAAAAACTAATGGCTACTATTAATCTTTTTTCTCCGTGTCTTGTCTCCTGTGCACAGACGTACGCAGCCGACATCTTCTTCGCCCAGACATGGAAGGACCACCGACTCCGGCTGCCGGAGAACATGACCTCGGAGTACAGGCAAGCACCGCGCCGCACCGCGCAGTACCAGTGTTTTTTGTTCGGAAAGACAAGGATGGCCGCTCGAGTTTCGTTGACAGTGGTCCGGACTACAAACAACAAGCAATAGTTTTCAAATGTTATTTCTAGATTATTGGAAGTCGACTGGTTAAAAAATATGTGGCGCCCGGACTCGTTCTTCAAGAACGCCAAAGCCGTCACGTTCCAGACCATGACCATCCCTAACCACTACATGTGGCTCTACAAAGACAAGACTATACTTTACATGGTCAAGTAAGTGGCACGGTTGTATTTTTTTTTTTTCGTAAGGTTGAAAGTAGTAGGAGCTGCTGCAACACTCCTGTCTGCCCCCAGGCTCACGCTGACGCTGTCATGCGCCATGAACTTCATGATTTACCCGCACGACACGCAGGAGTGTAAATTGCAGATGGAGAGTCGTGAGTATATGCGAATGTGGTCTGATACATTAGTTTTACTTTTTGTCGGAAGCAGGGGAAGTTAGAGGAGGAAAGTGCAAAAGGAAGGAAGGAAAGGGGGGGGGGGAGGGGGAGAAAGGGGAAATGTTGCAACAGCGGCGCGTTTTCCCCTTGAGACAAGGCAGTGAAGAGGTCTGTGTCAAAACCAAGGGAGGCGAAAACGACGCTGGAAAGGGAATGGTGAAGTGGGAGAGAGAGAAAGAGAGAGAGAGAGAGAGAGAGGGGGGGGGGGGGTAACGCGACGATGTGGCGCACTCCACACGGCTTGCACTTGCATGAAGCTCGGTAACAAGCTACGCTCACAACACTCTTCCAAACGAATTATTTCCAGGCACGTGCTAACGTGCACCGTGAGAGTGAGGAGTGGGGTGGAGAAGTAGCACAACTAGCGGAATACACCAGGCGTTGACCACGGGCAGCACCACGTCATGACATGTCCCGATTCTGTTTCGGCAGTTTCGCACACGACCGATGACATGATCTTCCAGTGGGACCCGGACGTGCCGCTGGTCGTGGACGAGAACATTGAGCTGCCGCAGCTGCAGCTCGTCAAGAACAACACCGCCGACTGCACGCAGGTGTACTCCACAGGTACGGGATGGTACTCGAACCCGCGGCCAGCCGCGACCGCGGAGCAGGATGGTGACAGCTTGTGGACATTCCAGGCAACTTCACGTGCCTGGAGGTGGTGTTCGTGCTGAAGCGGCGCCTGGGCTACTACCTCTTCCACACCTACATCCCGACCTGCCTGATCGTCATCATGTCGGTAAGTGCCGAGCCGAGCCGAGCCGAGCCGATGTGGCTGGCATTAGACTCGATGCATGTTACCATTTCGATTTTTTTTTTAAATCATTCCATTTAACTCTTGTATTTTTTGGCCGTTACAGTGGGTGTCGTTCTGGATCAAGCCGGAGGCGGCTCCGGCGCGGGTCACCCTGGGCGTGACGTCCCTGCTCACGCTGTCCACGCAGCACGCCAAGTCGCAGGCCTCCCTGCCGCCCGTGTCCTACCTCAAGGCCGTGGACGCCTTCATGTCAGCCTGCACAGTGTGAGTAGTGAGCACAGGTGTGCAGGTGTGCAGGTGTGCAGGTGTGCAGGTACACCGAGCCTGGCCGAGGGGACATGATGGGCCCCGGGCTGTCATTAGTGTGGGCTGTGGGGCAGCTGGGGCTGAGGCCCAGGCGGAGGCCGCCACCCTGGGGCCCGGGGAAGCAACGGAGGAGTGTCATATGATGTCTGTCGTGTGACCCAGATTCGTGTTCATGGCGCTGATGGAGTACTGCCTCGTCAACATCGTCCTCGGTGACTCGGACGCACCCAAGCCGCCGCCCGACCCCAACAAGCAGGACAAGGAGAAGATATTCGACCTGGCCGCCAAGGTAAGAGGCGACGTTGTCACCGCTCGCACCGACACCGTCATCGTTTTATTTTTCTCGCTCATATTTGGTTTCTGTCTGCGCAGGAGAACGCACGACTGCTCTCGGGTGGCGGCGGGCACTCACACGCACACGGACACGCGCACAGCCACGGACACGCGCACAGCCACCCGCACGGACACGGGCACGGGCACAGCGCGCACGGCCCACACGGCGGCGGCGTGCCCCTGCCCCTGCCGCCAGTCCCGGTGCCGCCCCCGCCCCCGGCACGGCCCGCCGGACCCACGCCGGCACAGCGCGCCAGGATGCAGGCGCTCAACATCGACCGCTTCTCCAGAGTCTTCTTTCCGTTGCTCTTCTTCGTCCTGAACTGCACCTACTGGATCATGTTCGCGCGCTACCTCTAGCATCGCCGTGCCCCCCCCCCCCCCCCCTCTGCCCTCTCCTGGCTTCTGTCATTTCCTCTGCTCTGTCCAAATCGGCATATTTTGGGAGACTTCTACGTACCGCTAAAGCACACCTATTTACAACACTTAAAAAAAAAAAGTTTGAGGAGAGGTTTCGTCCAAGGCGAACTTGATAGTGAAGGGGTAGGCAACCCACCGCACTGCGCTCATCAGCCTTAATTAACGAACAAAAATTCGGATTTCCGGTCCCGGGACGTGCACAGCGCACTCGACTGCTTTGGCGTGGACCGCTGGCTTCATTCTAGTTTCAGTAGGGAATAAGTTTTCATATCGAAAACCAATGCGTCATGCGCCATGCGCCTGGCACGCCGAACCATAAGTATTCGCAACCAGCACCCTCTTGAAAGTGGACACGAAAACAATTCAGTGTTCAATGGTGAACACCTCAGAGTGTTACTTTTAAATTGCTGATAGAGGTTTTAAAAATATCATAGTGATTTCTTGTTACCACAGTATTCTCCACGGTATATAAATCAATGATTCTCACAGCCACAAGGTCATGAGTTCTTTCATTGTTTCGCTCAGTAAGCCGCACTTAGTGGATTTATAATTGTATGTATATTTTTTTTGGTAAGCCGCACAGTGTTACTGAAAAATTAAGAGGTACGATGAGTAGAGAAAACCAACACAGTCCCAAATACTGATTTTGGTATTGTGAGGGTATAGTGACATTAATGTTGTATTTTGCAATTGTTTTCTAAAATATGGTGCTTTTGAACATCATGTGGAAAAGCTATTCAGCTATTGCTCTAATGCCTCATGCACTTCTTAATCTTACCTATAACTACCTAATGTAGCAGTACAGGCAGACCTTCCAAGATTTATAATTGTTTAAAACTTGCATCACTTTTATGAGGAGTCATGGCGGCACACTGCCGTAACAACCCAAATTATAAATATGCGATTGCATAGCATTAAATAGATCAACCTAATATGAGAAAGTTGAGATATGAACGCTTTTTGAGAAAGAAAAGAGATAGGTAAAGGTAAGCATTTAGCCAAGAATGTAGGTCACTATGAAGTAAATTCACAAAAGATGCACAAAGTAACCTCATTGCCTTGCCAAAATTGTCAATTGGTTGCATCAAAGGATTGATGAATGTAGGTACTAGATGTATATATTTCAAACAAATAAATCTGAAAAGAATAGTGTCCTTTTGTAATTTGATTGTGTCTAATTCTTCACAGACTACTTCAATGTTTTCAAATAAAACCAAGAGATTGATATATAATACAATTTATTTTTCACTCCACAGCGACATCAAAAGTGAACAGTCACAATACAATATTGAGACACAGGTATCAACAAATAATACAATTGGTTCAAACATGTTTTCAAAGCCCAACTATATCAGAGTTGGAGACAAAGCCAATATGGTGTGCTTATGAGTCAGTCTAAACAAAAAAATTATACTGTAGGTAAAATGGTTCCAAAATATCCTGACCCCTTGATTAATAAGGGCAGTGCATGAGCATGACTATATCTTACATTAGTAAGGTTAACCAAATCAGTATGAACTTCTCAGACTCAAACTTTGGACACACTCGAAGTTCAATGAAGTGCTAAATTCTGGAACAACCCTCTGAATAATTAAATTTTACCAAAGCAAAAATTGGTAATGACGGAGGCTGTATAATTCAGAAGCTAGAGACATACTTAGACTTGTTTAAGTAGGGAGTAATTTGAAATACATAGGGTCAAATAACAAGCACCTTATTCCAAAGAAGTGACAAATCAAATTTATCTAGCTCCAACAGCAAAATTCATTCACAATTATTTTAGAAGTTTAGTACTATTGTTAATACTGGTACCAAATGAACATCTTAAGATATAATGTAAATATACAAGGAGAAATAAATTCAGTTTCTACAATATGTGCAGGACATTTCAAAACAGTTTCCATAAATAAAGCTCAAGAAGCAGGATTCCTATCAAATTTTCCAACTGCACAAAAATAAGCTTATTTTTCAGCAAGAACAGTCATAATAACAGCAAATACAGTCCAAAATTTAGCCAGCTGAATCATTTTCAAAACCAATGAATCTTAAATCAGTCAATCAATCAGTCTTGACATCTATCTAGTAGCAGCATTATTCAACAGCAGTGTATTTCACATGCTCTTATATGTGTACCGACGAGACACTTGTACACAAAAAGACACAAGTAACACGTACAAAAATTGTACATACTTCAATGGTACAGACGGCACAGGCGTAGGAACATAATTAGTACTTTCCAAAACATCTGTCCTTCAACAATGCCCATGTCCGCCAATATAGCTTCACAGCGAGGTTAAATACGTCTCTAAAAATCTTATCACATAATATCACAATCATAACACAGGTTAAAAGTTGAAGATCTTCTTGGCCAGTACCACAAAAATTAAGGTAACTAAAATAATAAGTACTAAAGCTGTCAGTTATGTCACAAGTGAATACAACTTAAAATGTTGTATAAGAAAGAAACCTAAAGATTCTAAACAGTAACAGACTATCTAGTAACCTGAAGATTTCTTTTAAAGCCAATTGTTGCAGTTTTGATTGACAATTAAACTTCCAAATGTGGCACACATCTAGCACTTCTGCAATCCTAACCAAGAGAACCCCAACTCCATATATTAAAAGTACAACGAGCATAAAGGAGAGTAAAGTCAATATCATACTTAATTTGAGTGAAAGAAATATGATTGACAGGAGACTGGGAATGGTCAAAACTACACTTCCTGTGGTGGCGGAGGGGATGCTGCTCCTAAAGGCAAACAATGGTAGCTTGTTGGCCTGGGAGCATGCACAGTTGCTGTTGCAGGATGTGTATTCATACTGAGCCTGAAGCACCTATCATGGTTAGTCCTCCTCTGACGATTAGGGTGTTTCACACTGGCAACAAAAGGAGGTGCCTTCACTGGTGATCTAGCAGGCCCAACTAATCGCTGAACAGCAGGACTTGCATTATCAACGTCAGAAGAATCTCCCTCACAATCATCACCAGCTTCTGAGCTTTTCACATGCATCCCTAAATCTGTAATGTAAAGGACAAATCTTAGGAATCAAAAACACAAACATTTTAAATAGCTGTAATAGTTTAACCCAGAAAAATATTGACATACCAGGAAGTGGGAGTAAGTCCTCATGACTATGACTTCTTTTCGAATCTCCTGTGCCACTGTCTTTGCTGCTTGAGTGCTCAGAATCAGTGTCCATTTGGTTGGCTATCTGTCCACCTGGATGCCCATACACCAGGAGGGGTACAGGAGAGTGGTCTGTTGCCAACTTTAAGTCCACAGTATGCTGTACGCCCGCGCCTGGTCCCGAGTTGCTACTCGATGACTGAGATGACCGAGACATATGTTTGCGTGTCTGATAGATGATGACTACCCAAACTATAGATGTACAGACAGCACAGCAAACAACAGCAATGACAATTATACCAGCCATGTCATCATTGATGATTAAGGACCCTGAAGCTGTAACAGAAACGGATAGAGGTTAATTTAACATACTCTCGATGCTTTCATACAATGGTTTCTAAATATACTAAGACACTACTTTCTTACCAGGAATTATGGTCAATTTAGAATAGCCTTTCTCAGACCCAAGAGGATTTGTCAGCTCACATTCATATTTTCCAGCGTCTTCTGGCTGAGTGTTCCGAATAATGAGGAGCTCATCGTCTGCAGTAAAATGATATCGTTCTGAAGGTCTTAGCACAACATTATCTTTGCGCCATTTCAGTTGGGGGCGAGGTGAACCCATAGACAAACATTCCAAAACCACAGCTTGGCCCACTCGAACATCCTTGTTTTCCATTAACTTCAGGAATGATGGGGTTTCTGAAATATTTAAGTGTAAAGCATGAGCATACAGAATTCCTTTGGATGTGCTTAATACATGCACCAGGTTTCAACGCACCCAAAATTGTAAGGGAAGCATTTGTAACATTAACTCCAGCATCATTGTGGGCCATACAACTATAAACACCCATGTCAAAAGGCTTCACATTTACAATGAAAAACACATCATCATCTGGCATGACATGCATTCTGCGTTCACGGGCTGCTGGGAAGTCATTTCCACCATCTTTCTGCCATGACATTTTGGGTTCTGGTAAACCTTCAGCAGCGCATGGTAAACGTGCAATACTGCCAGTCTTAACTTGCAGATCTTCTGGAATTTTTGTAAACTTAGGAAATACTGAAAACAAAAATGTAAAAGTTACCGACCAATGTTAACTCAAAACAAAGAAAAATAAGTCACCAGATGTTTCGATGAAACATGAGCACTAACCAACAACAGAGACATTTGCTTTTCCAGAATGAGCAGATCCATAGCTATTTGATGCAAAACATTGATAAAGCCCTGCATCTCTGAGGGATGTGTTATAAACATGTAATTCAGAAGTTTGCTCTTTGGAATCAGAGTTAATTCGAAAATTGTATTTTATGAACATTCCTGAAGAGCTCTTCACTTCAACATTGTCTCTTTTCCATCGAAAGCTAATTTTTTCATCAGATGATGAATTTGCACGGCACTGCAAGGTGACATTTGAACCTAGCAAAACCATCTTAGACTGAGGCTCTTCAATAATATGTGGATTTGGAATACCCTCTGAAAAAAGAAACAAAGCATCAGTATACATTTACTTTAAGGAAGATACTGAGAAATTTCAATGTAGGAAAAAATTATTGAGCAGAAAGCAAAAGTATACAATACAAACCACATGAAAAATTTCCTGGAGCAATTTCCAAAATAGATGTTCCCTGCAGAATGTAAGGATAGGCACAAGTTGGGCGGGTTTCATTGGCAAATGGTTGCTTCCTGAGCCACAATGGCAGCCAACCCAAAGAGCAATCACACATGAGGGAAGATACATTTAGAGAGAGATGTTCTAGGTTTATCATATGAATCCAAGGGTTTTCTTGAATAGAAAGCAAATTATTGTCTGCCAGGTTAAGTACTCTGAGATTATTGACTCCAGTGAAAGCAAGATAATTGATTGAACTTATGCGATTCTCAGCAAGACATAAAACTTCCAAATTAGTCAAACTGTTGAAAATGCCATTCATTTCTTCACCCGCCCATGATAGCTCATTTCCATTTAACTCCCTGGAAGTTGAAAAAAACAGATTAATTTTTTTCCAGGAATGTAATGATGTTAGTAAACTCATAGCAAAACAACTTACAGCTCTGTTAGGTCTGGGGTGTGATTGAAAGCTCCTTCTTCTATGTATGATATATGATTCAGATTGAGCCTCAGTATCTGAAGCTTTGACAGATGATTTAGAGAATTTTTACTAATCATCTTGATCTGATTATGTGACAAATCAAGCTCATGCAAGTTGGGATTGAAGCTCCAACATTCAGGATCCATCTCCTTGATATGATTGTGGCTGAGGTTCAGGAGATGCAATGTATCAAGTCCATACAACCAAGACTTTGATATGTTGGCCACACTGTTGTGATCCAAGAGCAAAGTGGTGATGTTTTTCAACCCCCAAAAGACACCATCTTCTAAATGAGCAATGTTATTGCGTCTTAGGCGAAGAGTAGTAAGATGTGCCAAATCTTGGAACATGAGGCTCTCTAACTTTGTTAACTGGTTACGATTGAGATCCAGATTCTGCAAAGCCTTCAAATGTTTCAGCGCATCATTTGAGATAGTTTTGATCTTGTTCTTATTTAAGCGCAACTCCTGCAGTTTGTACAGCCCTTCAAACTGCCCTCCTTCTAATTTCTGAAGTCCATTGTTGTTCAAATTCCTGGAAGACAATTGTTAAAATTATGACATACACAGCATCAATATATCTTATGGCAAAAGAAAAAATCCTTCAGATAGGAAACTTACAACTCTCTCAATTGAGATGTATTTGGAAACATGAACCCAGTGAGGTGTGTGATGTGGTTGTTGCCAAGATCCAACACAGATAGAGCAGGAAATTGATACAAAATTCTACTGCTTGTAGCTGTTACATCAATTTCATTGTGAGATCTAGTGAGCAAAAGGAAAGAAAGGTCATCCAGAGGCACACAATGGTTTTCAATTGATATGAATTATACTGAAAAAAATACATACAGAACCAAAGTCGACAAGCTAGTCAGACTGGAGGGGATGTTTGGAATATCAGCAAAAGAGTTATAACTCAGTTTCCTAGAAGAAAACATAAGGTGTCAGCAGATATTTGTGAATGGAACAGGTTATTGCCTTATTCATCAACTGCATCACAATAAAGTGGTTGATGACAAATAAATTTCCCTTACAGTAGACAACACTAAAAATATTGTTTTAAAACCATTCTCACGAAGATATACTCACAGCTCTGTAAGTTCTGCCAAATGACTAAGTGGATTCAGGTTTTGGTCACGTAGTTTGTTGGAACTCAGATCACTGAAATAATAAGAGACAATATCAATAGGTGGTCACTTCAGAGTACCTGCTTTCTCCATGAATAGGTGAATGAACAGTGCAGAAAATGGCAAGACAAGATCCCAGGTGTGGCTGGTTTCGGTTCAAGTAAACCAAATTATTACAATTGCGCATCCAAATTAAAATAGCAATCAAAGAGGCGAAACGAGTAAATACAATGGAGGAGGAAGGGGTTAACCCGGAACACTTACAGCACTCTAACCCAAGTCGGCAGGTCCGGTGGTACAGAATGGGTAACATTGCTGCAGTCCATAATGTGCCCTAGGCAAGAGCACGGTTTGATACAATTTCCTTTTTCTGCCTCAACTCCAAATAACAGGAACACGAAAACATAACAAAGAATGGGCCTAAATACGGCCATCTTCGACGAGGCATCCACAGTTGAACGCATTTTTAATCGGCGCGTCCGGTCACGCCATGCTCAGCATTTGGACGGCATTATGAGGAAAAAACTACCAGCAACAAGTACAATGAGTCTCCAAACGTTTTATCAAGGATAGTGTTCAACATTCTCCATAGAGGCTCGGACCCAAGCCATCACAGAATCACAAGTACACACACATATACACTCATATACACATACGTACGCAGTTCCGTACCCAGGCCGCAGAGAGCGCCACCGTCGTGTGTCCATGTAGCCTGGGGCTGTCTTCGTAAATATTTTGCATTATGTGTTAAAGATTCCAGTGTGTGACGCTGTTTTAAGTTTGTTGGCTTGGAAATAACTGTCTTGAATCATCTTTAATCATTTCGGATAAGGAGTCGTTTGCCATCTGAGACATCTTGGTTCAGGTAGTAACTCTCAGCAGCACTGCAACATAATCAATTTCATGTTTACATAAATTTACCTACAGTCAACCATTTCAATGTGTTACATACCTTGAATGTTTGTTCTGAGGTAACTTTTTTTCCTGCTCGCCACCTGTCATTTGGACACGTACTTTTCAAGCACCTTTAATTTTTATCTTCATAAGAGAGTATGGAATTGTTGTAATCCAGCTGTAACCTCTTTCTTTCTGATTTAGAATATTCCATTATGCCGGACCGTGATGGAGACACTGATATTGGCGAGCAATCCACTCGACTTACAAATGATGACTTTCGACGATTACTTATGACACCGAGGGCGGGGGCTCCATCATCGCTCCCGCCCCTATCTTCGTTGTTGCAATCTGCAATGAAGGATAAAGATTCTGGTCTAAGCAAGGTTTGTAAAATCCCACTTGTAAAATTTTTAGTGACTCACATATTTTCATTCTAAGAGTATTTACGTACTCAGACTCCTGCTGATGAAGATGCTGATGATCGAGCTGAGAGGAGGCGAAAAAAGAAAAGCTTTTACGCTAAACTCAAGAAGCAGGAGGAAGACAAAATGGCAGAATTGGCTTCAAAGTACAGAGATCGTGCAAGAGAGCGCCGAGATGGAGGTGGAGATCAACCAGAGGATCCTCTTTCTGCTGCAAGTGGATATCGTGCTGTTGCACCTGACCTGAAATCTGGTAGGCTTTTTCTTCCAGTTCCATTTTTATGCTCTCAACCAATATTTTGATCATCGATGCTTAAAACTTCCTCCATTTGCAGGATTGGATGCTGCTGAGAGACGAAGACAAATGATTCAGGAATCAAAATTCTTGGGTGGTGACATGGAACACACTCACTTGGTGAAGGGTTTAGATTATGCTTTGCTGCAGAAAGTAAGGTCAGAAATTCATTCTAAGGAGCAAGAAGAGGAAGAAGAACTGGAGAGACTTGCTACAAAGCCTGTGGAGCGTAAGGAAGAAAAGAAAGAAGTACCTCAAGACAAAGAAATGATTTTCAAGGCAGGTTCCTTTACTCAATTTTTAAATTGTGCTTAAGTTACCCATATTTTAGGTTTTTAAAATTTACTGGCTCCCTACAGACGAAACTTGGAAGGAATGTTTTTCGGGCTGCATTCCCATCTCAGAAGATTGAACTCAATGAAATGTTTGCTCCTGGTCGCATGGCGTACGTCATTGAGCTGGAAGGTGACTTTGCTGAAACAGACATCCCAACAACTCTGATTCGCAGCAAAGCGGATGTGCCTAGTCTTCAGACTAATTCTACTCTGACTACAAATGATATTGTAATCAATAAACTTGCTCAAATTTTGTCTTACTTGAGGCAAGGTGAGTTTACTAATATACACATAATTTTTACCCATTGCTAATATTTTACGGACAGTGACAATATTGACTGGGAAATATTGACATCAACAGATTGCTAGGTTGACGTGACTATCCATTAAATAGACATAGAAACACCACTGAACATCAAATGTCTTTCATTTTGTTTTTGTAGGACGCCATGGCAAAAAAGGAAAAAGGAAAGACAAACCAGGCAAGAGAGCCGGCATGGGCGATGATGACCTCAATATTTATCCTGACTTGGCTGACTATGAGCCATCTACTGCCACTTCTCATCTAGCTGCAGAACAGAGAGCCAAGAAAAGGACCCCATACTTCACAAAGACTGAACTTGATATTGATGATGGACCATCTGTGTCACGGTCCATTCCGAACCCTTCAGCTCTGGTTAACAGTATTGTTAATGACAGTAATGCCAGGTACTTTTGCAGTTATACTCTATGTGCCAAGAGCTTATGACTCTGGGTTTTTATATTATGTGTGTCATGTGCCATTTCTAATTTATTTGCAGCAAGGGTGAGGGACTAAAAGCTAGGGCTGGTGGTATGCTTCTTAATCGCTTAGCTGCTGAGCCTGAAGGATATGCAGAGTGTTATCCTGGTCTGGAGGAAATGCAAGATGCTATTGATGATTCTGATGATGAGGTAAGTTGCCTCTATATTTTTCTTACCAAAGGTGGACAGTGTGGTAATGTTATTGGTTTTTGCTGTTTTAGGTTGATTACACCAAGATGGATTTGGGTAATAAGAAGGGACCAGTGGGCAGATGGGACTTTGATACTCAAGAAGAATACTCAGAGTACATGAACAACAAGGAGGCCTTGCCCAAAGTAAGAAGGCATTTGAATGTCTTAGAGGGACCATGAAGAAGGGAAACTCCAATGGAAATCTTTTTAAATCATCTATATTTTTCTTATTTTTCAGGCTGCTTTCCAATATGGTGTCAAAATGGCTGATGGAAGGAGGACTAGAAAATTCAACAAGGAGAAAAATGACAAGGCTGAATTGGACCGTGAATGGCAGAAGATTCAGAATATTATACAAAAAAGAAAAGGGCCCTCCACCTCAAAAGATTCCTCTGAGCCCTCTTTCAAGGTGCCTAGATACTAATTGTTGGCTTTATGCAAAAATATGCTTACCCTAATTTAATTTTTTTTTTCTTTGTAAATATGGAAATTGATAATGAATCAACTAAATTAAGTGTTAAAGATTGTTTGCAACCCGTATATCAACTTTTTTTTTTGGCACAGTTTTAATAACTCAATAAATTCAGTTATCATCCCAGGTCTTTGTGGTCTCTCTTCTTTTGCCGAGTGCCCCTCTCAGTTGTTTCCTGCACTTCAGTTTGTTTGGAATCAAAATTTTCCTTCATCTGTAATTTTGAAGTTTCAAGCAGTATAAATGAAGAGAGCATGTCATGCCATTGTGTCAGCCCTGGATTAAAGATATCCCACCCCACCTGCTCTTGCTTGGATACAGCACGAGTGGCCAGATCAGCTGTGGCTTGCGCCACTTTCTGGGAGTGTCTGTTAAGAGTCCTCTGCACCTACGGAGAATCTGAGCTCGTCATTAAGAAACTCACTTGCAAGTGCCCGAGTTAGTTCCAATCCCAACCCAGCAGACAGAGGCCTGGGGCCGCCTGGAGCTGGGCTGGTAGTTGGGGCAGTCCGCACCTGAGCCACAGCCAGGGTGGCGTTGGCCCAGACGAAGGCGCCGGCGTGCCTGCATGCCACCCGGCCTCCCTCCAGGACGGCCCTCCCCGTCTTCTGTGCGCCCCGGATGGCGAGCTGCTTGGCGCTTTCGCTCTTAGCCAAGGCCGTCCTCCGCATGGACTCCCCCGCGGCCGCTGCTGCCTCGGAGGCAGCCTTCCCCGCCCTCGTCGCCGCTACGGCCGCGAGGCCGCCGACGCTCTCCGCCGTCCGCCACGCGGCGCGCCTGGCGCCCTCGGCCACTGTCCCGGCCACCCTCCTCGCGCCCTGGAGCACAGCCTCCGCCACTACCCCCACCCTGGTCCGGCTGACCGACCTCCGCCGCCAGGGCGCCGTCTTGGACTTGGCCGCGGCTGCAGCGGCAGTGGAAAGGGCAGTGGCCCCCTTGCGGGGCAACCCGCTCGCCATAGCGCTGCCTGAGTAGCTTCCGTTACGTCGACATCGGCGGGGAAGGGGTCGAGAAGGGGCGCTATCGGCTACCCGACCTCCTCCCTCCGACCTCCTCCCTCCTCCCAAGACGTCATGGTGGCTTTGAGAGTTACGATCCCCGAGGCGAGGCGACAATGCCGAGCATTGTTGGACCACACCGCCAGGACCTGGCCAGGACTTCCAGCCCTTGTCACCTTGACCTCTTTTGTGCTCTGGTTCATCCCTCACAGGACAGTAAATGCGGTGAGCGACTAATGCACTTAAACAAGACATTAGAAACAAAGCCACAAATATATATATATTTGCATTTATCAAGCCACAAACAACAAAACAGACAGTACATCAAAAGGAGCTAACATATACAACATACTAAAGTGATAATAAGTAAGTAAACAAGTATAAATGATTGAGTTACACACTAAATCTTACACACTATACAAAGAACAGGATATCTAATGCTTTCTCACACACCTACCCACATTCGGGTAGAAAGGTGGTATGATTCAGCACAGTTAATGTTCTTTCTTGGTAACTTTGTGATTGTTTTACAGTACATAAATAACCTTTTTTAACTTTAGAGGAACCTAAGGAATTCAAATATTGATTGGAAGTAGTTTATGAATACTGAAATAAACAAAACACTCTCAACATACTGCTGCTGAATTACTGAACAATAATTTTGTGAAATTGTCACTCTTTTGTGCAGATGAGTAATTCACTGGATAAAATATATGCAGAGGACAATATCAACATAATCCTAGATTAGATAATCTTGTTTGGCCTTTTTGTCCTAGACTGACTATGTTACTGACTAAATATTTCAGACCTTTCAGACATTCTTCAGTCTTCCTGAGCACCAAGGGCATGGATGGAAAGATGCCTCTACATCACTTGATACACCAATGTCTTCAATAATTGACATTATCTGTTTTGTTAATCGTTTTGCAACATCTTTAGTAGCATTTACTTCCTGACCAGTTGTTTCTGATGGCATTTCAATTACATCTGGAAAAAAGAAAAATTGCATAATTTTATTCTAGAATTGAACTAGGAAGAATTTTCAAGGTTTTGCAGATACTGTCTTCAGAAGATTTATTACCTGATTCATTCTTGCTGTTCATATTCTCATTAGATACATCTAGTCCTGGAAGAGCTTCTTTTGCTGTCTCAGTTCTTCTGTCATCTAAAAGCCTTTGGACAAGCTGATTTAATTCTTGTAGCTTGCGACGCAGATCTTCTCGCTCTGCAGATAAATTAGCTAACTGATGATCCTTTTCACGGGCTCTTTGCTGAAGGGCAGCCCGCTGCATTTGGTAGAGGGCAACATACTCTCCTATACAAGTAACAATTTAGAGATGAGTTACACTCAAGACACGGACAATTTTTTCCAGAAAATTTATTTTAGAAGAAAAATTTTAATTACAAACCAATAGTTTCAGTTTCTCCTTGGAGCTGGAGGACAAGGTGCTCCAGTCGCTGCTTCTCATCAGACAGTTCGGCTACTTCACCCATGGTGCGAGTGAACCGTTCTTGTAACTTTTCCATTGCATACTGCATGGATCTGTAATTAATATGAGCATCTCCTCCATCTTCACAATCTGTTAAAAAAAAAAAAAAAAAAAAAAAAAAGAACTAAATTGGGCGACACAAAAATCTTTAAAATTATATGAAGGTTTAATATAATAAATTCAATGACGTGAGACAAGCAGCTTGGATATTTAAATTCATTACAGGACATACTGGTTTCTTGATCAGCTGCAGCATCATCAGTGGTGGCTCCTTCTGTTGCACTGCTGCTACTACCAGACTCGTGGCTTTCAGTTGACTTCTGAGCGATAAGGCGACGCAGATTATTGTTTTGACTGTTAAGATTGTGTATGTGCTCCTGAAAATTTAAATACTGATAAGAACAGGAGAAGGAAAATAATTTCTACTAAATTATGAAGAAATACAACTTACATGAGCCTGGTGTAACTGTTCCTGTAAGGTTGCTGTAACATGAGCACTATGTTTCTCGTTTATATGCTCTTTTATATCTTCACCATGGTTGTGGTTATGTTCATGCTCATGACTATCATTGCAATTACTATGCTCATGTTCATGATTATGCCCACGCTCATGCTTTTGTTCCTGAGAATGCTCATGCTTATGTTCAGGAGAATACTCATGATTATGGTCATGCTCTCTGTATTCTTGGAGGCGACGTTCTTTATCAGCAACCAACACACTGTAACATAGTACACTCATATCCATATAGCATCTAACAAATTAATTTTGCAAATACAGTAGATGATATAATATACTCACCGTAATTCATGCAATTCTTCTGCTAACTGTGATATTTTTTCACCCATCTCCTTATTGACATGTTTTTCATGTTCCAGGCTTTCTGTTAAATTTAGTTTGTCATTACTCTGCAGTGAAACAAAAAGAAAACAAAAAACAATCAGGTTTAAATTTTGTTTTAATGAGAATAAGAAAACTGATGAAAAAATAAATACAGACCATTTTGATAAAACCATCTTGCAATTCTTGCAGTTGCTGCTTCAAAACTGAGTTCTGAGATGTTGCTTGTGCAGCAGCAACCTTATCACTTTCCATTGCAGCCAGAAGCCTAGACTGGTCCGGTCTATCATTGCAGAGAGTTTCCAAATCATATATACGAGAATCTTTCTCCTCTACTTCAGCCCGCAGCCTTGCCAATTCCTGAGTCTATGAAAAAAATGCAACATAGTACGTCAAAGTTTTATCACAGAAATATGCCCGTCAAGTTAACAAAAAATGTGACCAAACCTCCGCATCCAGTGACGATTGAAGTCTCTCTCTCTCAACCTCAAGCTCAGTAATCTTTTCCTGCAGGTTTGACTGACCGTCAGGGCTCATTTCAGGTTGCTGCTGGGACTGCTGAACCTGATTGTGCTGCAATTGCTGTTGCTGGTGTAACTGAATTTGCTGCTGTAACTGCCTCTCCAGCTCTGACATGTTTTGTACCAAGTCTTCTTCCCGACTCTTTAGTTTCTCATTCTCAAGACTTACCATCTCCAACTGAATAGTAAAAGTAAATGACACAGGAGGTCAAAATTTTAGAGTCGCTAAATACGTAGTTTTATGCTGCATTAGTAATACTAACCTTGGAGTTAGCTGATTGAAGTTGTCCATTCAGCTGAGCCACATATTGTTGGTATTGCTGATCTGCCTGGTCTCTGTCAGCACTTAGTTGTCGAACTGCCTCAGTCAACTCAGTACACCTCCTCTCCAATGAAATCTTAAGCTGATGGAGGGACTCAATTTCAGCACTGGCTTCAGGATTGTCAGATGAACTCAACTAGAAAGAGATATGAAAACATGCAAGATTAAGTATTAAATTGTTTGTACAATACCCAGTTTACTGCTTTTCATTCACCTGTGTGACTCTCAACTGAGAGAGTGAAAGCTGAGATTGTGTTTCTTGTAACTGGGTTGTGAGCATCCCTACTTCAGAAATACGGGCACTCAATTTTTGACGAAGTTCAGAGGCCTCTTCTTCTGCATCCTCCAGCTGTTTGCTGTAAGCATTTAATTGCATTTAAATTCATAACTAGTATTAAGAGCATGCAAATTGAGTAGTTTGCATCTAACAAAACAGTTACCTAAGCATCCCATTTTGAAGGCGTAATTGGTCCACTTCCTGAACATGATTGTTTTTTTGCTTGTCAGCCGCATTAGCAGCAGATGTTGCTGAAGTCAATTCTTTTTCAAGTTCACTAACTCTGTGTCGTGATGCCCTCAAACGATTCTGCAATTCTTCAACTTCACCTACAACAACAGACTCCAAACTTGTTATAATTTTTAATTCTTCTGCATCTTCTTTTCTTTATCTGAATGATGACCACTCACTTGCATGTTGTTTTGCTGTTGCTGTGTGGTGAGCTATTGCAGCTTCTAGTTCAGTCTTTTCTCCAACCAATATACCCACTGTTTGGGCATGAGCTCGGAGCTGCTCCTGTAGTGGGCCAAGATGTCTGGCCAACACTACCTCTTGTTGAGATTGAAGTTCATCAACTTTGGCTTGTAAGTGAGATACTTGTGATTGCTGAAAGATTTGAATGAGATTGACATTCCTCATATTCATGAGAAAATATAAAATGCTAAAAAAGTGATACTCACACTTTCTTTCAGATTGAATTGAAGCTGTTGATTGTTTCGATGCTCTGCTGCAAGTTGAGCTGCAAGCTCTTGGTTGCGTGTTTCTAGTGAAGAAGTGAAAGAGGAATTTTGGTGCTCTTCCTCAGCTACTGATGGATTCATAAGTTGAGATATCTGATCAGAGAGTTGACGGATGCTCTCAGTGCTGGAGCGTCCATTCAGTGGTATTTCCAGCTCTCTCTTTGCTGTCATATTGTCACCATCAAAAGTGCTCACAAAACTATAATTATGTAGCTCTTTGATTGGCTCTTGGGAGGATGTTCCAGGAGGGAAAGGATCAATAGGCGGGCTTTCTTCTTTGAAAGTAAATGACGACTGACCTTCCAGAATTTTATCATTAGAGAGAGAACTTAAATGTTGTTCCATACTAGGGTTCAATGTATCAACAGGATCCAAAGCTGAGACTGTGTTTAGGTTCCACTTGTCCACCCTATCATCACTGGCAGAAAATAAATGGGCAGTTGAATTGCTTGATACATCAGTTGATGGTGGCAATTGCATTTGTGCAGTTTCGTGGCTATTATTGGATGAAGGAAAAGACTCAACACTCATGTTGCTGACATTATTGAAGTAAGAATTTCCACAGAATACTGCTGGGGCTTCAGTTGCTCCTACATTGGGGGCATAACCACCAGTCAAAGTGTCAGATTGATATGAGATATTTTCAAAATTAGCTTGGAGAACAGGCTGGAAACCATTGGTGGCATACTGATTTTCTTGAAAGTATGGCACTTCTTCTGATGTAATATTAGGCCCTGGGTCTGGTGTACCATAATGATTCATAGTAGCATGTGTGTGTGACTTTGAATTTTCATCCGATTCCACATGAGTGTCCTGAAACCAAAACAGATCTTTACTTATCACAGATCAGTACCTATGTGAAATATACACTTAGGGAAGACAAATAAAACTGTTGTACCTGTTTTAATTGTTCCACAGGCAATGGACTTGGATAAGTTTGGAACTGTGGGCTTAAATTCACAGGGATGGTATTTGTAACTGGAAGACCTTCTTTTTTGCGTTGGAAATCTTGCAGCTGTGGAAACAAAGCAATCATTGGAGGCAAACAACCAAATAAATAGCAGAAACTACAGAAGCATTTTCAATAATGAATATTCATGAAAATAGAACACCTGGAAAGGGTGCTAGGAATGAAGAAGAAGTGAAAAGGCAACATTGGCAGTATAACCTTGAAGATACGCAAAAACTACATCTCGTGAAAGTCACAGAGGAGCAGTCAATTGGCGAGACGTTCAATGATTTGGGCAAATAAAAGGTAAAAATTTGAATGACATAAGTAACATGCAACTTTCTCTTAAACATAAACGCGTTGACAGCTGACGTGTCCAACTTGCGATAAACGCCGGTATATACAAAATGTCAGATCTTCAAATTAAGGTAGATAAGCTGATTTCAAACGAGAAATTAAAATCACTGCGTACTAAATATGTACGGGTAGTCCTAACATACCTTTTTTCGTGCAGCCGCTAATCTTTCTGCTTTGCTCATGTCTGCCATGTTGGAATACTAACTAACAACAACAACAAAAATATTCAACAACAAACGGGGCTAAGAGAGACGCCACCCGATGCCATTCGAAGGCCATGCTGATCTCACATACGAGCCGAGCAGAGAGCAGCCGAGTCAAGCGGGGAGCCGGTGCTGCGGCTGAGTCTTCCGGCGGAGCAGAAGCAGTACCGGACCAAGATGGCGGAGCCAATGCCCACAGTCGACAGTTCTAGCTCTCCTCTCATTCCCAGACATCGTCCTCTCCTCTAGCGTCCTCCATCCCCACCACGAGTTTTGATAGTCTGCTGGGGTTGGGATGTACTGTTCCAAAATTTGCATTTTCTATCAGTTTTAACGAGCTTTTGGAAGAAATTCGTGTATCTTCAGCATGTTAGCACGACCTTTCATCGAAAAGGGAAGTTCCTTTCCCATGACATCCTGTTTTTTGCATTACATAGACAAGGTCTTTGGAAGACAGCATAGCAGTAGTTCTTTTGTGCCAAGACACATGCCTGCCAAAGAAGAAGATGTTGACAAACTCAGTCAATTGCTTTCAGTCTCTAAAAATATCGTAGTCCTAACTGGAGCAGGAATTTCGACAGAAAGTGGCATACCGGACTACCGATCAGAGGGAGTAGGCCTGTATGCAAGAAGTAAAAACAGACCAGTGCAATACCAAAATTTTTTGAAGTCTGAAAGTGTGCGAAAGAGATATTGGGCAAGAAATTATGTTGGTTGGCCACGGTTTTCATCTTTCCAGCCAAATGTAACTCATCTAAGTATCAGCAAGCTGATGAATGAAGATGGCATAGTGCAATGTGTTGTTACTCAAAATGTGGACAGTCTACATTTGAAAGCGAACACTAAAAATGTCATAGAGTTGCATGGAACTGCTTTCCGAGTGCTATGTCTTGGCTGCAATTTTACTATTGAAAGACACGCCTTTCAAGATTTATTGGCAAAACTAAATCCAGACATGAATATTGTTGAACAAATGATGCGTCCAGATGGAGATGTAGAAATGACTCAGGTAAATATTATCCAGAGGCCTCATTATAGAATTATATACTATATTAAATGTTAAATAACACTTATATGCTCATTTTTGCAGGACCAGGTAGAAGGTTTTAATGTTCCATCATGCCCATCCTGCGGTGGCATTTTGAAGCCTGACATTGTGTTTTTTGGGGACAATGTCCCTAGAAAGCGAGTTGAGGCAGTTCAAGATGAAGTAAAACTATGTGATGCCCTCTTGGTTCTTGGAACTTCATTGACAGTCTTTTCGGCATATCGGATTATTCTGCAGGCAGCAGAACTCCACAAACCTATTGCAATTGTCAACATTGGAGAAACTCGTGGAGATAAACTGGCCTTGGTTAAGGTTAATGCTAAATGTGGCGATGTTATTCCTCAGCTCTGTAGATAAAAAAACAAGAGTAAGGAAATCTGATTAAACTATCATACCTACTTTTGTACTTGGCAGAGTTCTTCATATATCTCCCATTACCAAAATACCAAGAACACAAGTCCGAATCAATTCAAATTGACCGCCAAAGGTGAAACATCTGAAGTGAAAGTGAAAGGCCGCCATCACGGCACCCTTAAAATCACTAAGCACGGAACTCATGTACTCGTGGTCCAGAGAATTAAAATAAAATTAAAGTTTTTGGTGAGTATATTACCGTTCTACACTCAGATTAAAGCTCGGCAGGCAATTGAAATACATGAAGAGTGCAATTTTCGCGCGTTGCGTGTGGAGGCCTTTTGACTAGTGTAGTGCCATCACTGTTTCCTATTCAAATCTCGGCCGGCAGCCCCACTCAGTAACCGTCAAGCCGCCGTCAAGCGCTCCAAGATTACTGTTTAAGATCCAAAGCATTACGTGGACAAGATGCTATAGCATTTATCTGGTCTGTCATGGCGTTCAAGTTCGAGGTAAGTTATTCAAGTGTATGTCATGAATCGTCCTGAAGTGAAGTTAAAATCGTTACATACTACAACTTTCTCCCGCCCCTATAGATCAGTCCTCCGAAACGGGTGTTGAAGAATGAATCAGAAGAGGAAGATTACGAGATTCTCTTTTTGGCTCCATTCAAGCCCTTTCCAAAAGTAGTTTTCCAAAATGTGAAGGTTAACGCGACAGCAAGAAGACGTCTCATTATCAGGAACCCTTCAAACAACAGTCTTGCCGTGAGTGTTTTGGGCTAGAGTTTAGTTGCTTGTTGTCATTCGTTTTGCTTGTGCAGTTTTGAGGCGGTCTATATTTGATGTTGATTTGGGGATTTGTATGGAATTGACTTGAACATGAAACGAGTGAATATCTAGAGAGGTGGTCTGGTTTTATTTCAGGCCGAGTTAACTCCACTGCCATCTCAAGATCATGGCTTCTCATTTAGCTTCACCTCTATTACATTGGAAGCAGGAGGTGAAGCACTGCTGGAGATTACATGGACACCTACTGAGACTGGTAGTTGGCGGGAGAGTATCCCTGTTCGAACATCGTCAAAGTTTAAGTCCGAAATCGTTCTCATAAGCTCCAGCATCAGCCCTCAACCTAACAAGAAGGTATGCTGTTGAATGTGTTCTGAATAACAGCTTACGCTTTCATTTAAATTTAGAGTTAATTTTTGTTATCATTTTCATATTTATCAGACACTGAAGAAGCCAACAGCAAACAGGACTGTCACAAAACCTACAGTATTGGCAAAAAAATTAGTTCTGCCCAAGACTCAGAAATCTCAACCACCAAAACCAAGTGCCATTTGCAGCATGGTTCAGCAGCATGTACGTGTAGCCGCTGCACTGCCTCGAACTGCTTCATCACCTTGTCGCCGTCAAACCTTTCTTGTCAGTGTTGAAAATAAGGAGAATTCTCCAGGCATCTCAAACGTGAAGCCATCAGATATTTCAAGAAGATTTGAAGATTTTGTACTATCTCCTCTGAATCCGAATCTTAATTTAAAAAAGACAAGATATAGTGCCATAGACGATCTGGTTATGTCTCCAGTTGTTTTGCCGTCTGAAAACTCCCGTGTGCCAAACATTGATTCTGTTGATGGTGATGTTGGAACTCACTCCAAAGCTCTGCCTTCAATACACGAAGAGTCTGAGAATGTACTGTCATCTGAACTGAGAAGAGAAACTTTTGATGTTGGAAATGGTAAATTACCTTTTGGGTTGTCAAAAACGTCCTCTGCAGTAGTTTCTCTTCCAGAAGATTGTCATGACAAGGATGAATTTTCTGACAGTCTGGAAGAAGCCCCTCACACTCCTGATGCTATGCCTAGTATTTCTCCTCTTCCACCAGCTGCAACAAATACCAATACTAAATTGGTTCTTGATTCTTTGATGGATTCCACTATCAATTTTGATTTACCTCTGCCATCAGAAGATCCTCGTCGCTGTTCGACAGGTGTGAAAGTTTTTCCAAAAGTGTCTCCCACCAACTCTTCAAATATACGGAAAGGGCTCTTTGATATGATAGTGAGTCCTCCAGCACCAAATAGAAGTGGCCAGCATTCTTCATTTGATATTGGATTGGAAATTTCACATCCAATTGATGCTCTGCATGCTGGCCTTTCAGATGGCATGGAACATTGCTTGAAAGATCGTCTCAGTACTGAGACATATGTCAAGGATCGTCTCAGTACTGAAACTTATATCAAGGATCGTCTTAGTACAGAAACATATTGCAAGGATCGACTCAGTACAAGCACTTATGTAAAGGATTGCTTGAGCACAGAAACTTTTAGCAGGGAACATCACTCAAGGGGTTCAAGCAGCATGAATGAATCGAATGAATCAGGTGTCCTGCACAATGATGTGTTTCATACCAGCAGTGGTGTGGGATTAATGCGCTCTCCAAACATGGTGAAATCACCATTGCGCTCTATTGAGGAGGAAGTTGCTGGTAACAATGTAGAGAGAGTGTCAGCTAATGTGAACAATGGCAAGAGTACAGCATTTACTATTAGATTATCTAACTCTAGTACTGGTTCAGTCACACCGTCAAGGCCGAAACCAAAGTTCTCCAGATCTTTGCAGCGGAGAGTTTCTCCACAGAAACGGCTGGTTGTTGTGTCTCCTACTCTGAAAATTCTGCCGCCTCTGAATAAGTCCAAATTGAATACCAAAGTGTCCAAGCCCATGCCCTCAAAAGATGCTGCTTCTACTTCCAAAGGCCCTGTTAAAATTCCTGAAAGAAGAATGAGCATGAGTGGCTTGGATTCTAGACGTCTGTCCTTGTCAACCAGGCTTCCAGAAAATAAACTGTCTCTCTCCAAGAAAGAACAACCAATCTTCAAAGTTCCTCGTGGGTCGAAGAAACTAGCTGAGATTCAGGCCAAGAAGTCGCAGACACTGCACAATCTGGATGACATTCTGGCTGAAGTCACAAATGTGGATCCGTTTGCGGCCTCTACTACATCAGACCCGTTCCTCAACACGGCCGTCTTTAATGACAGTGCCTGGATAGAGCGGCAAACCAACGACATGATAAAGTGGCTGAATGCTCTGCTGTCCCCGCCTGCCGAGCTGGAAACCAATGTGGACCTGCCTGCCATCGACGTAGGCGACCTGTGGCAGAAGACGTGCCGGCAGAAGAGTGTGAGCCTGGCGCCGTCCCGCGAGGAGGCGTCCTCGGAGCACTACGACAAGCAGCACCGCCTCAACACGCTGCGGAAGGCGGCCTCCACCCTCATCCGCTCCAGGGAGGTGGCGAGCGTGCTGCAGAAGATCTCGGTGCGCGTGGACCAGAAGCTGCTGGCCGTGCGCGAGGACCGCGACCTGCACGTGGACGTGGGCCTGCAGCAGGGTGTACTGGAGCTGCTGCTGTGCTACAATCCGCTCTGGCTGCGCATCGGCCTGGAGGCCGTGTACGGCCGCACTGTGCCCCTCAAGTCCAACAGCGACTACGTGGGCCTGACCACGTTCCTGGTCCACAACCTGCTGTCCGACGCGCACATCGTGGCCACCTACTCGCACCCTACCGTGCCTCACCTCAAGCTGCCCGGCTACCAGGTGGAGCTCAAGAAGTTCACGCTCAAGAAGTTCCTGTTCCTGGTGTACTTCCTGGACGTGGCCAAGCGGAAGGCCATCATCGGCCACGACCCCTGCCTGTTCCTGCGCTCCGCCAAGTACAAGGAGAGCCGCGAGATCGTGATTGCCTTCGCCAGGGACCTACTGGCCGGCATCGGCGACATCTGCCGCTACCTGGCGGCGCTGGACTGCCGCCTCACACACAAGCAGACCTACCTGGACGAGTTCGAGTATGCCGTCAAGAACTTGCTGGACCTGCGCGACGGCATCCGCCTGGTGCGCGTCATGGAGATCATCATGGAGCAGAGCCAGCTGCACAAGGGCCTCCGCGTGCCCGCCATATCGCGGCTGCAGAAGATCCACAACGTGGACATCGCCATGAACGCGCTGGCGGCTGCGGGCTTCGAGGTGTGTGGCGGCATCGTCTCCAAGGACATCGTGGAGGGCCACAGGGAGAAGACGCTGTCCTTCCTGTGGCAGATCATCTACAAGTTCCAGGCGCCGCGCTTCACGACGGCGGCCCTGGTGATCCAGCGCTGGTGGCGCCGCATCTGCCTCCCCCGGGAGATCGACCGCCGAATCCGCGCCCGGAAGCGCGCCCGCCGCGAGGCCGCGGTGACCGTGATGCAGGCCGCGTGGCGGGGGCTGCTGGCCCGGCGGCGCGTTGCCGTTCTCCGCGAGGAGCGCGCGCGTCTAGAGGAGGCGCGCCGCCGCGCCGCCGTGGTGCTGCAGAAGCACTGGCGCCGACACGCCGCCCAGAAGAGACTCCGGCGCGCGGTGGGGGCCGCCACTGCCATCGGCCGGTGGTACCGGGGGGCGCTGGAGACGCGTCGTGTCCGCGCCGACTTCCTCCGGCGGCGTGCTGCCGCCGTCCTCCTGCAGGCGCACTACCGCGGCGTGCTGACCCGACAGCGCTTCGCCGAGCTCCGGCGGACGGCCGCCGCCCTCCGCATCCTGACCTGGTACCGGCGGCTGCGCGCCGCCCGCCGCTTCCTGGCCGTCGTGGACCTGGCCCGGCAGTGGATGGTGGAGCGCCGGCATCGGCGGGAGGCCGCCGTGAAGATCCAACTGCGCTGGCGGGCTCAGCGCGCCATGGTGCTGCAGCGTAGCGTGTTCACCCAGCTGAGGTCGGCCGCCCTGAAGATCCAACAGCGCTGGCGGGCTCAGCGCGCCATGGTGCTGCAGCGTAGCGTGTTCACCCAGCTGAGGTCGGCCGCCCTGACGCTGCAGGGACGCTGGAGAGCCATGAAGGCCATGAGGGTCCAGCGCGACGAGTTCCTGGCCCAGCGCGCCGCGGCCTGCACCATTCAGCGCTGGCTCCGCGCGCGCCGACAGAGGAAGAACTTTATGGAGCTGCGAGCTGTGGCTCGGCTGCTGCAGGAGCGCTGGCGCGGCAAGCAGCTCGCCCGCTCCCTCACGGTTGACCTGCTCTTCAAGCGGCGGGCCGCCCGCGTGCTGCAGCGGCACGTCCGGGCCTGGCTGATCGGCAGGCGGGACAGGAGCCGCTTTCTGGAGCTCCGCGCCACCGCCGTGACCCTCCAGCGCGTGGTGCGCGCTCGAGCTATGCTGCGGGCCCTGCGGGCCGCGCGGCTCGGCGCTGACCGGGAGGCTTCCGCACTGGTGCTCCAGCGCAGGTGGCGCGCCGTGCAGGCCATGAGGGCCGCGCGCAAGGACTACCTGCGCCAGCGGGCCGCGGCCATCGCCCTGCAGCGGTGGTTCAGGAGCCTCCAGAACATGCGGCGCGAGCGGAGCGGCTTCCAGACGCTGCGCTCTGCCGCCGTCTGCATCCAGAGGCACTTCCGTGCCCTCAAGCACATGCAAGTGGACCGCGTCAGGTAGGGTCGCCTTTGGCCAACGTTAAACCTCGTTAAATGGTCCTGTCACACCTCAGCGGTCGAGGCTCTACGTCACTGTGTTGCTCTTTCCAGGTTCGTGACTGCACGGGAAGCAGTCGTCGTGCTGCAGAGGAGATGGCGAGCCCGAGTAGCCATGCGAACGCAGCGCGCTGCGTTTGTCGCCCAGCGGGACGCTGCCCGCGTCATCCTGGGCCGGTACAGGGCCTTGGTGGCCATGAGACGTGAGCGGGGATGTTACCAAGAGCTCCGCTCAGCTGCAGTCACCATCCAAAGGCGCTTCCGCGCCCGCAAGCAGATGCAGCAGGACTGTGGCAGGTGAGCATTGCTTTGCCTGACTTGTCTCGTCACCTTTTGAAATTTTCACTTTAATTTTATAATTGTTTCCCATCTAAATTTATTTTCAGGTTCTTGGCTTTACGGAAAGCAGTAATTGTAGCTCAAAGACAATGGCGAGCCCAGTTAGCTGTGAGGGCTCAACGTGCTGATTTTCTTGCACAGCGAGATGCTGTTCTTGTTCTACAGGTCCGTTACAGAGCATTGGTGGCAATGAGACAGGAACAAAGAAAATATAAAGAGGTTCACTCTGCTGTTAGCACTATTCAGAGGTGGTTTAGAGGTTTGAAAGAAACGAAGCAGCTGAGAAACAGGTAACATCTCAAAGCTGTACAAAATTATCTCCTGTAAATCTTGTTATATTTTATGTGTTTCCATGTGTTTGTCTCCAGATATCTCTGTCTGCAGAGAGCAGCTGTCTGCATCCAAAGACACTGGCGTGCTCAATGTGCTATGAAGTACCAGAGGCAGATTTTCCTGAAAGTGCAACAATCTGTTGTTAATATTCAGCGACGTTGGAGGGCAGTCCGGGAAGGCAAATGCCAATTTCGAGTTTTCAAGGAAATGCGCATGTCTGCTGTACGCATTCAAGCTTGGTGGCGTGCTACTAGTATTGCTCAAAAGGAACGCAAGCAATATCAGCTTCTGCTGGTATCTGTTAAAAAAATTCAGGTGCAATGGAGAATGAGAAAAGCAATGATGAAAGAAAGAGAGAAATACCTTCATGAGCGGACTGCTGTTGTTGTGATTCAGGTATAGTCCCAAGTTTTGCATTGAGGTTTTACTTTACCTCTCGGTTATTTCATTATCTTGATTTTGTTGTGTAGAAATATGCTCGAGGATATCTAGCTCGTCAGAGGTACCTTAATCTTAAACGTAATAAGTTTGAAGAGAGAGTTTCTGAGCTCAAAACATCTGCTGCTGTCAAAATTCAGGTACATGAGATAATTTGAACACATAAAAATCATCAGTTTCTCACCTTTCTATGGACATGATTCCAAATGCTTTGGATTAATATTACAGGCCTTCTGGCGGGGATACCAATCTCGCAAAAAGCATGAGGAGGAAACGGAAAGACTTCAGAAACTGGCTGAGTATCTGAATGCCAAAGCGACCGATTCTCAGTGTATGAAAGACCGCATAAATGTTATGTGCTTTGATTTAGATAAACTGTATGTTGGAAATCTAGTCTTCATCTTGAATTCACTCCGTAAGTATTTAAATACGTATAATGCATTTCTTATTATGTGCTTTTTCAGTACCCATCTAATCAAATTTTTGTCTGTCATATTTTTAGGTACAATAATTGCACTTTCTCCGGATTTATGTAAATTAACTGTAGAAAATGACATAGTAAACAAACTACTCACTATCCTTACTAATATCAACAGAGGAGTAGCTGATTCTGAAATGGCAAAACATTGCTCCCATATTTTGCTCTCTCTTTCCAAGTATAGTGAAACAACAGAAGCTGTATGGAAGGTATTTATGCTATGAATGTTAAACTGCTTCTTGTAATTCTTAGACATTTGAACTAGCTAAGCATTTCAATTCTTGTATTTCTTTCAGAATGGATCCTATTTGCATTTGTATCCAATTCTTATGAAAAAATGGTTGAATGTTGATGAGTCTGTTCTTCTTCACATTTTGACAATGTTATGGACCTTCAGCCAGAGCCCTCAAAAAGCACAAGTAATGCACCATCCTAAATATATATATTGTGCTCGAACTTTGATCAGTGAAGCACATTAAGTTTTGTTTTGCTCTTACTTTACAGGTTATTGCAAATGATGAGAAACTGAAGTCAACAATAGATTTTCTTATTAACAAATACAAAAACAAAAAGAGCAAGAATCCTGGTTCAGGTGGAAGTGGAATGCTTCCGCTTCTTCAGCCTAATTGGGGATCACTCAGAAAGGAAGCACGCCCCTTCGCATTTGATGATCCCCTGTACGGCCTTCGAGCTCTTTGTTATAAGCTGAAACTTGGTACAAATAATTGTTCTTAATTCTTTTGAAGATGAGACTTGGTGTTTCAAAGATTGTCACCAATACCTGTGATATCCTGTGTTTTAATTTTAATTATGTAGTGTCATTGTTTTACCTCAATTATCATTGTCATGTTTGTAATTTTTAAATTGATTAAATTTTTATCCAGCATTTCCTGTTTATTTTCTATTGATTAATTTTATTCTTTCAAGAGCTTGGTTCTAGCCTACTTGCATGTTGCTGAGGTGAAAAGGGTATTTAAATTATTCAACACCATTTAATCTAAAGGGGATTCAGTCTTTATTCAAACCATTAACATTTAAGTGCTGCTGGTACCTGAAAGCAAGTCCAATGTAAATGCTAAGTACAGAGATTACAACATTTGTGGAAACATCAAGATTTGGAATTGCACTAGAACGCACGCAACATAACATGGGAAAATCCAGCTTAAGGGAAACTGAACTGATCAGTGACCGATAATCCACTCTCACCAAATAACATACATTTACAATGTGGTTTTCTAAAATAAAATTGCAACTACAAATAGAATAGTGAAAGTTGCTACCTATAACTAGAAAAGATAAAGAACACATTTGTATCAAGATCAAGGTTCACAGAAACTTACGATAAAAGTCAATGGGATTGGTACAGTGAAAATCAGCAAGCCTTTCAAAGATTGGCCAATTTTCTTTCCAGAAGTGAGACAGAAAATGAGTTAACAACTTTGTTGCTCTTGACTAGTCTACATGTGGCCTGCCTTACAGATCAATACAATGGTAACACTTTCCATAGACAATTTTATAAGTTGAATGTTTGATTTGTATCCTGCTTGCAAGAATAGTACATTACAATCAAAGCAAATCCTTCACTAATGCATGACATGGTGAAACGCCATGCAATAGTGATTTGGGTAGAAAAATCAAGATCAAATAAAGTATAAAGAAAAATCAGAACTTTCTTTAGGTGTATCTATAAGGTGTAAGGCACATGACCTAAAGTGGTTGTACATTACTCCTATTTATATCTCTAGATTCTTTCAAGTTCTGAAACACATGCACAGAAGTGTCGAATATGTACACACCATCACCGTTTGATACTATTACCAGTGAAAGATGTTATGGCTACCAGAATGACAGGACATGCAAATAGAAGTTCATGAGGCATGTAATTTTGGTAAAGAAACAAAAGTTTTCTACAAAAATGAAAAAGAGACAAGTCTCTTTCAGAATCAAGACACTGGTTGACAGTTGACATTTTTTTTTCAGTTACATTTAGGCACCTCATTTAACCTGCAACTCCCTAAAAAAGCTGACCTCATAATTAACTCTCATGGAATGCACCCATGTTGCATAAGAAAAATACAGAAAAATTATGAGTTGCAGTTTTTTTTTTTTTTTTTTAAATATATTCTCACTAAAACAGTGCCATGTTAATTCCAGGCACTTCACAATGATCACAATGAAAATGTTCAGTCCATTTAAACACGCACATCCACTTTCGATTAAAATTTCTTCCATCAATCAAATACTGAGTAAAAATACTTGCTTTTTACTTTTGGGGGAAATATTAATCCTAAAGCAGTGATTAGCCCACATACCCCATACATAATAAATGATTTGTAGATATTTACAGTGTGGTTAAACGCATGCAGTTATCCAAATTAAGAATCAAATAACATTAATCCAATACCTTAAAACAATAACTTCACCCCTCCCTTAAACATTTTAAAAGAAAAGAAGCTTTATACATGGATATGGTAGCTACTTCATAACCAAGGAAATGACTGCAGAATCTATTAAAAAATGTAACACAGACACATGCAATGGCAAGATTGTCAAATCCCAGGGGTCAACAAAATGAACCACAAATGACTACAGAGTTAGTCATAACTCTATTTACCAGCCTCACAGTGATCACATCCATTCAGTAGGACAGTGTGGTATCTGCTGCAAGCCTGGTGTGTCTATCAAATGGTACAACAACAGCGTACTTGCAGGGAGATGGTGCACAAACTATCACATATAGTTCCTGCTCAGTCGCCTTAAGTCTCTAACCACAATAATTATAAGCATCTTCTAAAGGATGCTGGCCCACAGTTTGTTTTCCTGCACCATGTCTTGGCACAAAGAGAAGACAAACATATTGTTTAAGGACAATCTACAATCCTAATAAAAACACATCTATCTTCCATATACGGTTTAAGTGCAAATGATTTCATACCAACGATAACCCATGGTTGCAAACACACACACACGCACACACAAGTACAAATATCAGATGATGTCATTGAAGTAGTAAGTAGTATATGTGAATCACAATCACACAAAATATTGGTCATAAGCAGATGCAGTCTTTAATCTTCGTTATTATCTTTCACCACTTTAAGCATTAAGAAAGTGCTCAAATACTGCAAATGTTTTCACAGCAAACTCCTACTGATGCTATACAAACCCAAGGTAAGTAATAACTGGAATGGCAGCAGAGTTCAAGGAAATTACAGCACAAACCCAAAAACTAATGTAACAACGCAGATGCAAAAGAGAATGGAGGGATTTTATGTGTTTGGACTCACCAGCAAAAGTCATTAAGGGTAACAATTAAATGAAATAGTAGAAGTAGTACAGTTAAAGGGAAGGTAAAACTAACCGCAGCCTATAAGAATTTCATTGTCAATGTCAATACATTATTAAGCTAGGCAAACAAAGGCAAGAGATCTGAGAAATGAGGGTACAGACTTTTTTTCCTCTGAGACTTCTCACTTTCTTAAAAGTTAGAATACTGCTTATGCAGACATAATTTATCTAACTTCTATTCATTCAATGAAATAATTTTTTAAAATGTAGTTCCAAAGTTCCTTGGAACATTTTTAATTAGCAAAGCAGTGATCCACTGAGATTATAGACTTCTGTCAATATGAGAGAGAATACTAATGCTGAGGTACAGATTTCTGTAGCCTAAAGGATGCATGACACAATCTTTAATCCTGCTTTGAATGAGGCTGTGAAGTAGCACAAGCTGAATTCTGTTGTTTTCCTTGAGCATTTAACTGAGCTTGCTGCCTCAGCTGAGCTTTCTTCAGCTTTGTCATGAGTTGACTAGATTGGTACAGCCAGGTAGCCTGAAATAAGTATAAGAACCACTTGTATATTTAGTCAATCAATTCTTGTATTGAGAAATACTCGTTGTTGGTTATCAATGGAATACACTTACCACCATACACATACAGTTCAGAAGAATGGGAATTGAAAAGACAGTTGAAATAAACATTCCCTTGCTGTCAAAGTACTGATAAGTGGCCATCACCCTGGCAAAGAAATTGAATAAAAAAAGAGTGAAAACAAAAGGTTTGTGAGCCAAACAAATCTGAGTGGGATCAAAGTGGAATACGTACCTCCAATTATTAGATGCAAGCTCATTGATATTCTCAGAAAAATACACCAACAGTACTGAAAGGATTTGTAATATGTTTTAGTACACATGAAGATTAATGAACAACATAATGCAGAGTGAGTCAGGTGCCAGATGGAAAATAGGCACAAGGAGGGATACCTACAGAGAATGAGGAAAAGAACAATCTGGAAATTGCTATGGTTTCTTGTTAGGAGAACCATAGATGTGACTATGATATGAAAAGCTATGAGGGCCAGCATGCATGGATCACGCCACTCAATCTGAAAACAAAAAAGAACAATAATACACATTTTTAAGAGGACTACACAGACTGAAACCTACAAACGCAAGCCATCCAATTTGGAGCAGACTTTTATCACAACTATCGCACTTTTCCAATAACATTTCAAGCCTACAAGACAGTAACAACTACTGACTAAGGAATATATATATGTAAATTTCTTGATATTTGAACTAAATCTCAGATATATTAATTTTTAATTAAAAATGTAATATAGTTATATTTAGTGAAATGTCAAAACTATGCAATAAAAAAGTAAATAAGGAAATCATTAGATTTTGGAAAAGATCAGGTATGACGAGACATTAAAGCCCGGCCAAGCGGGAAGAAATGAGACCGAAGGAATGCCAGGGCGACCATGACAAAATCCACTTCATGATGATTGTTCATGAAATATTCAGGACATTAATTAATCTCTACCTAACCTTGACATGACAAGCAAGAAGTATCCACGTACAAATTGTCTGCTAAGTTCTAGACATTAATATAGTAAAGATTCCGAGGAACACAGTTGTTTAGAGTCAATTTTAACACTAAAATACTAAATTTGATACATACGCTCACTAAAAAGTTCCAAATGCCGCTCAACTCATCCAAAACCAAAGGTTGAATAGTCGCCATGTTTACACCAAAGAAAACAAGGTGGCAGAAGACAGACGTTTTGCGCCGCAACGTCACTCATTTGTTTTCTTTTGAAGGGAGGGATCCAAACAACAATGGCGGCTGTTGTGCGAGTGAAACGTTCTTTGGATGAAGAGCCAAGTAGTGGTCTAATTCTCTCGTGTAAGCGAAGGAAAACTGATGTGAAGACGGAAGATGCTGTCGAAACTTTGTTCAAATTCGCTGGCACTGTCAAAGATCAGGTGTGTTTTTATATATCCGACCAACGTACGTACATAACCTGTGACTCCCTCATGGTTTTGGGCTTGTTTTCATCGGCGTTTCCATTCATTCGTCTATCCATCCATCCATTTATTCATTCATTCATTTATCGTAGAATTATTGTAAAATTAAATTTATGTGTTTTATAAACCCTTCTGATGTAAATTTTTGTTTAATCTTCTTTCAGGAAGACAACATAGCTGTTTTAAACCCGGAAAAGCTTATTAAGATTGATGTGAAGACTTCAAGTCGTCCTACTCCTAACGTTTCTCAGAAAGCACGGAAGGAGGCCAAAGCTTCCTCTCAAAATAGTCGTTATAAGGTTTATAAATTTTATTTCTTGTCCTTAATAATCAACTTATTTGCCTGTGTATCCATTGGTTTCAATTTTGTTGCACATATCGGGTCATATACCCGGTGACAATTTTTGTGCAGCTTGTAAATTGTTTTCGTGCTATTGGAAATGTGGAGCAAAATGATTGTGAGGGTGGGGAGGATGCCAACCAAAACACAATCACTGTCCTTGATGTTGTAGCTGATTCCACTGGTAAACTGGTTGGTAAATTTTCATTTTGGGAACTTTTGAAGATCTTTATCAGGTATCAGGATTTGCTCATTCGTACACAACTTTTGTATTTTAGGTAACACAAGCGGATACAGATGCTGAGCAGGAATCAGTTTTGCCTCAGTATGTGTATGACCTCTATTATTTACAATCAGATACCAAAGATGTAGATGTGAATGATTTGCTGTTGGACGGTTTGGTGAGGTGAGAATTTCCATTTTTTTATCATCCCTGTTGCTGTTAAATTTAGATTCCATATATTATATTTTCAATATCCTTTTGTTCTTTTGTCAGCTTTGTACCTGTAGAGAATGAGCTGGTATTTGAATCTTATCGAAACAATAGAGCAGGTGAAGCAGATAGTGACAGTGATTCGCCACTGATGGATGATGATGAGGATTCCAATGATGAAAACAACTGGAGAAATGATTATCCTGATGAAGAAGGAGATGATAGGTAATGATTGTACAAAATATCCTTCCAAAAGTTTTGTTGAATTGTCTCTTGCTAAAACAATGTGTTTTCATGTCTAGTGATGGTGATGGTCTGGCAAGTGGCTTTGGAAAAATAACATTTGGCAAGTTCCCGGTAGTATTCCAATGTAATTGTGTTGTGTTCTAATGAACAAAAGATGAATTAATTTCCTATATATTATATCAGGAGACGAAGAATTAAGCAGTGATGGTGATGATGATGAAAGACTGATCTATACAGAAGATCTCTCTCCAAGTGATGTCAACATGTATGGACCAGCATATGCACGGTTTAAGAAAAATGCTTTGAAAGAGGTCGATTCTGTTTTGGAAATCAATTCTGATTCTGATGAAGACCACAATTTAGGAAAACGTCATGGTGATGATAGTACAAATGAGGACAATAGTGATAATGATTTTGAATGAATAACATATTTATTTACTAGTATATTTAATTGTAAATAATATTATATTTTTTATTAAACTGCTGAAGAAGCGTATCAACGTACTTTTCTTTACCCATTGCACACTCTTTCACTCAAAGGCAAGCAACAAATACAACAAGAACAAGTGTTGCTATCAAGATTTCTGAATTTTGGAAAGGGCATGTGAAAACAGATAACATGGAAGGACATTCTAAATCACAAACAAAATCAAAATAGTTCAGTAAGAAGATTTAAGCGACTTACAGAAAGCATATATGACAGACAAAATAAAGGAGACATTTCATTGGGAACAACACCCAGGATTTAGGATTTAAACTCCAGTGCATGCACACAACTTTACAATGCTTATTTCCTTAGCTGAAAATTTATCAAGGAAGTGTGAAAAACGTTTTATAGGGCAGTCATGAATTTTGGTAAGAATGTGCAAGCAGAAAAAAGAAGAATTGCCAATTAGAAAGAGGAAATGTGTGAGGAAACATCAGATTATATTTTTCAGACACCTCCCCTATGTCCGGTTCAAACTTCGCGCCATGGCGTGGGGGAGGGTAGCCAATTTTTCGGGCTAGGGCTGGGAAATGGGCGTGTTTGATAAACAACTACGAGATTTTGGGAGCAATTTTAGTTTTCGTCCTATATTTGCAAAACGTTACAGAGATTATAGTTCGATAGTGTACTTGCTCGAAATCGATAAATATTCCCTATCGCTGTAGGCATTTATGGACGACAATGTCACCATAGCTCCAAGTCCAATCCAATAATTCCGTCATCAGTGAGACGTACCGAGACCCAGTGTTTTGGTGTTTGTCTTTCAACTTTTCCGTGTTTCTGTCCATTTGCTGTCGTTGACAGCAACATATAGGCCTCGAACTCGGCATGATTTAGGAAAAACAGGTAAATATAGGGAATTCCAGAGAGTCCTGAAGGCCAACTGGCAAACGTGACATTTGGACGTTACTGTCCTGTCAGATATCCTTTGTTTTGTATGGCTCGAATGTTGTGATACAATCTTTCATTGTTGTAGTTTTTTCTATTCGGCACTTTAGTCGTTTGTCAGTGGTTTATTAATTGACATGAGCTGAGACTGATGACGAAGGGAATGGCAAGACTTGTCGAGGCGCGAGGGTACCCCCATAACCTTTCTTGAGTCTATGTTGTGTTTTGCGCAGTATTACGTCGCACCAGGTAACGAAATAACATACGTTGCTTTTCTTTTTCTTAAAGTTAGTGCCCAAACATCTCTCTAGGATTGTGTTCAAGAAAACACTGCTTCCATGGCTAAACATCTTTTGCTCATCTAACATAGGATATTCTGAAACAGGAATCAGGGTTAATGATTATTTTGTTTGCATTTTATTTATCTGCCATCAGGCGGCTAACTCATCAAAATGGATGAGACTCCAGTAGCTGTTCATCCACCCCAAGGTTGTCCACCAGAAGTTATGGACTGTCACTCACCCAAGGTGTGTAACTGGTCTCTTTGCACATGTACTAACATCTGAGGTGATACTGTTCTGCTAGTTTCTTTTACGTGTCCCCATTGATGTTGTTTCCACAGACTGAATCTGAGTCAACGTCATCTGTGACTGTCACAGAGTCCAGTCACAGTGGTAATGAGACGCTCTGCCAAATCGGTGATTCTGGAGCTGTTTGTGATACACCACCTGATCATGAGGATATTGCTTCCCTGACTAGTACTTCACCAGAAAATTCTCCCTCTGATGTCAATGATTTATCTACGCAAATGAGTACCCTCGCCATTCAGTCTGATGAATGTGCTGTTCCTGCAAAGAAAGTATCGGCAGAAAGCAGCCCAGTTTCAATTAATAAGGGGCCAGAAGAATATCAGTTGAAATGGATTACTTGGCATGACCACAAAACTCCCATCATCACCCAGAATCAGAATGGTCCTTGTCCTTTAATTGCTATTGCTAATATTCTTCTTTTAAGAGGCAAAATGAAATTACCATCAAATGCATCCTCTATCAATGCTGAGGAGCTTCTTACTCACGTGGCCAACAATATTGTGGAAAGTCGGCCTGAGGTATGTAGTAATGTATTTGGAAGTTTAGAAGTGCACATCAAGTATGCATATTTAAATTTGTGTTTCAATATTTTTCCTATAGGAAAAGTCAGAAGAAATTTTACGTAACTTTGAACAGAATATGCATGATGCCATGTCATTGCTTCCTCAGCTTGATTCTGGTTTAGATGTTAATGTCAAATTTACTGGGTATGTTTCTTTCAATATTGAATGGTCTTCAGCTGTTGGTTTGAAGTTTACTCTGACGCTTTCCATATTTTCCCAGGGTTAATCATTTTGAGTTCACAGAAGCATGTACTGTGTTTGATTTACTGGACATTTCCCTGTATCATGGTTGGGTTGTCGATCCACAAGCAACAGAATCTGTAAAAGCTTTGGGACACATGGGCTATAATCAGCTTGTAGAAATGATTATACAAGACAAAATGGCTGATGATTCTTCTAAAGTGACAAGAGGTATGTACATGGAAGTATTGCAGGTGTTTCAATTCAGTACTGTTATGGAAACTTCCACCAAAGTACCAGGGAGCAGTGTTAGTCACACAACAATCTGTAGTGACTTTGATGATTGTCAACTTTCCTTCCAACCTTTGTACTTGAAGTTTGTAATTATTACCTTTTTTCTTTCATTGTTTGGTTTGTCACCAGCACTTGTAGCAGAACAGTTTCTAGAGAGCAGTGCTTCACAGTTGACATATCATGGATTATGTGAGCTAAATTCGGTGATGACTGACAATGAGCTGGCAGTTCTCTTCAGAAATAACCATTTTAGTACTATCTTTAAGCGTAGGGTATGTTTGTTCTGAAAATTAATTTATTGTTTGGTAGTGCAATGGTCTGTTATTATATGTGGTGGTTTCAATTTTATCCTTGACAGGTACCTCCAAGTAAGCAAAATCCAGACCAGGTATGTGTCATGAGTAAGTGGAAATAAAAGTTTGCAGTGTGCATGGCATTAATAATCATACCTTCACCTTTCTGCCTCAGGTACAAAATGAACTGTTTTTGCTGGTGACAGACCAAGGTTTCCTCCATGAGTACAATGTTGTTTGGGAGATGCTGTGCAACATTGAAGGTGATTCAATGTTCGTGGATAGTGCTTTTAAAACTATTCCACCAAAACCTGCCTCTGATTTCTCACCTGCAGCACCAACGATGTCGCAGATTGATCAAGAGTAAGTAGGAAATCGGTTAAGCATTGCGTGTTGCATTCATATTCTGTCGAATAGGAGGTTGGTTTAGCTTTTGTGAAACGTTTTTGAACCGTACGTATTTGTGTTGGATTGCTTTTGTTTTGTTTCTACTGCCCTGCCAGCTAAGGTGGTGTATTTGTTTGTATTGTACTGTCATTCTATACATTTGATCACTACCCTTTATGTATTTTATTCTTTGTGGCAAAATGTTTCTGGGCACTGGCCTTTTTTCTCTTCCTCTCTTTCTCTTTCCTCACCCCTCCTGAACATGGAAAAAATACTATGTGCGTGCACATGTGGAGCATGTGTTTCTTGTCACATTTTTCTGCATGGGCTATGAGGTTCTGTGTTACCAAATAACTGTTTATTTGAAACTGAGCACATTTTTGCATAATTTTTGAAAAGAATGTCTCAGTACTCATTTTCTTTTTCCTTTCTTTTCTTTTTTGGTTGTTTCTTTTCCTTGTCTTTATCAAGTCATTTTGTGGGTGAAGGCAAACTCTAATTTTTTTATATCAAGTTTTTTGTTTGATCATTGTTACTCAATTTTATTGTAAGTAACTAAGTAAATAAATAACTATTGTGCACTCGACCTTCACCCAGGGTATTGTGTTTTGTTGGTCTGTGAGTTTAAATGTAATGGTGGCATTGGCTTGAACTTTCCTTCTCCAGCTACATGGTGGCTTTGGCATTGCAAGAGGATATGCAGCGTCTTGATGAGTCATGGGAGGATGTAAAAAAGTTGCATCCTGATGAAGATCTGTCAGAACTTTCAGAGTGAGTTATAGACATGTTTGCATGTGTTAAACGAAGATTTAAAGTCAGGTGGCTGAATATTGAGACATTTGTAAGAATGTTGTATGTGACCTTAATAGTATCCTTGAATTGCTTGGCCTTCACCTTCCTTGCGTATCTTGTCTTAAGGGAAGACCCCAGTGTGACATGTAACTATGAACAGGTTGAATTGAGTTTTTGTTGTTGTTGACTATTTTACATCGGGATTTCCCCTTAAAGTTGTGGTCTTAAAGTTAAACCTGTGCCAAAATCCTTCCTCAGTAGTGCCTCAGTACCGATTATCACTAAATGTGATCACAGGGTTCCAACTTGTGAAGCACTAGTTTCGTTTAGCACAGTTCAGAGCAATTAAGGATTTTCATGGATTTTAAGGCATTGATGATTTGATTTCTTATAACTAACTAACTAACTTACTCTTTCCACCATCTTTCCTGGACTAGCATTCTTGAAAAATGTGATGTTTATACTTTTACAGTGAGGAGCTAGCACGTTTGCTTCATCAAAAGGAGATGGATGGAGTAGCAGAAGAGGAACGGGTAAACAAGCAGACCGAACAGATGCAGCCACCCCCTGGCAAAGGTGGTCAGGCATCGAAGTCATGCCCTTGCAATCCATCTGAGTGCAATCATCACTCTCCTGTGTGCAATGTTGAGCCATGTCCTCCCACAACATCTGGCTCTCCGACCTCTTCATCTCATAAAAAGAATTCTGTAAGTGAAAGCTAGATTTTTAATTTCTGATATTGAGGCATATTTGTGGTATTGTCCTATCTTTACCATCTTTGCTCTTTGCTGCTTTCTTAACTACATGTCTCTCTTCATTGATATGTTTCAGTGCTCAGTGCTCTGATAAATGCTTTCCAAGCCTGCATCCACCTAATGCATGGCTTGGAGGTAAGCTTCAAAGGTAACAAGTGATAACTCACCAGGACATTTCATGTCCACTCCAATGGCAAAAAGTACTGAGACAAGTGATACAGGTATTCAAAATGCCCCATGGAAGCAAATGAATGCCATTGATTTTATTTACTGCATCTGTTTCTGGCTATGACACTAAGTTGAAAGACATAAATTTGTTGAATTCAGTATCTCCATTCAAATTCTTTTCATACTGCAGGGTCTGAACAACCCCTTTTTGCTCAGTCCTTAGTACCAAGCCTTTTCACAAGTTACTCCTGGATTATCCCAACTTCTCCTTCCTATGTGCTTAAGTTAGACATTACTAACCCATCTTAAAATTAAGGAATGATTGTAAATACGTGGTGGTTCTTTTTCTGACTGTGAAAAGGTTAGCAATAAGTTTAAAAAAGAAAAAATCAATTTGCTAGTGTCAATTGTTCCTCTGCATACAAATGACCTAAGCAATATGTACCTAGTGTTAACAAAAGAATTTTTATTTGATTGTCAGCCATTAATTCACCCCTCCTTTTGCTCAGCCTCTGCCTGTAAAACATGTTTGATCTGCAACATTTCCTGATGTAGGCTATTGCGTTGTTAGTGTTATCATTAATAAAAATGTTTTGCAGGTTGCATTCAAGGGTTGCTTGACATTGTTACTTCCTACTTTTTAATTTATTGTTTTCTAAGTTTTTACAATTTTTAAATAGCAAAGATCAGTTGTTAATATTTTAAAGAATATAGATGTAGTATTTTTGTTTATTTTTATTTGATTAGTGGGATTGGTTATTGCAATAAGCAGCTATTACTGTGTAATCTATAGCTTAGTTATTTGTTTTGTTTATAAGCTACTGTTTAGTTGACAAAAATTTATAAACCTCGTTGATATCCTAGAGTTGCTCCTCTACTGTTGTTTCATTTCGAGTGTGCCAGAGGTGTTCATGATTTGTTTTGAAATTTTAATTGTGATGTAGTGTTTTGTTTAGAATGTTAAAGAACTCTATTACCTTCCACAATAATTAATATTTGCACAGACACCTTAAAAGAAGGCAATAAACTGGTGTTGTTTCAGTGTAGAGGAACTGCTGTATTGAGTGTATTCCACAAGAGGTGGCTGTAGTGATGATGTATTGATGATTTTCAGTACAGGTCAACGAGCTGCTTTCGATATAGCTCTTTAAGTTGCAGTTTTACATAATACAGTCATAAGGATTGATATTATACAACACCAGGCAATTAGCCATGTGCCTTATTTAAATTTACCTTGTCGATGAATATTTTGTTTGTTGATCCATACGAATTTTATTCAATTAGAAGTTATTCTTAAAAATATGTAGCCAAAGATATCACATAATTTTGTAAAGAGTTTTGATTATACCTATGAGAGCTGTAAAATTTCTATGTAACACTTTGAATATTTCTGTGATGAATCTGAGCTGAGCTGACAAACAATGAAACTTTTGTGTTGAATTTTTTGATCATAAAAAGTTTTTCAAGTGTGTTGTGTTATACTTTTTATTGGTGTGTACACATTGATCTTGTCATGGGTTGTTATGCAATACACTATTAGCAATATTGATTTTTCTTTTCATTTATCTCTAGGTTGTTGTGAGTTTGCAGGGTATCTTTTGTTAATTGTGTCTGTGATTTGCCTCATTTATGTATGAGGGTAAGGAGGTGCATGTGACTAACAAACAAGCATTGTTCATACAAATAGTGGGAAAATGAGTTCCATATACAACTGTAACTGACAAAGCTTTGAGGTTTTTTGATAGGTTAATTTCTTTGAGATATTGCAGTAGACATGAAGAGTTAACATTCCCAATTTTTATTTGGGTGCAGTACTGTCCCCTTTATTTTCTTTCTTTTTTCTTTCATGTCTTCCTTGGTGTGTATCAAGTTTAGTATCTGTTGTCTTAGGTGAAATCCACATTACCCCATTGTGCAGTCTACACTTCACCTTATTTCCTTTCTTAAATGTATTCTTGTTTGTCAGCTTAGTTTTTAGACATCTTATTTCTAACTCGCAATTTGTGATTGTGTTGTGTTCAAGTGGCTTTCTAAAATATTGGATTAATCCCAGGGTTTGCAGAAAAGCTTCTCTGTTTTTTCCCCCAATGTTTTTCAATTTCAATCTATATTCTGATGATAGTAGAAGAGGAATCACCAAACCACTGATTCAAAGCAAACGTAGTTTACAAAGTTGATACATTGTGTAATTTTTGGTACGACACTGCTAAATTACACTTGCAGCAAGTTCTGCCAAGCCTACTGGTAGCTCTAGGCAGTTACTCTGTACAGCTACTTTTGTTTCTCTAATGTTTTCATAAAATTCATGGAGATGCTTTATCCATCCCTTCAGCTTTCTTCATATCAAGTAGCACGATCTGTCAGTTTTTACCTAAATGTAGAACTATGGAATACTTGAACCACATTTTCAAGTCCAGCTGTTTGGCGGAATATAGTATTCCATCATTTAATAAATTGAGTTCAACAGCAATTGATTTTTCTTTCTGAGGGTTGTTTATTAGAAAAAAGGTGATAGAATTTGTTGCAGATTAGGATAAGATGCATGTACTATTGCTCTGTACAATAGCTGAGCTGAAGGGAGAATGTATCCAACAAATTTTGTAGTTTTCTAGAAAGCTTTTCTGACCTTTTCTTGAGTTTTTAAGTTGAGTCATGGTTGAACACTACACTACTCAATTATGCCTGATCTGTGATGTCCTTTTTTTTTTTTTTACATTCTCAGATTTAACACGACATTTGTTTATAGCAAGCATTCAGTATATTGAGAACCAGCAATGATGCACATAATTGCTCAGCTAGGGACTGCAATGGCAATGTGGAGAATGTACCAATTATAAAGTATAATTCATACATTTTTTGTAGCACCAGAAGTCATTGCGGTTTGAAGAATATTCTGGCAGTGCATTTAGCAAGTTATTTTTCAGTATTATAAAAACTTATATATTCAAAATTTCTATGTTTCATTAGAGATTTTAAGACATCTTTTGATGTGAACTTACTATTTTTATGATGTCTCACTGTCTAGTCAAAGTAAGTTAAAGACAACTCAAAGGAATTGAACTGAATTTCAGTGGTATTATTGTGTCATATTAATGTGCTTGAGGAGCGATCGCGGAGCTTATTTTCTTCATACTAATTATTGCATTCAAGATTAAAATAAACCTAATTAAAATGAACTCGGTGTTTGTCTTTACTCCTCTCCCCGGACTATAAAAAGTGGTGTAATACCGATGGAGACCAAATATAGCGGCAAAACATAGGATTTTCTCTCATGTTACAAGACTTAGGCCGCCTTAGTGCAGTCACTAGTCTGGTTATTCTACCGCCGCACCTGCACACCTACACTATACCCCTACCGAGAGGCGTTACGTGAGTGCATTGCCCTAGGGTTCAGGCATGCACCAATCCGGCCGGAGGAACCTCTACAACATCTTGAGGACTTCCCCCGCAAGGGTGGTGGCGATTTTATCCATGGCCTAGCAAGCCATACGCCACAATAATTCCAAATAATCCCTGAGGAGCCTTCGGGCTGAACAGGGGTTGGAGGCCATCTAGCCCTTCCAACAAAAGCGTATGAAAAAAGGGCGTTACGTTATTTTTGATCGTCACCGACACTGATTTACTGCAGGGTGCGGGAGGGATTCAAAGTTAGCGACGCGCGTTGTCTGCGAGCGTGCGAGTGAGCATGTCTCAGAAGGCCGGGGGTCTGTCAAGTTAGGGACGCACGTGCGTGCGAGCGTGTGTACAAGATGTGAAATGTAGTTTGGGCTGCCTACCTTCTGAGCGTGGACATGTTTCTCGGCTTCTCCGGGGTCATGAGTGTCATGAGGCACCAAGTTCATGACGAAACCATGTTTGAGGGCCGGCTTAAACACACTGCACCCGAAAAAAAAACAATTTTTTTCCCGTCAAAATTGTGAAAATTGGAAAGGTTTTTTGAAACCATTGCGGTTTGGAAATAGCCAGCAGCTCCGTGGCCAGCTTCTCACTCGCACGCACGCTCGCGACGCTCGCAGATACGCGCGTTGGTAACGTTACAGACCCCGGGTCGGGGTCGGGACCGCCTTGAGGTGCGAAAGAGAGGTGCAGTGTTTGGGTGTCTATATTTCGGTCAGGGTCCACTTATGGCCCAGGCCGCAGGGTCCGCAGGACTGCCAGGACCAGACCGGTGGCTTCCATTCCATCCCCTCCCCTTCCCGCACAATGGTGTCGCTTTGCCTTTGCCTCCTCGGAGCAGTGTCGTGTCGCAGTTTATCCAATCAGGCTGCACACCGAGACCAAGAAGGGGGGGGGGGGATGGCGCGGGCCAGGCGGGCAAGACAAGACGGTCATTGTAGGCTTGTGGGGGGCCCAGTAGCCCAGACCAGCCCCATAGCCCCTTACCTCCCGGACCCAACATGCGCGCGCACGCGCTGCGATGCGGCAATGGGCTGCTGGGACTGGGGTGCAAGTGCAGTCGAGGAGAACAAGGCGACACGGACAAACAAGAAGCCGGTCCCCGAAAATCCTATTTGTACAGTTAAGCTCATGTACAGCTTCAAAGTATTCCTTCGCCGGACGATCTGCAGGTATCATTTTTCATCCCATGCTGTTTGAAGTCAAATACAAATTTATCAGTCACTGGCAAGTGGCCGTGTCGGTCGCAGTCGGCGACACCTCCGCTGAAAGGCCGCAGACCGGTGTCGTCTGACGAACGTCTGAAGATTTTGTTGGTACTTACGTTTAGTCGATCCAGCTAACATACGGGCACCATAAACCTTCCACAAACCAGCGCCAGTCGGACGGAATTCTTCTTCAAAAACAACAACAAAAACAAACCTGAAAACAGCATTTGTAAACAAAAATTGAAAACAACAAATATGATAATAAAAACAAAATTGTCACATATTTTCCCCTCCTTGCCCGATAGTGGTGGGTCCTGAGTACGCCCTTGTACAGGCCGGGCGCACGCATCGTGTACGCACGCGCGCGCGCACACACACACACACACACACACGTGAACTAGAAACTGGTGGGGACCGTCAATTGGATTGCGCTGGCTCTACCATGGCTCGGCGCAGGCTGCGGTTCGAGGGGGCGGGGGTCGCTGCTTGCTTCGCACCAGCCTTTGTCACCAAATGCCAAATGGACATGCGAGTCCGCCCGATACGGCCAGGGCCCTTCTGGCTGGGGTCCACACCACCGGCTACGGGGGTGGTGTTTTTCCACGCTGGTAACGGGGGGTTCGTGCCCAGCAAAGACTGGACGAGGGAGCGTTCTCAAACCACGTGGCCTTTCTCCGAATCCCACATGCACCTCCTCGCACGGATATCTCGCGTCGAATAGGGTACTCCGGAGAATCCCGAGTCGGAAGTAAGAAGTCGTAACGAAGAAGAAGAATACCGGAGAAAATATGAGAAATCGCGTGGTTTGTCAAGGGCAGTGGGGTTCCGAACACTTGATTTCTCATACTTCCCCTGCATTCTTCTTCTTCGTTACGACCTCTCACTTCCGTTCTGAGCCTCTCCGGAGTACCCTATTACCTTGACCGAGTGTCACGTGGTTCTGGTTCCCGACCGGCTCCTACAGTCGGCTGTGGGCGGCTGGCTGTGCTGTGCAGGGCCAGAGCCGCGTGCATGCTAATGGCCGTGCCCAGCTGCCCACCCGGCAGTGACCGGGGCTGCCTCAGGCTGCCGAGCCCAGCCCCAGCCGGCCAACCGGCAATGTCACGGCGGCAATAATGCCGTTCCAAATGACAAAACGAGACCAGTTTTCACGAATTGGCCATCGCGTCCCCGCGCCGTCCCGACGGCCGCAGCCGCCACCGCCGCCGTCCGCTTCCGAGCGGGGCAAGAAGCGGAGTCATGGCGGGGGCGGCCGCGGCCGTCGGCGCGCAATTTGTCGATGCGCCGCAAGCCAACGCCGCAGGACACGGGGCAGTACACGGACACGGCAGGGCACGGGGCAGCACACGGACACGGCAGGACACGGGGCAGTACACGGACACGGCAGGGCACGGGGCAGTACACGGACACGGCAGGACACGGGGCAGTACACGGACACGGCAGGGCACGGGGCAGTACACGGACACTGCAGGACACGGGGCAGTGCACGGACACGGCAGGACACGGGGCAGTACACGGACACGGCAGGACACGGGGCGGTACACGGACACGGCAGGGCACGGGGCAGTACACGGACACGGCAGGACACGGGGCAGGGCACGGGGCAGTAAACGGACACTGCAGGACACGGGGCAGTGCACGGACACGGCAGGACACGGGGCAGTACACGGACACGGCAGGACACGGGGCGGTACACGGACACGGCAGGGCACGGGGCAGTACACGGACACGGCAGGACACGGGGCAGTACACGGACACGGGGCAGGACGCGGGGCGGTACACGGGGCAGGACACGGGGCAGTACACGGACACGGCAGGACACGGGGCAGTGCACGGACACGGCAGGACACGGGGCAGTGCACGGACACGGCAGGACACGGGGCGGTGCACGGACACGGCAGGACACGGGGCAGTGCACGGACACGGCAGGACAGGGGGCAGTGCACGGACACGGCAGGACACGGGGCAGTGCACGGACACGGCAGGACACGGGGCACGGCCTCCAGGCTCTGGATACGCTTCCACCCCGAGTATTCCACCCATATCCCCGCGTTTCCACGTTCAGCTTCACGGCCTCTGGGGGGCGGGGCGCGGCGCTGTGCCCCGGCGGTGGTCAGCAGGGCAGCACGCCTAGCCTCCGCCCTCCGCCCTCCGCCCGGGCGACACAGCGTGACAGGATGATAAATCTTAATCCCGACCGAGACCGGCCGAAGTGGGGCGGGGCGGGGCGGGGCCGGCAGCGTCGGGTCGGACCGACGTGGTGCGAGATTGGACGTGGAGCAGGGCTGGGCGACGGGGCCTGCAGGGCGGCGGGGCCGGCGGGGCTCGCGGGACGACGCGCGAAATGGGTCCCTAAAGGACCCTGGCCTGGTGGGGATCGGCCGCGGCGGAAGGATCGTCGGGAATGAGGAGGCAACAACAAACCATATCCGCCGCCTCCTCCAGATCCCCAGGACCACCCGGGACCACCCGAGCCCGGGGACAGGCCGCCGGCCACCGGCCGCGGAGGGTGGCGAGCCGGCGAGCCGCCGCCCCTCCGGCCCGGGGCTGGAGCCGGAGCTGGAGCTGGAGCTGGAGCTGGAGCTGGAGCTGGAGCCGGAGCTGGAGCTGGAGCTGGAGCTGGAGCTGGAGCTGGAGCCGGAGCTGGAGCTGGAGCTGGAGCCGGAGCCGGAGCTGGAGCTGGAGCTGGAGCTGGAGCTGGAGCTGGAGCTGGAGCTGGAGCTGGAGCTGGAGCCGGAGCTGGAGCTGGAGCTGGAGCCGGAGCCGGAGCTGGAGCTGGAGCTGGAGCTGGAGCTGGAGCTGGCCTGCTGGACCGGTACTGGAGGAGGCTGTTCTTTCACAAATCCCGTGAAGCGCCCGGCACAGCGTGGCACAACGGCGTCGTCCATCGAATCGCCCGCGTTTCTTCGTACCGAACAACCACAAGTGGCGCGACTCCGAGAGCGCCTGCGAGCGCCAGGGTAGGCCAGCCCGCACGACACCTGTGCATCGAGAGTACCGTTGTTGCCTACCCAACAGGCGCCATGCGTGCACAAACTTACCAAAATGGGTTTGCCCCCGTCCCCCGCGAAAACACGCGGGATGCCTTTACTGACGTCTCAGACCCACGGCACCCAGAAAAGACCACGGAAACGCCCAGTAGTTTAGTTTCTCCTCCTGGTCACTTGTGGGTACTCTTTCAGCGGCCTGAAATCGGTCCGTCGTTCGAACGCTCATTTATTGGCGCGGGATCACATTTCACATCGCAGCGACGAAGCGTTCCCCTACACAACAACAGCGGCAGGGATGGGGCGGCAGGGGCGGCGCAGGGCACGTGACCCTGCCTCAGCCACAGCCTCTATTTGGCAACTCTGGTCTGGCCTGCCTCGCCTCGCCTCGCGCCGAGGAGGGACAACTGCCCCATCCCAATTGACCGTGTCGTGTCCCGCGGCCCGCGGGCCCCTTATGGCCCCTTGTGTCCCCCTGCCCCGTACACCCCCACCTCGCCTAGCCCTTGTCCTACCGCTCCCGGCCCCGGCCCCTCCGCGCCTCGTCCAGGACGCCGACGCCGAGGATCTGACCGCCGTCGCGAAGCCCTCAGCGCGAAGCCTCAGTGGCGTGCACGGCGTGCCGCGTGCCGTGGTCCTAGTGCAGCATCCGGCCCGCTCCAGTGAAGGCAAAGGCCCCCGCGCCGCGCAGGCCCCCGACCCGACCCGGACGGACCGCCGACGGCGTCCTCGAAGGTCCCCGACGACGACGAACTGCCGCGCCGCGCTAGTTTCTGAAACGCGTCGCGAACCGGCTGGCCAGGACTGCGTCGAGTACCTGGATGCCAGAGGACGAGGCCTTCACCAAGGCCGCCGAGGACCGCGTCGACGTCTTCCCCGGAGCGCGCGCCCCCCCGGCGGCCCCCGTCAACCCTGTTCGGCCACCAGCTGCACCAGCCCCCGGCTGAGGCTGACCATGTCCGCGGCGGGGCGGCAGGGGCTGCAGGGGCTGCAGCAGGCACCGCCCGCACCGCACCGCACGGCCTCCGCCAAGACGCTCCTCTCCTAGACGGCGCGGTGACCACCTCCTCGGGGTCTCCGGGAGAGCCTCCGGACGTCCCCGTGGACCCCCCGGGCGTCCCTCGGGACCCTCCGGGTGTCCCCAGCCCGCAGCAGAGCATCAAGCTCGGCCCGCGGCTCGGCCAGGATGGACAGGACTTGGTGCGGACGCAAATGTGTGACAGTAACCATGATGACGTTCGTAGTGGTGGCGGCCAGGCTCCGCACGGAGCTGCGCGCGGTCATGAAGGTCCCCAGGGTCCCCAGGACCAGAGCGGTGCCGGTGGCGCCCAAGGTGCGGTGCACGAGATGACGGCCGCCTGCAAGCATGCCCGCGGCCACGCCCAGCACGCCCCCGACGAGGACGGCCACGGCGGGCACGCAGGGTGAGTACAGCGGGGGCGCGTGTTGCCCTCCGCTGGCCGACTTGTGGGCACACCAGCCCTAGGGAGGGACTTTAATAATTAAATAATTTTTAAATAACTTTTTAATAATTTTTTAGTGTTGGGTGTACTGTGACTGCATTCAAACCGTTGTTAAACTGTAGTTTTGGGACCTGCATCCCAACTGCAACGAAGAATGCAGGATGCCATAGGTTGGTTAGGGTAGGTTAGTGTCCAGCCTCAGAGCGGTCTCGGAGCTGGTGATGAGTGTCATGAGACACTATTTTCGTATCGATACGATGTTCTATGATATCGCAAAAACAAACACATCAATTTTCGGGAAAATTTGTGATAAATTATGACTGGAAGCCGAAAATAGGAGCCACGAACAGAAAATTCAGGTGAATTCAAACAATTTCCTTCGCGCCGCGTTAGGCCCCGGTCCCGGGTAGTTAATCGCCGTAGTCTCTCTCCACCCCAGTCTTTGCCAGCAAAAGTCTTTGCCGGAAAAATAAAAGAAATGAATGCGGCGTACAGTACTCTTTTTTTGTTGTTGTTGGTAGCGGAGTAGTCAGGTTGAATAGCTGCAAATCAATTTCGAGATCCCTTTGAAGCAGCAAGCGGGAGAGTGTCAGAGTGGTCACCTTTGGTACGGTGGCTACGTCGAGCACCGATCCCTGTATCCCCAGCTTTCTGGCGCGTATAAGACGCTGTCCGGAAGTGAGGCGCAGCAGCTGCCGCGAGTGCCGCCCCCGGCTGCCCCCGGCTGCCCCCCGGCTGCCCCCCGCGTCCTCTGCTGCAGCTTCAGAGTATCGATTCCGTCTCGCTGTCGCACCCGCGCCGTGCGCATTAGCATACAGCAGATCCACGCCTCGCGCTCCGCCGGGGGAATTCCCGGAGGAGGGGAGAGGCGGGCGGTGCGGCGGGGTGTGGCCTAGTGCCTAGTGCTGCCGCGCGGAGCGCTGCGGTGCAGCCCGATACCAGAGGTACCAGAGCTACCAGAGCCCGCGCAGCTCTCCCCACGGGACCCGCTTGCTGCCGCTCATGATTTTCGCGTTTTAGGATTGTTGAGAGCGAGAGAGAAAGACTGAGAGAGAGGGAGAGAGAGAGAGAGAGAGAGACAGAGACAGAGACAGAGAGAGAGAGAGAGAGAGAGAGAGAGAGAGAGAGAGAGAGAGAGAGAGAGAGAGAGAGAGAGAGAGAGAGGGAGAGAGAGAGAGAGAGAGAGACAGACAGAGACAGAGAGACTGAGACACACATGACGACTGGAGACGCGCGCCCCCGCCGACGCAGGGTCGCACTAAAGCCAGTAATCCCGTAACCCCCCCCCCCCCCCCCTCCGGCTGCCTTGCGGGATGCTAGATATTGTCTCGTCACCGCGACGTGTGACTAGCGTGTCCTTGGTGACAATAAGCAGAACCGGCGCTGTCCGGACGCCCCCCGGCATAACCCCCGGCGGACCTCGGCGTGACGGAGAATAAAGTCTGAGGGACCGTAAGGAACCACTTACTCGAGGTAATTTGATTCGTGTCGGACGCGAGATATCCGTGCGAGGAAGTGCGTCTGGAACCGCCTTGTGGGAATCGAACCCACCGAGCCCGCAGTCTGGAGAGACTCAAGCCCGCGCCAACGACGACAGTTTGTTCCACCGTCACTATCACAACGTTACTAGGATCCGGAGAAAGGTCACGTAGTTTGCGAACGCTACCTACTTTGGTAGCTGTCCGGTGTGTCCGGGGCGTTGTCATCGACTTCGGCAGTGAGTCCGATGTGTCATTAAGCTGGTCATGACAACTGACGTCGATTCGTCATCAAGCAGGGGAGGCCCGGGGCCGCTGGCCTGCCAGGGGACGTAGGTGTAGGGTGGGGGTGTCGGAGTGTCGAACCCTTTTCTGATCGATATTGCGTCGTCGGAATTCCCCGCGAAGCCTGTCGCTGCCTGTCGCACCGCGGCGCCCCGGAAGGGTGTCCTGAAGGACCGAGCGATACTACATCGTGGGCCGTTTGCCGAATGCTCCCTGTTGTAGGAAACTCTCTCTTCCTCTCTCTCTCTCTCTCTCTCTCTCTCTCTCTCTCTCTCTCTCTCTCTCTCTCTCTCTCTCTCTCTCTCTCTCTCTCTCTCTCTCTCTCTCTCTCTCTCTCTCTCTCTCTCTCTCTCTCTCTCTCTCTCTCTCTCTCTCTCTCTCTCTCTCTCTCTCTCTCTCTCTCTCTCTCTCTCTCTCTCTCTCTCTCTCTCTCTCTCTCTCTCTCTCTCTCTCTCTCTCTCTCTCTCTCTCTCTCTCTCTCTCTCTCTGTCTCTCTCTCTCTCTCTCTCTCTCTCTCTCTCTCTCTCTCTTTCTCTTTCTCTCTCCTCACGGACCGCAGTCTCCGTGTTACCCTAGTCGGGTCACTGGAGCATCTCGCCTCGCCGCCGCTGGAGTATGAATGTCACGAGCAGGACGTCCGTCCCGGCCCGACTCGGTTGCGGTTGCACAACTCGGCCAGCCATCGGCGGCACATGCGCGGCTGCGGCCGTCTTGTGTGTGCGAGGCGAGGGGCACACCAATCCATTAGTACGGTGACTGGATGTGACTGGAGAATGACTGGAGAACGGGCGGGCGAGATTACTAACAGAGTCTGGAAAGCGAGGATCAATTTTTTTCTTAGTTTCTCACGCCTAGTGTCCCGGGTTCAACTATTGCCCCCGCCTTCAAAAATTTTCAATTTTTTTTTTTCAAATGTTCTACTCTGCTTTGCGTAGGGATTTAAAGGCCGGGGGCCGGGGGCCGGGGACGGTGGCCGTGGGGCCGGGGGGCCGGGGGCCGGGGGCCGGGGGCCGGGGGCCGGGGGCCGGGGGCCGGGGGGGGGCCGGGGGCCGGGGGCCGGGGGCCGGGGGCCGGGGGCCGGGGGCCGGGGGCCGGGGGCCGGGGGCCGGGGGCCGGGGGCCGGGGGCCGGGGGCCGGGGGCCGGGGGCCGGGGGCCGGGGGCCGGGGGCCGGGGGCCGGGGGCCGGAGGCCGGAGGCCGGATGGGGGCCGACGGGGTCCTCTGCGGTCCCGGACCCCACCACGAGGACCCCCGGAGGCGCCGGCGATAAAACGTGTATTTCGTGCGACACACCGTCGTGGGCCGGGTGCCCCCGGATGTCCCCCGCTGCCCCCAGGTGTCCCCCGCTGCCCCCGCTGCCCCCGCTGCCCCCGGCCCGCCGGCCCCCCGCGCGCTAATGGTCCGATGCGGACGGACATCGCCGTCGGAGACGCACACGAATTTTCTTTTTTTTTTAAGGGAGTGCATAAAATAAAATAACAGGTCTGCGATTCGGAGTGGGCATGCGGCATGCTATATGGCCGCCTTGCCGCCTTCTGCTCGGCCCCACAGACTGGCTGTCACGTGACCTCTTCGTGACGTCCGAGGCAGAGTCGTGGCCTGGCGTGGCGTGGCGAGGCGGCGGCGCGTCTCCGAGCACAACCCTCTGAGCGGCTCCCTTGTTGTGTCTGGACCGTCGCCGTGGGCCTGCCTTGACCCTTTGCCCCCTCCCCCTTCCCTTTTCCTTCTTCCCTCTCCCTTTCCCTTCCCTTCCATGTTCAATCGCTTTTTCGACCCCGACGTCGATTTTTTTACGACCGAGGACTGAAACTGATACCAATCATTCGCCCATGTCTTCTCGACGTCCTGCCGTTTCAACCGCGACAATGCGTCAACTAGTTTCCGATTTATAAGGGATTTTCTCAGAAAAATCGGCACTGCCCCTGGCAGATATGCAACCCGTTTTCTGCCAGTTCCCACGGTTTCCGAGTTTGGCCCCAAAGCGAATCTGAAAGACGATGGTCTTAAGGACCGACTTCCGCAACAATATCGTTCCGATTATGTTTTGCACATTTAGGCTCTTTTCTGGCGCTTAACCTCCTCACTATCCGTCCCCGCTTCGTCTGTGTCTCCCAGGCACGGCTTCACCTAACCCGCATGCACCGCTTTCTTGTTACCGCCGCTGTCCGCGGCGCTCCGCCGGCGCCACAATCGCTGCCGTACGCCTCCGTGTCCGTGTAGTACCCGGTTCCCGAGGGGTTCCGGCTGCAGGGCCCCGGTTGGCCCCGGCCTGCGGGAGGCGATGACATTACGTGTCCGATTGTTTCTCTGTGACGTTTTGCGTGACCTCCCCCTCCCCCTCTCCCCCTCGGCCGCGCCCCCCTCCGCCCCGCGACATCAAATAAATCCCCCCCTCCCCGCTCCCGCCATCCGACCGTCATTTTTCGGCTCGGCCGCGGCGTTTACGCTGCTCCCTGCCATATGTGCATGTGCCGCATGTGCACACAGGGCCCGTCCGTACATACCGTGCCGCCAACACACCAAAAATTAATTTCTTAATTAGGGCGGGAGACTATGGAAACGGGCAAAAACTTATATTGGAAAAGTGTATTTCACGCCTGCAGAGCTTGAGGCCACGCCTTAGTTTTACCGCATTACTAGTGCCGTGGTCGTGGAACGTGCCCCCGGCCGACACACTGCTGCTGTGGCGGACCGGTGCGGTCGGCGCGGTGCTGGGAGTCGCCGAGTCAGCCCCCGCGGCTATCACCACTACCGCCACCGCCGCAGCCGCTCCTCCCGATCCCAATCCCCTATCGGCTCCCGGCTCCCCCCCGGCCCGGCCAGCAGTCATCGATAGTATTTTGCTAATTTGGCCTGCAATGTGCCGACGGCAGGGAGCGCCTGCTGCTGCAGTGGCGGCGGTGCGGCTGCCCCCGCTGCCCCCGCGGCCCCCGCTGCCCCCGCTGCCCCCGCGGCCCGCGCGGCCACATCACACGCCAGTCGACCGCGCTGCCCGCCGTGTTCAAGCAGGCCCTCTGCTCGAGGCCCTGAGGCCCCCCCGCATCCCCGCCGCGCGGCGTACACTCGCCAGGTCGAAGGCCCCCGACGACGCCCCCTCCGGCGCCGCCGGCCGTCGTGGAGGTCTAGCAGGTGGCCGTTTGACGGCGGCCGCGCAGCGCAGCGTCAGCCATGTTTTCCATGTGGGACGACGGCAGCGCCCTCGTGCGGAGGTACGTGCAGGCTGACAGTCTCGTGGTTGTTACCGACTGGTACTTGCACACTCAGTGCGGGGGAAACACGTCGGTAATGAGGTCATAATCCAGCCAGACCCCCTGCGAAGCCGGCGTCATTGTCGTGATGGCCAGCTTATTCAGAGCTCATATGCGGCTGCTGGGGAAAAGGGAGGAGGGCAAAGCCGTAGAAAATATATCTGCGAGGCTGTGAGAATCGGTGTTCTACAAACTGGTCTCGTAGTGCACGGCGTCGTAGTGTACGTCCACGGTGCCTCATTCGGTTACTAATAGGCGCCTGCTGGGTAGGCAGCAACGACCTTGGCATGCACGCGTGTCGTGCGGGCTGGCCTACCCTGGCATTCGCAGGGGCTCTCTCTCTCTCTCTCTGCCTGTGTGTCTATCCGTGTGTGTGTGTGTGTGTGTGTGTGTGTGTTTTCCGAGGTTTCCTTCCTTCTCCCTCTCGTGGCTGTCGGTCACTACTTATTCGCTCTCCCTCTCTCTCTCTCTCTCTCTCTCTCTCTCTCTCTCTCTCTCTCTCTCTCTCTCTCTCTCTCTCTCTCTCTCTCTCACTCACACTCACACACACACACACACACACACATACACACACTCTGAAGTTTCGCAGGTCCCGCCTCGGCTAGTCAGTGAGGAGTTCCATAAAGGAGACTTTTACGATGCCGGGGGGACAGGACACTGGACAAGCCGATGTCTGCTGACCCGGACAACCGATTCCAGTCAGTCAGCGCCGTGTGTGTGTGTGTGTGTGTGTGGCCTTTAGTCAACGCTCCCAGTCAGCCCGATATACAGTAGAAACGAAGTCTGCTGTCGGCGCGGAAAAGACCGCAAATGTTTGCGCGCCAGTGAAGAAGTAGCGGCGGGCACCCGGTTCCACGGATTGATAAAGGGCAAATGGCTAGAGAAAAGCGCCGAAGAAAGAGAGGGTGACCTAGCGGCACCGCGGCCATCGCGGAGTGTGGATTGTTCACTGCCCGTGTCATCATTGCTGCCACGCATCCGGCCCGCACCGCCCCGCCGCGCTCCGGACCCTGGATCGTCTCTCGTCTCCTTTGAGGACGCTTTTAGATTATTCATAATGTGTGATTTCGTGGAAGGGGAGAGTTGTTGTCTCCGGCGCGCTGACGCGTGTTTTTCCGAGAGTGCAAAAGGCAAGGTGGCGCTCCCCGTGGCGGGAATGCGAATTAGATTGTGTGGCCGGATATCACAGACACGCATCCTCGCATCAGAGAGGGCACCAAACCTTTTCCTTTCGCGCGGGACAGATAATCAACGGGCGGGTCTGAAAAGATAGGAGCCACAAGAGGTAGAGAGAGGTGACACACCTGCAGATGTGCGTGACATTTCCAGTCCGTATCTTCAAGAACCGGGTCTCAAATCGACTTCGCATAATGGGGACACCCGAATCGGATTGCTCATGTATGTCTCGGTTTCGAACGACGTCTTCAGAGCACACCACATTCTGCTCGGGGTGTATAAAATCGGGGCTCCTCTCCGTCAGATTAGCGGATCCCCCGCCAGCGGTCGTTTGTGTAGTTTGGATAAAAGTGGTCCACATCATAAATGGAGTTACCAAATATGGCGAGGAGGTCCATGACTCGTGCCAAAACACAGAGGAGGGAAGGTCGTGCACGGATGACCGAGGCGGGGTTACCCCGCATTCTCACAACTGTCTGCACAGCCACACAGCGGCCTCCCGCTTTAGTCCCGCATGCCTGATAAGAATCCTTACCGAGAAAACACACATGGTGGAAATAACTCCCCAAATCATTCCAAACAGCATCGACGAATCATCCCTGATCACAGCGAAGCCGTGGGGGTCCTCGGTTTAGTTACAGTTTCCTCGGCTCTGGGTGGGGGCGGTGTCTCATTTAGCTTGCCCCCAAGGGGTCCCTCACTCAAAAACTCCGTGTACACCTGATTTTATACTCCTAAAAACTCCCACATACTCCATAAAACTCCTCCATACTCCCGAAACTCCAGCATACTCCCGCAAAACTCGCAGAAACTCACACATACTCCGTCAAAACTCGCAGAAACTCAGACATACTCCGTTAAAACTCGCAGAAACTCACACACACTCCTCAAAACTCCTCCATAGTCCAGAAACTCACGCATACTCCCGAAAAACTCGCAGAAACTCACACATACTCCTACATACTCATGAAATACTCCTCGAAAATTCGAGATACTCTTTTACTCATTCGCTCGCGGCACTCCTGAAGTACTTTCCTGTGTTTTCATAAGTGTGCCACCAACATTCTTCTTGTGGCTGTTGTATGTGATATGCAATGTGCACACTCTCCTGAGGAACAGGATTTATCTGAAAATTGTGAAATTGGCTTGAAATTGGAAGAAAGAAGAGTAACTTTCAAAAGGATTGGTGCCCTGAGAGCTGATGATTTGCTAAAAATAATCCATACAGATGTGTGTCAAATCACTGATGGTGCTTTCTGGAACAATTAAAGATATTTTTTCACTTTCATTGACAATAAAATAAGGTACACTACTGTAGGATTTTTGAATTTAGAAGATGCAGTTTTAGAAAAGTTTAGACATCACAAAAGCATGGTAGAGAGATACACTGTAAAGTTGATAAAAATAATTACATCCTACAATGGGGGAGATTATTGTAGTACATGCAACAATTTTGTCTTGAATAGTTACCAATAAATAGCTTGCAGGGGTAAGAGCTGCTTAAAGTAAACAATTGTACTCTTGCAGATTATATGGTTCACACTTCATTCAGTATGGACTGCAGGTACATAGCCGGAAAAAAATTATGTTGCTTTTAAAATTAACTTGCCTGTAAGCTAACCTGACTTTCGAATTAAGTCTGAAATGTGGATCCAATGGACGAAACGGGACACAATGTTGAAAAAAACAACCTATTGCGATACACTCAGGTGTGTTAGTTTCTGGACAAGAACTATACACTCCACAATCGTTTTCACGTTCGCATTGGCGCCTGATGGGTAGGCAACCGCGACTTGGGCACACACGCGTGTCGAGCGAGCTGGCCAACCCTGAGTCTCGGCGTCGTCGTCACTATTTATGTTTTTTTCAACATTTTTCCTACATTCTCATAAGATGCTCATGCATACTCCCACACACTCATAAAACACTCACGCATACTCCCTTTTACTCATGAAATACTCATGCACACTCCTACATACTCATAAAATACTCACACACTCCTGACAAACTCCTAATACTCTCAATACTCCTTGATACTCACGCATACTCTCAAAACTCCTTGATACTCGCGCATACTCCCTTATACTCATGAAATACTCAAGCACACTCCCACATACTCATAAAATACTCACATACTCCTGACTAACTCACTAATACTCTCAAAACTCCTTGATACTCGTGCATACTCATACTCTCAAATACTCCTGTGTACACCTTTCAAGGGAGTGAGGGACCCCTTGTTGCCCCCCATTCCCCGATCCTTGGATGATGAGCTAGACCCCCCCCCCCCTTCCCCCTCCCCCTTTCATATTTCCTCCCCGGGGTCCGCACCTGCCGCGGGCCGCGGTCAGCGTACAGACATTTCTGCCGTCGTCGTTCGAGCTTGTTGTTCTCCTCGAATTGTGTCGAGTGATAGGCCTGTGTCCACCGGTGGTCAGCAGCAGATGCAGCGGCAGCGGCAGCAGCAGCAGCAGCAGCAGCAGCAGCAGCAGCAGCAGCAGCAGCAGCAGCAGCAGCAGCAGCAGCAGCAGCAGCAGCAGCAGCAGCAGCAGCGGCGGCAGCAGACTCGCTGGCCAGAGCACTGCGCTGCATGCTAAGGGGTCGTCCATAAAGGATGTCCGGGTTTTTAGGGGGGAGGGGGGATCCTACAAACCGGACATGGGTGGACGTGAGGGGGGAAGGGGGTCGTACTAAAATGGACGTCCACGTCAATACCGCCAAAATGATGCTATTTCTCCGGAATCACGAAGCATCCAACCCAGTGCGTCTCCCAGATGCTGAAGTATCTTTGAAAATGCACACAGCCACTCTGAACACGCTCTCTTTCGGAAAATTAACCCCATTTATAAGCCAGAAACTAAATATTTACACATATGGCACTTTTTGAAAACCGGACGTCCAGGGGGTTGGGGTTCTCTAAAATCGGACATGGGTGGACGTGAGGGGGGAGGGAGTGAAAATATGCCTGAAAATACCCGGACATCCTTTGTGGACGCCCCCTAAGGTGTGGTGTGTGGTGCACCGTGACTTACGTCAGTCACAACTATTGGCAACCAGAGCCGGTGGGGCCCCATGAGCCCCGTGGGGGGCCGGCGGCCCGGCGGGCTCCTGGCTCCTCTGCCCGCCGTGCACACGGGCTGGCGCCTGGCTGCGCTGGTCTGCCTGTCTCCGACGAGGCCGCCTGTCCCGCCAGTCTGGGCACCACTAGCGCCTGCTGGGTAGGCAACCACGACTTGTCGACGCACGCGTGCCGTGCGGGCTGGCCTACCCTGGCGATCGCAGGCGCTCGGCGCGTCGTCGGCCCTACTGCCTCTGTCCGGGGCTGCTGCTGCTGCTGCTGCTGCTGGCATCGGCCGTGGACGCCCTCCGCCGGCATGGCTTGGCCGCCGCCCGCGTCATCGACCGGCCCGTTTTGAAATTGGCGCGCGTATTTTGTGAGGAACGGGAAACGGGTGAACACAGGGCAGGGTGGACGGCGGGGCGGGGCTGGGTGGCAACGGACCCAATGCTGCCTACTGCTGCTGCTGCTGCTGCTGCTGAGGTAGAGGCCGAGGCAAGGCGTTCGTCGACCTCTATCTCCGTCTCTCTCGAACCCGCGCTCTCCCCGCGGCTCCCCACCCGCCCTCAGCTCCGCCATCATCCTTTTGCAAACTGGACGCCTCTAAAGGCGTTTTGCTCTGCTTGGGTTTTTTTCTTGTTTTCTCGGCCGCCGCGCCGGTGCGCTGAAGAGAAGAGACGCGGTCACCGAGCGAGGTGCGTCGCACCGTGTGAATGGCACAACACCCGGCGGGGCGGGGCGGGGCCCGGCGGAGCCTGGGATCCAGGATCTGGTCCAGGATGTGGGAGCCGGGACGGGTTGAGGTAGGACCCCGCCAGGGTCGGGTCGGTGCGGCACGACCTGTGCGCTTTTCACGGAGAAAAAAATATTTCGCAACTAATTTTTAAGTTGATTTTCAGACAAGCAGTAAATTTTTGTTCGGAGGACTAAAATTTTGTTGGGGGAACTGAATTTTAGTTGCACTACGAAACGTTATTGCTCCAACAAAGAGGTTCGTTGCGGGCACTGAACAATTTTTTTTCTGCTTTTTGCTCCTCCAGCGAACTTCTGAGTTGGAGCAACTAACGTTGCGTTGGTGCAACTAAAATTTAGTTCCCCCAGCAAAATTTTAGTTCTTCGAACAAAAATGTACTGCTTGTCTGAAAATCAACTTAAAAATGAGTTGCGACAACTGGTCTTTTTTCTCCGTGTTCGGTATCGATACCTCGCGATCCTCCGGTCAGGCAAGCCTAGTTCGGTGACAAAGGACGAAAGATCGTCGAAGACCCTGCGGCCTGCGGGTGAGAGAAAGCAGGATCGTGTGTGGGATCTGTCCGGCGAGACAGTGGACAAGGATACTCGTTGCGGGCTGAGCACCAGGACGACGTAGTACATGATGGGCCGGAGCGAAAGGGATGTCCTCCCGTCGAGGACAAAGGGCGACAAGAGAGGGTGATGGCGGCGAGCAGAGGAGTAAAATAAAGGATTCGTCGTGTGGAAATAAGGACAGCTGTGCGGAGAGGACGCGCCAAGGACGTCGCTATAAGCAAGGCGTTGACGGCCGGCACCAGCCGGCACGTGCAGTCCAGTCGCCTGGCGCCGCGAAATGAGCAGAGGCGCAGCTCCACTGAAGCTGTGGCTGCTGTGGCCGGCTCACTCACTCACAGGTACCGGCAGAGCAAGTCTACGAGGAGTGGTATCGGCATTGTCTATCGGCCTGTCAGCCCGTGATGGGGGGGCGAATAAGTACGAAAATATCGAAATGCTGAAGAAATGCGGCCAAGTACCTAAGAGGCTATCCATACAATAGTTCAACTGTCAAGTTTTTTTTTGTTTTGTTTTTAAGAATATCGAATAGTGCTTCCTACATTCTTGTACAGAGAATTTAGGAGTTGCGCCCTACCCCTTGCTCTCGCCGCCGGCTCCAGCAGACAGGGCTTATGGACCTGTTGCTTCCCCCGACGTCTGTCCGTCTGTCAGTCCAGCCCTGCCCTTTATCCGTCTGTCTGTCCGACCCGGCAGTCTGGATCGGACCGTCCGTACTGCAGGCAGGCTCTGACACGGCAGCAGGGCGCAGACAGGCACTGGCCTGGACCACCCACGAGGACCGTCTTGTCTGTCCTGAGAGAGAGAGAGAGAGAGAGAGAGAGAGAGAGAGAGAGAGAGAGAGAGAGAGAGAGAGAGAGAGAGAGAGAGAGAGAGAGAGAGAGAGAGAGAGAGAGAGAGAGAGAGAGAGAGAGAGAGAGAGAGAGAGAGAGAGAGAGAGAGAGAGAGAGAGAGAGAGAGAGAGAGAGAGAGAGAGAGAGAGAGAGAGAGAGAGAGAGAGAGAGAGAGAGAGAGAGAGAGAGAATTTTTTTTAGCATGTTTTATTGACGGGTATTTTCTTACAATTTAGGCCGTGGAGGAATTTTATTTCTCAGAAAAGGAGACATGCGGTTTGTTTTGTTTTTTAGTGCAAAGTAGTGTGTGTATGAGGATTAGTGCCAAAACTTACCTTTGATATATTTTTTTTAATTGAGAAGAAAATTTTGCTAAATTTTGGAGAGGGTGATAAGATGATGGTGGAGAGAGAGAGAGAGAGAGAGAGAGAGAGAGAGAGAGAGAGAGAGAGAGAGAGAGAGAGAGAGAGAGAGAGAGAGAGAGAGAGAGAGAGAGAGAGAGAGAGAGAAGGGGGGGGCAACCGTCTCCCTGCAGGCTGTTTAACCCGACCGACTGCCCATACCCTTACCTCGCCCTCCGAGTAGACTCGTCATTGGAGCAGGGTATGCGACCATTTGAATGAGGCCGACGTCGGTCGTCACTAACGCGGAGTTGGTTCGTCTGAAAGCGGTCGACGTCGAAGTGAGAAGGGCGTTCGGAGAGGTCGACGTCGTCGTCTTCCCCGGCGCTCCCTGCGCAGAGTACCCGATCACCTTTTAGCGGTCCGCGCCGCGCCGCCGCTGCGCCGCCCTGCACCGCCCCGCCCCGCCCCCTGCCCGCGCCGCCGGTGCCGCTGCTGCCACCACAGTCCTAACGCGCTACGCGTGCTCGTCCAAGGCGCAAGGCGCGCTCGCGGCGTGGCGCGTCGTCGTTGGGGCAACAGGAATCGCAATGTTGTTATTTCCCCTTCCCTTGGTGCCAATTACGATGAGACGCAGCCCGTGTCATCGACCCCGGCCCAGCCGGCCCAGCTCGGGTGTGGCGTGTGTCGTGTGGCGTGTGGCGTGTGGCGTGCCGGCTCTGTGCCGTGGCGGGCAAGCGCTGCACTCACTGCCTCTTCAAGTCAACCCGGACGAACCGAACCGCCCGTCCGTTTTCCCTTTTCTCCTTTTTTCTTTTTCCCTGCGCCGCTCTCTGGCGTTCCTTTCTTTAGGTATTATTTGCGCGCACGCGGGCTTCTAGCCGGAGCGGAATTGTAAAAAAAAAAAAAAAAAAAAAAAAAGGTTTCAACTGTTGGGAAAGATTGGAGGGAGTCGTCCATAAATTACGTAGTGCCATCTCAGCCATCTCCGTGGAAAGAGACGGAGAGAGAGAGAGAGAGAGAGAGAGAGAGAGAGAGAGAGAGAGAGAGAGAGAGAGAGAGAGAGAGAGAGAGAGAGAGAGAGAGACCTCGCTTCCCTTCCCTCTGCTGTGCCCCGGAAATGACGCACATTCCTCGGAACCCCTCCGGCAGGGAAGGGGGAGGAGGGACGGCAGGGAGTGTCCATGGCGAGCGGCCGCCCCCGCCCCGCCCCGCCCCGCGCCCCGCCCCCCCCGCCCCGCCCCCGCCCCGCCCCCCGCCCGCAGCCCGGACCGACCCAAACTACCCAAACCGGCGGCGCCGGACGGAAATATGGAAACGGCGCAGAGGCAGAGGTTAGGCGCTGCCCGCTCCGCTCCGCTCCGCGGTATCCGTGGGTGTCGTGGGGTCATTGACCCCAGCCCAGTCCAACCCAGCATCCAGCACCGACTAGGTGAAGTGAAGGGAGGCGCGCTGACTCCAGTCGCACCGGGTTCAAGTACCGCGCCGCGGCTAAATCCGGACTGAGATTCTATTCCGTTCGGTCCGGCCTCCCCAAGGACAGGACACAGCCCAGATCTCCGGCGATGTACCTACTCGCGCACGTCCATTGACTTTTGACCTATTGCCAAACGGGTTGGAAAAGCCCGCCAAAACCGGACAGCAACAGAGACTTCTTTCTGCTTGTTCGCACCTCCTTGTCTCCAAGGACGGGGGCCATTTGTGACGGGACGGGTGCGTACCCATGGCATGCCATGGCAGCTCTGCTGTGATCTATATGGCCACCAAGACTGACACGGCGCGAAGCTGGTTCGAATACTGGCTCAGTCCGGAAATATCCTCTGTCCCCTGTGTTCTCACCGCGTTGCGTGACTGCCCCGCCCGGCCCCGCCCGGCCAGGCCACGGCTGAGCCCTTCCCGGCCCTTCCGTTCGGGGGCTGGCCAGGGCCGGCCAGGGGGCAGCCCAGCCCTGCCCCGTTCCCGGCTCTTCTAGGGCTGTCGCGTCGCCGCCCCCCGCCCCCGCCCCCGCCCCCGCCAGCACCACCCACGCCGCCACGGCCTCCGCCGTCTCTGCCGGCCGCACAGCTGCCCTACGGCCTACGACCCTCCAGCCAATCCGACGCGGCCCGCGTCGTGCAAATAAAACCCGACTGCCGCCGGCGAGGTCCGTGCGTGCACCCGCGCATGCGTGTCGGGGGCGTGCCGCCAGCCGCTTCGTGACGTCCGCGCGGCGGCAGCCGCTAATCCATTTCAAACCGCGGCATGGTACAGTCTGAAGCAAAATGAGCAGGCGGCGGCCTTCGCAGGTTCAAGTACCGGCAGCTTTGTGTGCGTGTGTGAGAGTGAGTGTACCCAGACCAGAGGCCTCGGCTTCTAGGCATTCTGGAATTCCAGGTCATACAATTATAGGGAGGGGCGGGGTCAGGTGGACAGGGGCTGGGGGGGGGGGGGGGGCACGCCTGAGACAGGTGGGCAGGCGTGCCGAGGTCCTGGCTGTCCTGCCGAGGCAGGCGTGCGCAAGGGTCCTGCGCTGTGCCGTTTATACCAAGAGGGGTAGCCGACACGCTCCAATGATACTATTGCACTTATAATACACAATATGCTGAAAATTCATGAAAATTTCGCCAGTTTTCCAAATTTTAATGAAAAACAAGATATTATAAGCATATAATACTTGTACTACTCCGTACACGACCCAAACGTCTAGGTTTCACATTTTGGGAACTATTATTCCAGCGGTGTTGATATGCCATTTCGTTTGGAACCTCATAAGTGTCCTTGATCGAACCTCGAATGTTCAGTTCGTTCCCAAGACTCACTCGGGCGAGCGGTTCCCCGGGTAACTCCGGTGGGCCAGGTGCCTGCCCTACGTACATCCTTCTCATTTATAGCGTGCTAACTGAACTTCCCCTTGAACAGCGGGGGAAGGCGGGTCTACGCTCCTCGACTATCCCCGGCGTTTTTAGCGCGCTCCCGCCTCACCCGACGCCTGTTCAATGTCAATGACACCAAAATCAGCGGCTGGGGCGGGGAGATGAAGATGCTCAGAGGAAGGGAAAGGGAAAGGCGGCACTCGAGTGGAGCGACTCGTAGCGCGCCGCGGTGCACGAAGGACACAGCTGAACAAGGGGCTGGTTGCTCGAACGAAATGTTGAAAGAAGACGTGTATCTCGTCTGAAACTACAGACAGCCCGAAGCGATGAGCCTGAGAGGCAGGGGTTGGGTAGGGTTGGGGGCAGGGCCGGACGGTCCTGAATCGTCTTCGGCGGCGGCCGGCTGGGACTGACGAAGGGGGAGGGGGGCGGGGGGGATCCCGTCCCCCCGACACGAACAAGTCCCGACGGTCCCGACCCGATCCGAGAGCCCAAAGAGCCGACACTCGGTGGCGCCACCTTCCCGGCGGGCCGGTAGAACTATCGCCGTCGGGAACGGTCGGGAAAAGACGGGAAGGGACGGGGTGGCGAGGAGAGAGGCGGGCAAGGGGCGAGGCGGGGGCAGGGCCAGGGACAGGGTGCGAGTGAGAGAGTGCGACGAATCGAAGCGAGCCTCTCGCTCCGTCTCTGTCGCACTCGCACACCCGCCGCTCCGCCTGGACACGGCACGGCGAGCCAGTCCATTCATTCAGTCAGAAATGTAACCGTCAACGCGTAGGAGCGTACCAGGAATGCGCTATTCTGGTCATTCCTTGAGTGAGTTTCCTCTCGATTTCCACCCTCTCATTCTCTTGGTGACCTCCACTGAGATCCGCGAGTGTCGTCGGAAGGCGAACCGTGCGCCCGCCCCGTCCCGACCAAGTCCCGCCCCGAGGCTACGCTAGGCTTCGCACCCCTTTCTAACCTCGCAGCCGCGGCCCACGGCGCTGTGGGCTCCGTCTCGGCCTGGCCTGGCTCCGGTCACCCTGGTCCCGGGGACCACCACCGCAGAGCCACGGCCTCGCCCTCACGCTCACGGCGAGCTTGGAGGCGCGCAGGAGCGGACGTCTCCGACCTTTCGCCCGCGAGCACCAGCGTGCCGTAAAGTGGAGCGTGCGCCACTGCCGCCGGAGGGCTGTCCAGGACCAGGACCCGGCCGCCGTCGCGGCCTCCGCCGTGGTCTGCACCTCCACGCCAACACGCGTTCATCCCCCGACTCGGCACGGCCACGGCTCTCACGGCATGAGGGACACTGACCCTGCGACGGCGACTCTGCTGCAGACGGCCCTGGTCCCCGCCCGGAGCCCCGCGCCAGCACCGGAGGCGGAGGCGGAGGCCTTTGAGCCCCCATAGGGCTGGCTGCAGCTGGCTGGGACTTGGACCTGGCTGTGACTGGGACCAGCTGGGACTGGACAGCACTGCGGCCCCTGCGGCCCCTGCGGCCCCTGCGGCACCTTCGGCCCGCACATAGGCCACCGCCTGGAATGGGACGCACGGGTGTGGCGCTGGTTGCCTATGCGTGGCAGCAAGGCGAAATAACTGCAGGCAAGGGTTGGCTCTTGGCTCCGCTAGGCCGCTAGGCCAGGCCTCGAGGCCTTCGGCGGTGGTGCGGGTCGGGCTGGGGATTCGCGTCCCAACCCCGAGGCCGCCGAGCACCACGAATCACCCCCAAACGATCCCCATCCCCCGACATTCCCCACGCACCGTGACATTTCAGTCTGTCGGCCCCGCGGTCCCGATTCCCCACGCTGTTTCGCCTCTGTTTGGAGCCCTTTCTCCCGTGCCAGGCCATGAATACGGTCGTGTGACCTGCCCTGAATGGCCCTGCTCAGGACTCGGCCCGGGCCGAGCTGCCTTGCCCTGGAGCAGGAGCGTGACCCTGCCCTTCAGGTCCTTTTGTCCGGCTGTGGCAACGTTTTGGCCATGTTATGTAATCACTTCGCCAGCCGACGACACGGTTCGCGGACGCTTCTTGGGCGCCGTATAGTCCTGGGGTCTAAAGCTGTTATCTCTTGAGGGTTGAGACTCATAACTTCCTTGCCTGTGTACTTATTTTGTCTCAGGTTATGGCCCCAATTGTCCATATACACCAGGTGATAGCACAAGTTATAATCACACAATGTTATGGTTATAAGTTTGTTCACTCAGAACTCAGATTGTATCTCATCTATCTCAGTTTGATAGCATTTGTTGAAGGAGTGAGGTCAAATTGTCAGTATTCCCTACTTTTATGTGGTATTGATTTTGGGTGGATATTTATACTCCTCATAAAATTTTCATTGTTGTTTCCACTTTTGCACTTACATTAGAGATAATTCCGTGACAAGTCCCAAAGAGCCATTGTCTTAATATTAAAAAATAGAAAAATAGTTATGATTAAGAAGACACATTGTGCATATCAGTGCAATTGATCACTCATCCAATTTTTTTCTTTCTCTTTTCACAGGGTGTGCTCAGGAGGTCATGGTCCAGCTGCCTTAAAGTACCGTTACTCACAACTGGGTGCAACAATGGCGGGGGGAGACGAGTCTGTGGAGTTGACACTAGTACATGCCCTGGAGGGGGTCGCTGACTCTGAGGGAGGTGGGAAACGTCTTCCAGATGTGGTGGTGGAGACAAAAATACTTCCTGGGAATGGCATTGCTCATGACAGCCCCGTCCAGCTTCAAGATCCGCCTAATGGGGAAACATATTTCAGCATTGCCATTCAGGTGTTCATCCCTTTCCTCATAGCGGGTTTTGGAATGGTTGGGGCTGGCCTGGTTCTTGATGTTGTTCAGGCAAGTACTCTATTCTTACCCTCTCTTCACTACACTTATCTGTGTTAGTTTTTTTCAGCCATCACTTATAAAAACTTTGTCGTTGCAGCACTGGGTTGTGTTTGAGGAAATAACTGAAATTGTAATTCTAGTCCCAGCATTGCTGGGTCTCAAGGGAAACTTAGAAATGACTTTGGCATCTCGCCTCTCAACTCAAGCCAACTTGGGTCATATGGACACATCAAGACAGCAATGGAGAATGATTGTATCAAACCTCACCCTCATCCAGGTATGCAGACCAGTAAACACTTAACACACATTAATGTTTTCCCTTCTAGCAGTTGACTTACTATGTGTATCTCTTCTTCTTTTGTATAGTGCCAGGCCACAGTTGTGGGTTTACTTGGATCTGTTGTGGCCATTGTAATGGGTGGACTCAAATCGCACTCAGTGGAGCTGGACCATGCGCTCCTGTTGTGTGCCTCAAGTCTTGTTACCGCATCAGTTGCTAGCTTTGTATTAGGTGAGCAAAATTATTTTAAAATGTGCTTTATTTTTTCCAGAACTGTCCTTCTATTTTTAAGTTTCATATGTTTTCATCAGGTCTTATAACTGCTGCAGTCATAGTATTTTCAAGACACTGTAACATAAACCCAGATAATGTAGCTACACCTATAGCAGCAAGCCTTGGAGACATAACATCTTTGTCCCTACTCTCCTACGTATCGACAGAGTTGTATTACTGCATTGGTGAGTAGAATTATTGCAAACCAGACTTGATTGTAAGATTCACATTCTTAAAGGAGTTCATAATTGTCTGTTTTCTTGCTTCTGTCAGGAAAACAAGATTGGGCAGCACCTCTAATAATTCTGGGTTATATATCACTCATACCTCTTTGGGTTTACATTGCTAACAAAGACAAGCATACACGTGAAGTACTCTATACTGGATGGACTCCAGTTGTGTTGGCGATGATGATCAGCAGGTATTAAATGTTCTTGCAAATCTGTTCGATCTTACATCAAGGAATGTGTGAAAAATAAATTTTCTTATTGCAGTGTTGGTGGTCTCATCTTGGACTTCATGGTTTCAAGATTTGAGGGTATTGCAGTTTTTCAACCTGTCATTAATGGAGTTGGGGGAAATCTAGTTGCAGTTCAAGCCAGTCGAATTTCAACCTCTTTGCATCGTCATGGACCAGTGGGAGATCTCGATGATAACAGGGATCCGATCTTCATCACACCAATGACTGGGTTCTTTGGAAAAGGTACTACGATGCTTATTGTTTCTTCAAATACCTTTATTGTTGTTGCTAACCAAAACCAATCCAAATTATTGCTCAATTCATGAAATGCAATGATTCTATTATTACTTCATATGGAAGTCAGGGAACTTAAAAGATGATCAATTCTTTAATTCTTTTACGGCATTATTAACTTTCTAGCTAACAATCGGGAAGTTTTTGACAAAAAAGGTAAAAACCCGCATGGCAGTAGGTGTGCTACATTTACATTACTTGTTGAAAAACTTCAAGCTCTGTGGTAGCCAAAGAGTGGTAGAACTGTAGTTTGCAACATTCTTTAATTTTTCATCTTTCTTTTATATGGGAGGGGTTTTATTGCTTGCTAGTGTATTCAATTTTTCTCTTTCAATCCAAGGTGAAGGTTTCCTTATATATTTTTCCCATCCATCACATGCTCTAGTGTTGAGCATTCTGCTGTAGTGTTTTTTAAATGCTCTTTGATTGTCAGTCCGATAATAGACATTGTATGCTTTGAAAAAACTTATTGAACTTCAACTTTCAGGTACTCATTCCCGGACGACACGTGTGCTTATGAGTATGGTTGTTCCTGGTCATCTCATTTTTATCTACACAATCAATTACATGAAAGCTGGACACACGTCCCTTACACCAATCTTTGTGTTTGTCTACTTGTGTGTGGCAGTGATGCAGGTACACACTTGATTTTAACCTGTGGAACTATTTTAAGTTTTAAAATCTCATCTCCAACTGACAGATTTTTATGTATTATAGGTGGCTGTTTTATTGTATATGGCATACATTTTAATTCATTGGATGTGGAAGAGAGGCATTGACCCAGACAACTCTGCCATTCCATATCTGACATCCATGGGAGATCTTTTAGGAATCAGCTTGCTGGCAGTAGCTTTCCAGTTCCTATACTTAGTTGGAGATAGAGATTTAGATGTTGGTGACTAAGTTTACATTGGGTGTCATGGTAAGAACTGTTCATCATGTACTTTCTTTATTTAATTTATTACTGAAGGATAATTTTTAAAATTCATTTGTAGGTTGACTCAGCTGCCTTTTGCTGCAAGATCGAAATGGCTGTGGATGCACGACTTTGTCAATTTCTTTGTTATGTTTGGCATTTGAGACTGGCAAATGGTTGGTGTTGAATTGGTATACAGCCAAGTATGTGACAATCTTTGATTGAGTTCAAAATTGTTTGAAGGCTCAAATGTGGTACAAGATGGAGAGCATGTCCTCTAATATTTTTCTGGCTCATTTACTATTAGTGTCAGATAAAATTGTATCAATGATGGTTTCTTTTATTCTGGTTTTCTATGTGACGTGCTATTTCATTCAGGAAAGAACATCATCTTCCATCATGTACCAAAGAAGTGCCAAAAAGTAGTTTTAAGCGGAGGAAGTAAAAGCAAAAGGCAGCAGCAGGTCTGCTGCCTGGGCTGGCTTTATAAATTAATTTAGACACCTTGATTTTAGTCATCTGATTTATTTGGGAAATTTTGCATTATGAGAACAGAGTGTAACATCTCTGTGATCAGTAAAAGGCATAGTGTCAATTTTGCATGCATTGCAGGCAAGAATAAACTAGGTGGCTCCTATGCACATTGTAACATGGTCTTTATCACCGAGGTAAAGACTAGATTTTACCTCTAAAAAAGTGAAAATTAGAAAAATGAATGAAAAAAATGAAGCATGGGAACCATATTTCCATGATATATTGAGCTGTTTTAATGTTGCTGCCGTCATTATTCAACATTTACCATCTCCATGAAATGATTATTTTCAATATGATTGAAGCAAATTGTGCATGATCTTGCATTTCATGCACCTGTGTGAAAGTGTGAAGTTATGAACATGATTGTGTTTCAAAGAGAAAGATTCTTTCATGTGCTTTACTAAGATAAAGTTGTGGTCATCAATGTAACATGGTTGTATTTCTCAAAAAATTTTAAACAAAAAGCATTCATGAAATATCTCTTAGCCATGACATGTAATAGAGATAAGGGACAAATAAGGTTGTTCATGAATCATTCGTGATTTTGATGTGATTGAAATTTATTTTATCCAGGTTCCTAAATAACATGAGTAATTTATTTTTAAAATGTTAGTGCATTTTTCTATATTTGGGATACTTGTGCAACCTTGCAGACAAATGGCCATTATGGCATGAAGTTTCAAACCCTCTTCTTGGAAATCATCTTGCAGTGAACATATGTTGTCCACTTAATGAAATGAACTTTTTGATTTTTGTAAATTGAGCCAACTTTTCTCAATTTCAGGTCACAATGTATTCCTCTTAATTTGAAATACAACATGGCGTAGAGCTGGTTGATGAAATGTCTTGTTAATGAAAGTTGTTCCACATTTAAGCAAAACTGATGGATTAATCCTTGATAATTAATTTTTCCTCTGTCATCCAATCTAAGAATGATTGAAGATTTCATTTGAATTATTCTAGTGATAAAGTAACATGGATGGGAAAAGGTCAATACCAGAAAGGTTACCATATTTATTTAGAGTAGTTGTGCCTTCAGCCCTCAATGTTGTCAAATACTTTTATATGTACATTATATTTATTACCTTGTCTTGTGCCTTGAAAGTCGTTAAAAATGCTGAAGCCCCATAGATGGTATCATTTCTTGAAATTAGCATTCATTATTACGTGAAGCTGTTTAGAAGTACAGTATACTTGTGTCCTGGAGTGATGGCAGGAAAGAACATTAATTTGAATATTGTGGTCACATTTCACTTGAAGATCAGATCAAAAACTGACTGCTTCAAGTGTTTCCATATCTTTCCACAAACTTTGCTTTTCTTAATTCCTATCGAGTAAGTTTCAAAATGTGAAAAGATTTCTGATAGTGGTTATATGGGTTTTCTTTGCCCAGCACTATTGCGTAGGCCAAGAAAGTGCTTTTGAGCTCAAATTACCACAAGCTGAAAGTAAATGCACAGGTCCGTTATCTCAACAATAGTGAAGTCTGTGTTCATTTAAAGTTTTTAACCTTATGACAGCCTGAAATATAATTTTATTGTGATGCTATATAATTTAACCAAGTTTTAGGTTATTGGTTATTATTTGATGCTCGGCATTCCGGTTGACAATGAGCCATTGTCATGATTTTTGGTTCACTTGCATTGCTCAGAGGAAACAGAAATATTGTGATATGCAAATGAAGTCATGAGTCAAAGAAATTTTTACGGTTTGGGATAAAAGGTAATTTCCTCAAGGATATCCTGGATCATGTAGAAATCTCAAATTATATATTTTTTGTTTAGATATGTACTGGACTGTGCAAAAGCCGTGCCTCAACAGCTCGACTTTCAGTTCCTCTGGCATTGCATGTGGTCTCTCTCATAGAAAAGATATTTTAATTAATTGGTTACAAATGACCAGTTTGTCGGAGTCTCCAGAATCTGTTTTTAATCATAAGATTCAATTACATTTTGTAGGCATATGCTTCCATACTGTGATGTAGTATTTGATGTAATGTTATGTGCTGAATCTTGAAAGAATTTTTCAAGGATGAATTCATCACCCCGTCCCTTATCTGTACCTAGCAGTTGATCTTCAAATCCTCTTATTTGACTGGGTTTGTAGCCAGTGGCAACTAAGAGGTCGGTTTGGTTGGTGAGCTGTGCTAAGAAGCTGCTTTATAAAAGCAGATCCAGTTTTCAAAGTTAAAACTTTTGAGGTGCAATATACAGGGAGTGTTACATCATGTTGGGGAGGGGCAACCTGAGATCAATCTCAGGGGGGGATTAACCAGGCTAACATGACTGATTCCTGTTTGTCTGGATTTTCTGGTATGTCTGTATGACAGTTTGTGCTCCTACTATGAAGGATTGAAATGTCCATGTGCAGATTCTCTTTCATTATTTTTCTTATTGTTTGTTTCTAAGTGTGCATGTGTGCCTTTATTTCTAGATAATGTGTTTCTTATGCCCCCCAAAATTAGGAAGATCTCTAGTTTAATTTCAGAGTTTCTAGGTATCCTAACAAGGCATTTTGATAGTCAGGCGTAATTAACTTAGTTTAAATGTGTGATTTTCATTCAAACAATAGAAATGTGTAAGTAGCCTGTGCTCAGATGTGGAAGCATTTGTCACTTCTTCATATGAATAATGATTGTGCGAATGATAAAGAGCAGCCTGTAGAATGTAATTCCAAAGGTCAACTCTTGCCACTGTTTTCTTGTAGACTTTAGTTCTCATTCTGGTTAGTAAATGCAAATAAACTTATTTTAACAAAACTTCTGTTCTGTATAAAGCACAACAATTGCCCAACACTGAGAAATATATTTTAGAGGCTCATGTCATACCAAGTATTATTTATTACGCTGGCAAACACATGAACTCACAAGTTAATTATTTTTTTTCACACCAAGAGAGTGCTTATGCTGTCATGTGTAAGCTCATATATCAGTAGGTACTTTACACATTTGATAACTTATTAATGGGCGAATACTTCTTGTGGTGATTTCATGTGTGGCATATCATTGGTCATGGTAAATGGTATTTAAAGTTACATATGTTTTGGTCTGTGGAATAACAGATTACCATGGTTGTACCTCAGTGGATTGTATCTAAGATGTCAGGCTTTAGCCTCTGATGTGATAATACATTCGCTTTTAGATACAATATTTGAAGAAGTTATATTTTTCTTGACATGTTGAAACAGTGACAAACAAGACAAACACATCTGCTATAGTCATGAAGAATCAAGACAATAAATTGGTATTAAAAAAGTGAAAAATCACTCATACGTATTTCTTATACCCTTTCACACCAGTCTTCCATTAGAGCTTAGTGCCTACCAACACTGTGCTTACAGTAAAGTGTGGATAGGGTAATCTTTCACACAGGAAGTGTTGCTTATTGCCAACGTTTTCAAACCAATGACTAAACCATGACTGGCTAGAGCCAAATTTCTAACAAAATTTGTGTCAAAAGTCCCCCATAAAGGAAAAAAAATGCTGAAAGGGGCTGTACACCTTATAGGTCAGCTGTCCTAAACAGCATATGGATTCCAGTTAGCTGAAGAGAGCAAAACAAACACAAGCAAAAACAAAGAAAGGAAACAATAGAAATTGAAGGTATCTTTATTTAACAACTCGCTTAGCAATCAATGAAATAAGGAGGAAGAAATTAACGTGGATGATGAACTGAAATTCAACTGCTTATCATCACACAAAAACTAGAGGCTTGACCATCACTTTAAGAGCACGGTTTGGCTGACAGGGCAATATTGTAACATTGGGGCAAAAAGCAACAAATGCACTCGCCAGTGATGGCGTCAGCAAAACTTAGAATATCAAATTTTAATTTAAGATGTGGGCAGCATTACAGAATGTTGTAACTTCAATTTGCTGAAAAATACAAATTTTGTACAATACAAAAGTCCACTTTGCTGAGTGCAAGACAAAATGTCATCCGGAATAACATTCTTATTTCAGTTACTGGTGGTCTTGATTAGTCTTGTTTCCAAGTGCAACCCTCAGCACTAGTCAAAACATACCACTACAAGGGAGTTAAAAGGAAATGGAATAAATAATAAAGGAATTACATAGAACACAATCATATACCAAATAGAACATCATTTCCTCTCAAGTTACCGCTTTATGATCCACTTAAAGGCTTGATACAATTCTCAGTAAAAACACAGTTTTAGCAGGAGGACCTGATGATTGCAACTGATGTTCATAGGACAAGCAAATAAAGTCAGTGACACGACACCTGTTTTTGTTTTGTTTGTTAAGTTAGAGAGCAGCTTGGACATGAATGCCACAGAACATACCTGTGGTAGCACCATGACTAACAATAGAAGAATAATTTCAATGACAAATTAGTTCTCCCACTGAAATAATACAATAATTGACATTGCAGTAAACTCACAAATTAGCTCACTGGAAAAAATAAGAGAAGTTTCTGAAGAAACTTGTTGTCAGAGGCAAGACTTATTCCCAACAGAACACAGTGCTAGTACAGGTCTGTTACACTGACATTCATGACCCTTTACTCTAGACAAGAAGAAAAAAAAAAAATCAACACTCTTGTAGATTTAAAGAATGGTAACTGCAGTGGATTCAGAGAAAAGACTTTTGACCATGATTGCATATGGTATTAACTACAGGAATAATAATATCAACACAATTTGGGGCAGCGGTGTAGTCTTCCGTCTACCCCTAGATAATGAAAGAGAATGTAAGGTCATCACAGTCACTTTCAAAACGAACTATGTAAAGATCATCATCATAAAAATATTGTAACACATCAACAAATCTTTATAAATAGATATCTGTCCAGATAAAAGCAAGGCAAGACTCCTTGAACCTTCCAAGATAACCTATCCTGCAAACAATATGAAAACAGAAAAGACTATGTAGATTCAGCGAATGCAGAATATTCATCAAGCAAAATTGCATCAGTGTTAGTTATGGAAATAAAAGCACAATACACCACCAAGATGAGAAGTCAGTTGCACACAGGATTCCACTTCATACTTTTCAAGTTGGATTTCCAATTCCACAGCACCAAATAGCAGGTAAGAGAAAAATTAATAGATATTGAATGGTTCAAGTTGATCCACACATGGTTTTGCATCCTCAAAAGAAAAACCCAAAACAGAAGGAAACCACATTTCTAAAGCCTTTAACAGATACCATGCCCTAATTGCATTTTCGTATCTTTTAAGATCAGTTTGGGCTGTACAGTTAATAAGAAGAAACACAGATTAAAAGCATTGGAAGTTTATGATAATTAGAACTTCTTAAAACATGGCAGAGTTCAAGCCTCAAGAGATGAGGTAATTTCAGAATATTGTTAGCTCAAAACAAACTTCATCAGTGCCAATAGATACAATCTATATACAAACAAAAGAAACAGAAGAAAAAAAAGGGGGGAGGGGGAGGTCAGTGAAAAACAGCCCACGTAGGGACTGTAAGGCAACACAAGAAATACAAGACAAATTCAGTCCAGCTATTTACAGTATCTTCACTACTTATAACAACCTGCCAAAGCTGGTCTCCACAATAAGAAAAAAAGTAGGGATTGTGGATGCAGGAGTTTATTTCACACTTTTTTAAACCTTGAAGAATATTCCCGACGTGATGACTACACTGCTATTAGAAAATGTCATAATGCAGTCACTTTGCCTCTATATTTGTATCAATACTACTATTGCCTCCTTCATTATATAGTAATTTATTATCATACATATAACTGCAGTTTTATTTAAATCCTTACATAATATGTACAGAGCCATACAAAATGTATAGGAAATTGCTCCTTAATCCAAGCAAACGATTGTATAAAATGCGGATCACAATGAGGAATTTCTGCCTCCTGGCATTTGCTTCAGTACACTGTGTAAAACAATTGAGTAAGGCATGCCACAGTTCAATCCTCTTAGGGTTTTCACAGTTGTAGACTGACTTGCTGTTTTCTTCTAAAAGCTGCCTCACTCTAGACGGTGATTCCCAAAATGCAGCTTGTTAGAGGCTTACAACGATGTACTTCAGCAAAACAGTATCTTTCTAGCACACTTCAAAAGGTGTTTTAATTAAATTTCTACGCCACGTAGGTATACACTTTCCTGAAAAGAAAAATGCACTTAGTGATTATATCAAGAGAACAAGTTTCTGGACAGAATTAAATAATTAAATAATATATAATTAAATAAATACTATAGTCCACAACAGGGACCTTAGACTTGAAGGCGAGCCAACAAATTGAAATAAAAAGAAAGAAAGAAAGAAAGAAAGAAAGAAAAAAAAAAAAACTTACCGATCTTCTGGAGTCCTAGCAAGATATTCTCTTTCAATAAGGCCTTCTATTCTCTTTTTAATGATAACGGGAGATGGTAAAAATCGGCTTTTAAGTTGTTCTGTGACTTCCGCAACTAATACATTGTGCTGAAAATGGAATGTAGAAAGCATAGGATTGGTACAATTTCTACTGAAGGAAGGGAGTTACAGAATTTCTACAAATCTGACTCTAGAATATAAAAACTTTTCTTCACAAAAAGTAGAAGCAACAATCCAAACTTCTATACTTACCGCCATTCGTTTGCGTGCTTTCATTATTCTTACAATAGCTGCCTCAATTTCGTGTTTACGGTCCTCATCAACCTTGTTACGTGTTTCTTTTCTTTCGGGTTCTGATTCGCCTTTAGCTGCCACTGTTTGTATTTTAACTCTGACAAAGCAAGAGAAGCAATATTTAACTTACTTACTCGTCTTGAAATAAAGTGGAACAATGGGAACAATTCACAATTCTCTTACCTATGTAACTTAGATGAAAATGAGTCATTGATTTGAAACGTATGACTTGATTCTATTTCCTTAGTTCTAGGAGCTTTAATAAGGATTCTTTGTGTTGCTTTACCCATGGCAAGGGACTGAAGGGCTCTAATAAGATCTCTTTCAGGAATATCAGTTTCATTTTGAATTTCCTGGTGAAATAAGAGAAAGCACGTTAGCAATAGTACAGTAACTGTCATTTCAGATTGTTATTCTAGGATTTGGCCAAACCTCATAGCTGAGTTTTTCTCGGTTGTTGAACAGCATCAATACACACATCTGGTAAGTGGACACTTGAATAATGTGTTTGCGAGGCCCAGCTGGACCTGACCCAGATGACATGACACTTGTGCTTGAACTTGCTCCATCTCTTCCTTCACCCTCCTCTCTCCGAGGTCCAAAGAATACAGCATTTAGGTCAGCCGAACCAAGTTGTGGCTGGAGAGTTAGTTGACGTCCACTGTGCTTCCCAAGATAAAACCTGAAACACACATGAAAAGTGGCTTGATATAGTGTGTTATTCCTTACTTGCAGGAGTTAGAATAACAAGCATATTTTTCATGAGTGCGTTAAAAAATAATGACATACACTCTGAATGTTTCAAATGCATTACGAGGCGCACTGGGAATACTACACTTGGGTGTAGCACTTTGTGTTGGCCAGAAGCCCGTGGTGAGAACACGTACACTGAGGTCAACCCCATGTAATGTTGTCTGAAAAACCAAGGCATTTTCATAAAATTACTTTTGAAGTTAAAGAGTGACAGCTTAAATTGAAGTGACAACTATTTCCTTACCTTAACTGCAACAATGTGTTCTTTAAACTCCTCCATGATAGTGTTTGAGACAGTCATATCCTTAAACATTCCCTCTAGCTTGGATGTGAATTGGCATCCACATTCAGTCTGTGATAAACAAAAATAGATTAGTAAGTACTTACAAATTTGGATCTCACAGTGGTAACATGGTCTGAACATACCTTTAGTTTTGAGATCATATTCTTTTCACTGTCGTCACTAACAGATTTGTTGAGTAGAAGTCGTTTAGCAAGATGTTGCTTGTAGTAACGTTCAAACACATCTTTCTCTTGGAGGAAGCGGAAAAGTACCATGGTCTTGTCCAGTACTTGCTCTATTTCCTGTTCTGTCATCTAAGGACATGGAAACAAAGAATCACGCACTATGAAAATAAGTCCTTCACAGAGTAAAATTTTTCCATTGATTATATTCTACTTACGCCTTTGACACCCTTCTTGAGTTTGTCATCAATAAAGAGTGAGAGGTACTCTGGTGACTTTGGATTAAGATTAAGGAAGTACTCAAAATCTGAAGCAATCACTTGCTTAAATGTTTTGTCATTACCAAATGACTCATGAAGGAATTTATCAAAACGGTCTTTTAAGTCAAGTAAATTCTAGAATAATAAGTTCAAATACAGGCAATTAATATGCAGAACAGCCATAAAGCTAAATTACTACACATAGCTGTGGCGTATTCCAATTTCATACCTGTACGAAAGTGATGGCATTTGTCCCTGCTTCCTCTTCTTGCACCAAAGCTTTGCCCTGTTCTCTCAGGTATGTGCTTACACATTGTGAGACTGTCTTCAAACCTTCACTAACTCTACTGAGTAGCTTGTACAAACGTGCCAAGTCCTCAGTCTTTTGGTTCTTTAACATGAATACCACACCTGAATTCTCCATCTGGAACAAATCACAATCATAAAAAACATATCCACAGCTCCTCTCTCCTTTTAAAAATTATACTAGAGTATATTGTTTCCCAACTTCACTGTATTAAGGACTTACTTCCACAATGGTGCGCATGTGTTTGTTTATTAACTCTTCTTCAACAACACCAACAATATGTACTTCTGTAGATTCATCTAAATAGTGCTTTGCACGGTCTGCTTCCTCATTGATACGAGCTTCTACTTTTTTGATGTAAGCTGATGCACAATTTTCTGCTAGGAACTTTTGGCTTTCCATCTAATTGAAAAAAAAAGTTGTATTAGGCAATAAAATTCAGACCAGATATAACTTTTATATTCTGTTAATGCTTCAAAATTTTGTTACAGAAACCTTGTAAAACTCAGCTGATTGTTGCAAGAAGGGACGCTCAAAATCTTCCTCATACACAGCACGACTATTGATGCCCAGAACCATGAGCATCTGACACCCATTTTTTATGGCAATTCGGTCAACTACTTCACCTTTCCGTTCACGCATGACCATGTCTAGAAGTGTGTCTCGTAGATGATCTCTAATGCAGCCATACCGTACAACCTGGTGGTAAAAATGTGTCACTCTGTTGTTATCATTAAATAGAATAAAACCTTCGACACATCTTTATAATTCCTAGCTATTATGATATTTCTAATATGAAAGACTTCAAATTTCCACATTTTTTACTATTGCCAATAAAAATTCATTGACTACTTCCAAATCACACTTCTACATTTGAAATATTATTGAATTAATACCTGATCTCTGAAGAAAATAAGGCCAAGATTGTAAACATTGTCTACATCATTTTGCTGAACATATACTCGGTCCATGTACATTAGAATGTCCCGAATCATAACCATGGATGTTTGGTGGTCATTCCAAGCTTGATTTAAAGTTTGGAGAAAATTATTATGTAATGCACGAAGAACATCATCACGAACCTAAGGTAAAATGAGAATAACACACATTTATGAAAACATTCATCCAACTATACAGAAAAACTACAAAAAAACAAAAAACCTTGTAAAGTCAACATACTTTGGTTTCTAAATGCTGTGTGACAACTTCTTTAAGCCCTGTGTAGAGCCTTTCACCATGTTTGTGAAGGACCATAGTGTAGGCATTTCTGTACAGCTCCTCAAAACTAAGCCCAGAATTATTCTTCTTTTGAATTTCTTGAATAGCATTTTTCAGAAGTAGCCATATATTTTCCACATATTTTTCATCCATGCTCATCTGTGAATAAATTGAATAAATCATATACTGTTAAGCAAATTTAAAAGGAAGAATATGGACTAACAAAAAAATTAAGGTTCTGAGTGGGTCATGAAACCACCAGTAGCTGAAACAAAGCCTGAAGAGCTGAATAGTCCGGATAAAGACTGAGTGCGCTCGTTCTTCACCCCCGAGAGTGAAGACGCGGCGAAAATTAAACCACACGGCGTGGGAGGAGAGAGACTCAAAGACACGGTCGCACAGCATCGCACCGACCAAGCATGACGGCTGGATCCTGGTGCATCCTTCCGACCCCGCACTCCACTGGCTCAACACGAAGTGAGGGTTGATACTCATTTGGTCTGATCGCTTTAAGGGGCCGCAGGAGGTGAAGGTTGGCGGGGGCAGGGGGGCAGCCCCTTCGAGCTGTACACGTCTGAGAGGGAATTCCCGAATAAACCTCGAGGTTTTCCGGTCCACGAAACGAAAATTTTGGGGTTCTCGCGGGGCCGAAAGAGACAACAATCGCGCCCGAGAGGGGCTGACAAACAATACAACGCCGGTCTTGCTTCCACCCGGTGCGAGAAGAGGTTTGGTGAGAGAGACAGAACACGCTCCCGGACGTATTAGAGGACGTATTAGGGCCGCAATATGCCGGCCAATTAAGACCGATAAGGGAACACGGACGATGAGGGATCTTCCCGTATTATCAAAGGGGAAGTTTCCCTACGAAAACTGAAAATGATAATAGTAAAAGGCTCCAATGTACCAGTCCTGGATACAAAGTCTGGAGCTGAACTTGGGATTATGGAACTGGCTAAGGTGAGCACTCCACTGTTTCTCTGTTGGTACATTAATATCAAGACCTAATAGGCTTTAAAAGGACTTTAATACCAGCTGCAGCTGCTCAATTTCTTCGGACTCCATTGACATTCTGAGATATAAATTAATTTATTGACTAATTATTTATTTATATTGCACTGACCATGGGAATGAATAACAGATTTTTACAATGGACAACATTAAGTTTATGAAGACCAGTGCTTGATGTTATTTGTTTATGTATGGTCCTCATCTATCCTCTGGATAAAAATACACCCTGATGCCCAGTTTGAGATACGTAATGTTCTGACTAATCAAGAAAAAAATTGGTAATTCTGATCAGGATTAAGGTCACTAAAATATAACATCTCGACTCTCATATAGACATGTCATCACTGCCAACATATTTTTGATCACTCAGAAATTTTAGTGCAACTTGTCTGATTAAAAAAATTACACTGAACAAATGACAAATGACTTAAAGTACACAGCACTGTACTGATATTTTGAGATAGTTTTGGTAGTTAAAGGAAATACCATGATCAGCTGTTTATACTAATCACCTAAGATTAAGTGGGTCCCAACAAATGTCAGTGCATCAGGAAACTGGGTGAGTCCAAGAACAACATCATTCCACATTTTAGAATACAATGGCAGTCAATGAGAGAAAAATAAAAAGGTACATGCGCCATAGGCTGGTGATAGCAATGCATTTGAAAGTGAGGTCACTGATGATCCTAACCTTACATTCAAACTCATAACAAAAGAAATGGTACACAAGGACAATGCCATATCAGCGAACATAATGACCTAACTGCCGTAATTAGATTAACACCAACAAACCAGATCACTGGCGTTTTAAAAAAATTGGCAAATGCAACCTCATCTTAATGAATAACACAGACTGCATCCGTAAGGAAGATGACAACTTAAATGGGGGTTTCATAACCTACTACTTCTTATAAGTTTCAAAAGAGGATGCAACAAAATGTTGGAAAATACTCACCGGAAATGCTCTAATGCGCATTTTCGCTTCCTTTTTCATGTTACTTTTAATCATTTTGAGTGTTTTCTCACGACCGACAGGGTGATTAAGGAGTAGGGCCTAGGCCTATCTGGAATGTATCATCAAATTTCAATATGATCTCAGGCCACACATATTATACCATGAAGGGCACCGCTCCGAATTCTGTTCCAAAGATAATTCATTGATTGTTTTGAAAAAGGGCAGAAATCACAAATCGCAAACAAAGCTTGTCTTTTCACCCTGCAAATGATTCACAGGACAGACGACGAGCGACTAACATAACAAGTTGCCCTTGCTCGTAAAGTAGTCCAGTCACAACGAAAACACACTGACCGCATCAAACTTCTTAAATGCCACCTAAGCGGAGGTTCCACCTCCTCTACAGCATTTCGTGACGGTAAAAGCGTATTCCGAAGCTCACTTGCCACTTCTACTCCAAATGTCACACAACAAGCAGATGTGTACACCGTTAGATGGAACTCTTTCTCACGCCGTTACGATGATCTGTTTATTTTATCAGCATCGACAAGGCGGCCCCAATCAATCAGAATTCGATTTCAATTAGCTCGACACAGCTAAACTTTACATTTCTTACGAGCTAGCCCAAATAAAGGACGCGAAGTCTTACGCCGTCTCATCCAACTCAGCTGATCATAAGTTGGCAAGGCACGTCGAGAGAAAAACAACAACATTCGATTACCAGTGACCACGTCAAAATTCTGATAAAGGTCGTAATGTGAAATCGCCTTGGGACTATTTAGTTCGATAACCACGTCTAGGGACTGTTTCGGGCTCTGTAAGAGGGGAGGTTTCAATCAGAACTGCAAAGTACTCATGTTGTCTCGTTGTACAGTTGGTGCGGGTTACCATGCACTTTCGCACCATGGGCCCGCGCATTACGAACAGCCTCGCGACTCGTGGTGCAACGTATCAGCATCAGCCCAAATAGCAACTAAATTTGTTTCCGGACACGACATCTTTCGGGTTCTGTTGCAAGGACTTATCATCGCACGGGTAGCGGGTTGGACCCGAATCGTCTATGAAACGTCAAGTTTGACACGCAAGCGGCTTATTGGTCTTAAGACAAAGTTAAGACACTGCCGCAGAAAGCTTTGTGCTCACATTGCAGGGTCCGTGTGTGGTGTGTGCGTGTGTACGTGTCATTCAGTCAACACAATCAGTCCTCGCTCAGTCTGTCAGTCAGCTGTGAGCAAGCGAGACTGCCAGCCACACCTAGATGAAGGCCTAGGCCTGGACCAAAGTAAACTCTCTTCTGTGTACGGACACAAGGTGGGCCAGCTTTGAAACTTCCCCGCCTCTGCCGGCAGTGCGGAGGTTTCCCGCTTGGGGGCGCCGCCTGCCGACATTCCTGGTAAGCCCCGCTCTGCTCCCGCTCTCCCGCTTCCCTGCCCTTCCCTCCTGGCCAGGCCGGGGTTCGGGGCCGGGCCTTGCCGTGCAGCGCCAGTCCCCAGTCCAGCACCAGACCAGTAGGCTTGGTTACCTTGGACGCGCAGCACGCAGACGCCTTGGCTGCTGCAGCCACAGTGCGCGCCCGCGTCTGGAGAGCACCGAGTGTGCAGAGGCAGGCAGAGCAGTGCGCCGTCCATGCCAGTGCCGCAGCCGCAACCGCAGCCGCCGCTCCGCCTCTAACATGGGGTGCCGCACGTACGGGTCCCCCGGGTCCCCATGGTCCCCATCACCATCCCCGAATAACGGTGAGCTGATCTGAGCCTGTCCCAGCGCTGCCTTTTCGTTCTTCCTCCCCACCTGTTCCATTGCCGACGCCGCGTTTTCAGCCGTTTTAAGGTCACCTGGCGCGTCGCGTAGTTTGCTTACTCGCGCGCGCGCGCGCGTGTGTGTGTGTGTGTGTGTGTGTGTGTGTGTGTGTGTGCACGCACAACCTGAGCGAGAGTTCCGGCGCAGTCGCGCTGTCGCGGTGGTATTCGGTTTGGTCCAGCCTCCGGCCCCTGTCCGTCCCGCCGCTGCTGGAGCTGGAGCCAGAGTGCTGGAGTGCCGTAGGCGTGGACTCTGGAGAGCAGGGCGCGGCGTGCCGCGGGCCGCGGTGGGAATGACCAGCTCACCTCAGCGCGGGGCTACACACACACACCGGGTCAAGCAGCCGCCATTGAAGCAGCGACTCCAGACAGTGAACGAAAGTGTCCACGGAGTGGAGCAGTTTCTGTCCGCACGGAGCGTGGCGCAGTGGTCCGGCCCGCCGCTTCCCGATGAAAGCAAAAGTGAATCGGCGAGGGCGAGGAAGACGGCGGACGCGGTGTGCGCGCGCACGGCGGGAGGGGAAGTCTCAGCACCGCCGCGTATGCTGTCACCGCCGAGGCCGGGGTTCAAATACCGGCGTTTGTCTTGACGACGGCGACCTCCCGGACCACACGGGTGGCCACCAGGGCCGCCGGGGAGCTGTCGGGGACTTCCGTCGGCAGCCCGCGGGGCCGTGCCGGGCCGTGCCCAGGAGACAGCCGCCCCCGCCCCGCTCTGCCCGACACGCGGCTTTGGTAAAACCGGAGAACCTCGCCTTCGCGCGCAAAACTTGTTGCTTGTCCCGGAATCAACGAAAAAATTCGTTATGACAGCTGATATTTTTATGTGCGTGTTGGACACCGCGCCGACGACATTTCGTTACTCGTATTTCCGAACTGTTGTCGCCTGGCTTCTATGAACGTAGATCAACGCCGAACCCTCCTGGCGCCACGCTCCGCGGTGCACACGGCTGTGGAGGCAGTGGAGGCCAGGCAGGAGGTGGCGCACGGCGCACCGACAGCCACTGTTTACCATCGCGGAGTAAACACCTCAGACCTCGGCCATCCTCTTCTCGAGGGGGGGGGGGGGGGAGAGCTCTGGGATTCCCGCAAATGTCCAAAAAATAGTATTTCGAGAAATCCAGGGAGTAACCTGCTGTGGGTAATCCAGGGTTAATCCGAGTACACCACTGGAGCATGGGCGTGAGGTTGTTCAGGATGGCAGAAGTAAGGCGGAGGGAGACCTGCACGTGGATTGGCGCCTGAGAGATAGGCAATGTCTTAACAATTTGCCCCCTCCCTCACCATCTAATACTCTCCCGAAAAAGGAAACCTCCCAACTATAACTCCCTCCTTGTTTTAGTTTCTAGAGACAAGGAAAAGGTGTGTTTGTGTGGGAAGGGGGGAAAAAAGGGGGGGGGGTACTCTCTCTCCCACTTTGAAGGGAGGCTGAAAGGAACCAGACTTTCTCGGACCCGATTCGAACTGAAGGTCTGCAACAGCTCAACGTCGGGACGAGAAGAGGGTGACGAGAGAGAGAGGGGGGAAGAGAGGGGGGAAGGAGAGAGAAGAGGAGAGAGAGAGAGAGAGAGAGAGAGAGAGAGAGAGAGAGAGAGAGAGAGAGAGAGAGAGAGAGAGAGAGAGAGAGAGAGAGAGAGAGAGGGGGGGGGGTGAGAGACAGAGACCAGGGGGAGGGAGATGGCTGACGTGTATATCTCGTCCTTCTCCGGGCAAGGGGGGGGGGGGGCTGCTGGCGTGTCACGCTCGCGTCATCGCACGGACGAGCACCGTGCACCCCTTGCCTGCTGCACGAGTGCGTTCGGATTGCCTGTCTCTCTCCCACCTGCTGCTGTCGCTCACCCTCCTCTCATCTGTGTCCACAGGCTCCACAGGACGCTGGCCGCTACTGCTGCTGCTGCTGGCGGTGCTGACCCTGGCGGAGGCCTCGCTGTCGGGGCTGTACATCGACAACGGCGTGGACCAGACGCTGATGCAGCGCGCGCTGACCCGCCGCGAGCGCGAGGACGTGGAACACGAGATCCTGAACCTGCTGGGGCTCCCGGACCGGCCGCGGCCCCCGCAGCCCTCCCGCACCAGGTACACAGAGTACACAGCAGGCGCCGACGGGTGTTCGAACCCGGGATAGTACTCACATACTCACGCCGTGACCATGATTGGGTGCTAGGGTGCTTTGAATTTCGGTGTTGGCTGTTTTCTGACGCCCTCGTCGTGTTGCAGGCTGCGGTCCGGAGGCCACCGGCGGGCCCGGCTGCACCCCCACCTGGCCGCGTCGGCGCCCCAGTTCCTGCTGGACGTGTACCAGTCCCTGGAGGAGACGGGCAGCCTGCTGGACCAGCAGCACGCGCAGGACTTCAACCTGACCGGCAACGACCACACGGCCATCGACGAGAGCGACGTCATCATGACCTTCACCAGCCACAGTGAGTGCACACAACGGGAACAGAATTTTAAATCATTTCAAAATGTTTCATATCATGCCGCCCAATACACATAGAAATTTTTCCTAATTTGTTTTTCAAAAAGATTTTTCATTGCTGTCCCCTTTTCCTGCAGAGAAGCACGTGAAATTTTTCCTTTTACATTTTAAAGTTTCTTTTTAAGATGTTTCATTTCTCTCCCTTTTTCTTGCAGAGAAGCACGTGAGCGGTCTGCGGCACGAGCGAGGGAAGAGGCTGTGGTTCGACGTGTCCGAGGTGCCGGTCGGGGAGGGCATCATGGGCGCCGAGCTGCGGCTGTACCAGCGGCCGGCGCCGCGGGGTGCCCCCGTCATCGGCGACGGCACCTACACCATCACCGCCTACCTGGTCGTCAGCGTGGAGCACGGGTAAGGTGGGCCTCCAGCTGGGCTGGCTGGGCCTCTTCTTGGACGTGGCCAGGATCGGCCTGTGGTCTGATCCAGGGCAGGTCAGGGACCAACGATTAGTAGTCACGTTTGTGTCGTATATTTGACTCCAAAAAAATTCTGATCTAGATTCTTAGATTTTTTTTTGTCACTGATAAAGTGCGATCTATGGATGGTCTAGTGGTCTAGTTCAGGGCCGGCCTAGGACACAGTACGCAGCGCGCTTCGTGCTCCGACGCTCTGTTTCTGAGTCGCATTCATTCATTTTCGTCGGAGGACTGCGCGCTGGAATGCAGGACACAGATATAGAGAGATAAACGCACGGCGAACGCGCGCCACTGCCTCGTTTGTGAGTGGTAAAGTGGTGCGCAGGTAGCGCCGGGCGGGGCGGGGCGGGGCGGGGCGGGGCGGGGGAGGCGCAGCACTGGCGGGTAGCGCCGGCGGCCGGGGCCGCGCCGACTCCAAGGGGGGCCATGGGCCAGGACCTGCTGGGCTGCTGAGCCTGCCGGGTCCCCGGGCCGCTGCCGTGCCCATCACGGCGGCCATGCGTACCTTTTATCCGGGACCACCGGCCTCTCGACTGAGCGGCGCCTGTCCTCATCGAATGTGGGGAGGGGGGAGGGGAGGGGGCGCCCCGTGCGGTGGTCCCAGTGGCCCCACGGAGGGGAGGGGGGAGACGCCCGGCCCGGACACCCGCTCTTGTTGGATGGATGTCTTCATTCTCTGGCCGCGCATCACGACCTCCAGGATGCCGCGTACTCTGGTCGCCCTTCCCCGTCCCGGTCCTGGTTCCGCCCCCGGACGGTGGTCGACGGGAAGGGTCGGGACGGGGTCGGGGTGGTCGCCGCCGCCGCTGCCCGCTGCCGCTGCCGCACGGCCCGCATCGCATCAAATTTCACGGCATCGAGTCGCGCGGCGCGGCGTAGGCCGTCGTACGAGAGCCGAGACCAGCTGGCGTCTCGGCTCGCCTCAGCTCGGGCTTCTCGCTATAAAAGTGAGTCACTTGCTGTGGGGCATAAACGTGTTACTGTCCTCCGTCCGCCGGGGCCCAGCCGGTCCAGCCGGCCCAGCCGGCCCAGCCGGCCCCGGCCGGCGCTGCGGATGCCGTGGACTCTTGTAAAGCAGTGGACCTCTGGTCCCTTTGGTACGGCTGTCTGCCGACACCAACTCACAAGCTAGAAGCTGTCTTGGGTTGAGACAAGAGCCCGTCCGCTGGGTAGCGATATGACATGTTGCCTACCACCCAGGGGGTGTCTAAGACCCCCTCCACCGCGTCTGCTGTGGCCTGGAAGGTGTAGGGCGGGGAAGGGGAAGGGCTTTACCGAGGAGGGAGGGAGGGAAGCATGGAGAGGCGGCACTTACGATTCGGTCGCAAGGACAAAAGAGACCGAGGTCCGGCCCGGAGTGGTGCCGGAGGTCCTCGAACGGACACGGACAACGGCCCCCTCCCCCTCCGCTGAGTGTTCGCAGTGTCAAAATGAAAGAGTAAGCCTTTCGGCTCGGCTCTCCCGGTACTCGCCTCAAGGACGCGCCGGCTGCTGCTGGGCCGTGCCGATGCCGTGCTGAGGGGGGCGGCTGAGGGGGCTGAGCAGGCTGAGGCTCGAGTCCGGCCCGCCGTCCGTCCGAAGCACACCGAAGGCTCCGGAGGCATGCGAGTGGAGCCGAGCGGGAGTGGTGTGGCCTGTGCAGCCTGGGCCCATGGTCTGTGTGGGTGGTCCGGGCCGGGCCGGCCGGGCGTCGTGTGTGTCGGCCCCAGACAGCGGCCACCTAACCTAACCTAACCTAACCTAACCTAACCTAACCTGGTTGCCTACCACCACGTGTTGCCTATCAGGGTAGGCTGAGCTTCTCAGCCCGAGATGGGAGGCCTAATTTACAACAGGTGTGCTGCTAAGTAAAATCGTGTACGACAGGGCCGGTATTTGAACCCGGGCTATCCGACCGACACGAGTGTCCACAGGGACTTCCCTCCCTCTGCCCTTCCTCAGGGACCTCGCGCTCTTGCTGTGCAGCCGTGGCTCTTTTTCTGTTCCGCGTCGTGGACCCCTCCCCTCCCCCAGGCGCGTACGATGGGGGCGATCGCCCCCCCCCCCCTTTGGGTCTCCTAAGGGGACCTTTGCCCCCGAATGTAGGCAACCCGTAAAGCTTTTCCCCTGAAGGTAGGCAACACGTAAAGCATCGCCCTCCCCTTTCATCAACCCTAATTACGCCACTGCCCTCCCCTCCTCCGCCAGCATCCGCCCCCCCCCCCCCCCCCCCCCCCCCCCCCCGCCTCCGTCATTAGCTTCAGCTGCTTCAGCGGAGTCCGCAGACTCGCTGGCGACGCGTTCCCTACTAGTACTGCTGCTGAAACCGATAAGCCGATAGTAGTCGGCCGAGGCGGCAGGGCGGTGTTACCATGGCGGTACCATGGCGGTACCATGGCGGTGTGTTCGCGGCACCGTACCGAGAAAGACTCCGCGGCAAGCGATATGGTAGAGTCCATGATGCACATGGTAGAGCCCGTGGTATGGTACCCATAACCCCTCGCTGTGACCACTCTGGACCGGACTAGGGTAGGTCAGCCGTTACCAGTCGTGGCTGGGTACTCTACCGGCACTATCGAACACATGAATTCTACCCCCCCCCCCCCCCCCATGGTCCCTTTGTCTCTCTCCAGTTGACGCCTTCCGCTGCCCCCTCCCCCTTTTCCCCCATCGCCATCTCCGTTTGGGTTTATGTTCTCCTCTAATGAGCGAAGATGAGGGCTCATGACGCCGAACCTCCTGCCACACAGACAGTGGCTTCCTTTTCTTTGGCAGGAGGACAATACCCCCCGTTGACGAGGGAACGCAACCTCGTTGACCTTCTCTCTCTCTCTCTCTCTCTCTCTCTCTCTCTCTCTCTCTCTCTCTCTCTCTCTCTCTCTCTCTCTCTCTCTCTCTCTCTCTCTCTCTCTCTCTCTCTCTCTCTCTCTCTCTCTCTCTCTCTCTCTCTCTCTCTCCCCGGCCGTCCCCTGTCTTTTTGTCTGTCTGCATCCGCAGCCGAGCAAGTTGGTGCCTTCGGTGCGAGTGTGGGAGCTAAGTTATTCGGCTAGGGCGCCAAGCGGCCACGACAAAAGAAAAAATATATCGCAGGATCGCGCAAGAAAATAGCACCCCTTTAGGCTAGTATTTGAACCCGGGCCCCGCCGTTGGGCGCTCCAGCGCGGGTAATCGACCGGAATGCTTTTGCAGACGGCTCTCAGCCATGGTTGCGGTGTAACGTAGTTTATGGACGAGGATGTAGCCGCACGTGCAGGGAGCGGCAAGGCGTCTGAGCCAAGCGCTGACCTAAGCGTCTGACCACGACCGCGAAACACACACAAACACACACACTCACTCACTCACTCACACACACGGCTCTCGGCCGTCTCTCACGAGCGTTCCCGGAAACACACTACTACTCTAGAGCGCTTGAGAGCCTGGTCAGCCATTGCGTTGCCATTGCCGGTGTGGGCGTTAGAAACCCCTGCACTGGCGAGGGTGTGCTCACCCCGGCTCATCCCATGGCTCACGGCTCACCCGCCCGCACGGCTGAGTTCGGGTTGCATATCCAAGCACCTGTGAGATGTCTTCTGCTGTGTGAGCCGGAGAAGTCTGAATTCTGTTCCATGATCTGTCCCTCCTGTATCTTCTGACACCGGCTCGAGCGAGCGCCTGCGGTTGCTAGGGTAGACCAGCCCGCACGACACGTGTGCATGCCAAAGTCGTGGTTGCCTACCCAACAGGCGCCGTCCCTTCTCAGATTGGCCAGAGTAGGTTTGCAGGACAATATCGTAGACTTACTTAATCCGGATGATCCCAATTACGTGCCCATTTCGGTCAACCCTCTTCCCAGCGCGATGTTTACACTGTTGCATCTTTATTTTTGTTCTCCAGCGAGAAAGAACTCGAGTTCGTGGATGCCGTCAACACAACGCACTCGAACCAGGGCTGGCACGTGTTCAACATGACGAGGCCATTCACCGACTGGGTGGCGTTCCCGAACTCCAACCTGGGCCTCTACTTGTCTGTGCGTCCGGCTGAGCGACCAGGTCAGTTCCCTGCCCCAGCCCACAGGAGTAGTACTCCTGTCCCAGCCCCGTCAGGTGGTGGCTCGAAGTGTGGGTAACTAGTCTTGTTTGGGGAGGAACCGGGTTCAAATACTGTCTCTATATGCTTTTCCTCCTTTCTAGGACATGACATGAAGCCTGAGGACATCGGCTTGGTGAGTGCCGGCGGGGAGGAGGAGAAGCAGCCCTTCATGGTGGCCTTCATGAAGGCCAACCCCACCAACGCCAAGGTGCGTGCCACCAGAGACACAGGACGGCGACGCCTCAAGAAGGCGGACGTGTCCGACGCGTCTGACCTGGCTAGGAACCCCTTCGGTAAGTGATAGCAGCGATAACAGTGATAACGTGACGTCAGTAACGTTTGTCCCATTATTTTAATTTTGTGACGTTGTTTTTCCCCAGATCGATCATTTTCACCAAGAACGTGTCAGATTAAAAATTTGTACGTTAGCTTCAAGGATCTTGATTGGCAAGTGAGTACAAGCTCTCATCTTCTTCGGTTTTCTTAACTTTTGAGTCCTTTTTGTGTTATTATTGATTTTTTGATATGGTTTCTAGACATGTATGGCTTTCTTTGTGTTACAGGATTGGATCATAGCACCCGATGGATATGCAGCTTTCTATTGCAGTGGAGAATGCAATTTTCCCCTGAATGCACACATGAATGCCACCAACCATGCCATTGTTCAAACATTAGTTCATCTCATAAATCCAACGATGGTGCCAAAGCCTTGCTGTGTGCCAACGAAACTCACACCCATTAGTGTTCTTTATTTTCTCGATGACTCAAATGTTGTCCTCAAGAAATACAAGAACATGGTAGTAAAAAGTTGTGGGTGCCATTGAAACTGCAGTTCCTACATTTTGCTTGATTTTTACCAATCCGTCCATGTGTTAAAATGAAAATTGTGATCTTAATAATTAAGTAGGAAAGTAAATGTTGACTGATATTGCATTGACTGTTAAGTTCTAAAAATGTAAGACTTAATGAGTGCCTTATTAATTAAGACAAAATCACATTTAGAAAATCTATGTAGCTAACTGATACACAGATGTGCCTTTTTTAGGGGAATAGCCTCTAAGCCCAAACTAAGATAATTTGAGAATTCTAAATTCTACTTATGTTTGCTTGAGCATTTCAGAAACCATACAGCTGGTTGATTAGAATGTTCTTTAACTTTTGTGTACCTGCATAAAGCATGATGGAAAGGAAAACAAGTTTTGTTGTTCTCCATTTGGTCTCAAGTGATTTTGGTGTGTGTACAGTTGTCAGTCACATGTATTTTAATTAATGATTGTAAATAGTGTTGGCCTGTGTTGGGCGCTGTGAGTCTTCTTTCTCTTTGTACATTAAAGTCTTTTTATATAAAAATGAATTTCTGTCCTCATTTCACCTTACTCATTTAAAAGATGGGGATCAAATGAAGTGCAACGGAACAATTATTAACAGCCTGGAATTTATTAGGTATTTCCATAGAAAATAAGTACAGTACTTCAGCAGCTGAAAAGGGTTAAGGTAGTTCTTTCTTCCTTATCGAATGAAACAGTACTATTGACCCAGTTCTTAATGAGTGATCAATAAATATTTGCATATATAAAAAACAAAAACATATTTACATACACAAATTAATTAGTAGGTCTTGAACAGAAAGTTTGAAAGCATACATTTTAAGCAGTAACAATGACAGTTATCATTTACATCAGTCAGACAAATTCTTTCATGTACATATACTTTCTGTGTTTGATCTCTTCTGATAGGTAATAATAATAAAATAATTGAGTATAAGTTCTGTTAATACAACCTCATCCACACAATGTGTCACGCCAGCTGCTCTCATACACTTAAAATTTTATTTGTTCTCTTAACATGGGTAAGTTACTTAATACCATCAAAATAGTGGCTTTATCGCTCTACACATCTATGGTTACAGTTAACTTTTGACTCAAAGATAGATTTTGACATTGTTGTGAAGCACATTGTTAAATTTTAGTACTATAAAACATAGCTCCATAATGACTGAAATTAGATGGCAAGGGTTCACATTAATTGTAACTTTCCTATCTACGGGGTTGTGCAACAAACTCAAAATATGTTAGGCTCTACAATACAACATACAGAACAATCAGTAAAGACAGGATATCAATATTTTGCCTTTCAGATCAGGAATGGCAAAGTACGTTTATCATCAAGTTCACAAAGCACTTACACCATTGAGAATGTTTAGTTTTTCCCATTTCAAGATTTAAGTGTCCCATTCTGCGTGCACAAGAAAACTCATCCTCCCTTAATAGGCCAGATATGAAGATAATAAAGGGTGCAGAGATATGATTGGCACAAAACATGGTATATGAAAATTACCATAACCCATACACTGCACCCACTCTAACAAGGAAGGGATCATAACTTTCCTGATCACCATCACAGGATTGATCTGGGTTCCTCACAGAACATTACATAAAACCTGGGGGATTATTTTTCTTACACAATAAGTTTCATTTGGTATTACTTGTATGTGCCACATTGGAGCTATTGCATTGTATGGACAAGTTTGTTTCCATAATGAACACGGTCGAATTCCTCCTCAAAAATAAAAGAAACACAGCAGCAAAATGCATCAAAATTTTTTAAAACACATGCGTTGCTTCATTTAAAGCAAAACACTCAATATCATAACAATTAAAAAACGCAAATCAAAATCACATGATACAAAGAGTCCAAACCACTGCCAAACAAATGTAGGATTTGGTACAGACCTGATCATATAAGGGCATCTTAAGAAAACATAAGGCAGCCATTCAAAAACTAGCCTTGAATGACACTCTGGATACAATACAACAGGGGACACAGGATCACAGTTACTACCAAACCAGCATTTACGAGCATCACAGTGATATCTGGATATTCCTGTCGGCCAAGTTTGAAGATATTGATCAGCTTTAAAACAGTTCACAGTTAAGAGAGTACACATGCCAATGACTACACAGCTGCTCAAAATAGAATATTGGAAGCAATAAGTTAATGTTTAAATAGTTTAAAAGCACCAGATCAGTTCAAGCTGCAGCTGAGTTTGGCATAAGAGGAATACAAAAGTTTAATGTAAAAAGAGAAGTAAAAAACAACAAAAAAGCAGCCCAAAATGTATACTCCACATCTTTCAGTCCATTTTCAATAGGAATGTTTACAGCCACATCACGTAAGGGAAAGTGGTTCAATGACCACAGAATTATGCTTTCACTCTTTCTTTTAAAATAATTTACGTTACAGGTAGTTTGATTACGGCCTTAAAGCGCTAGTCAACAAGTGATTGCTTACATTTATGGCATCTCAATACAGCCCTTCATTTGTGCACCACAGGCAGCATGGCTAGCATGGCTAGCTGGCACGGCAGAGAGCGGCCTTGCCAGCAGAGCGCTCACAACCGTGTCAGGTGAGAAGAGACAAGAATGTTATCCTTTCTTAAATCACAAGGGCCATATCCTTCTTGCTGGGCAGGTTTACTTTCTTGCCTTGCCACAAACTGTTGTGAATGGTGAAGGCATCTATTGTCACAGTTAAGTGTTTGGTATGTACTTGAGAGAAACATTTTCCTCCAGAGTTATATCTGCAATAATAACACATGATAAGGAAACTACCCTTTCAAACACATTACATATCCTCTTAAAACATTAAATACTTACTTGAAAAAGCGATCAAACATTCGGTCAGTAACTTGTTTTGGGCCTGTGCCATATAATTTAAGCACTTCCTCTCCTTCAGGACAATACGAGTATAGGGCCCTAAACTGACATCCTGCATCTCTGAAGAGAATGAGAAAATGCTTTGCTTCTGATCTAGCTATTTCTTCAAGTACTCTACGCTTTGCTTCTTTGTTTACTGCACCCGGAAATACACAGTACTCAACAGCATTCAACATGATGCCACGATTTGACTTGGTTGCAGGCTGCTTGTACAAGCGTGGACCTGAGACAAAGTTTGAATGCATTTTCAAAATGTGGAAAGAATTCGGCTACATAAAAAGTACATGCCATTCAAAAGATCACAATACCATTATAATCCAGCATTGAGCTTGTGGCTGAGCTAATATCACTAGATCCATCATCAAACATTCTCCTCTTGGATGTAAGGCCTGGTGGAAGTGACCCTGGACCTGAAAATCCAATCAAATACATTATCATAATGAAAGGCATTGTCTTAGGTAAAGTATTGGAAAGATTGGGTTCAAAATTACTATGTTTTACTGCCCTACAGCAACTTTAATTGAGCACTCAAAATGGGCTGATCACATGTTTACAAAAGCATGTATGCAGACGGCCACACAAATCACACTATTCTACTCCTACCACCCCACACTACCTGAAGGTGAAGTGAGATGTCGACCTGAGCTCATACCAGGTGAAGGAGCCCGACGAGGTGGTGTGGCACGGCCCAGACCTGAGTCTGTGTCTGTGTAACGGTACACCATGCTGTCCTGGTCTGTGCTCGAACCTGCACACAAACCACCAAGCGTGCTACAAACCACCCCATGTGTGTCACTTCACAGCAGCTGTACTACTGATGCACATCTACAGTAATATTTAATATTAAAATGCATCATATTCTGAATCACTGACATGAATAATGCTGAATAATGCTGTTATGACAAGTATATAAATTGGTGAAATCTTAGTATTTTATAAACTGTTTTGCTTAGTAAGGTAAGAAAAACATACAATAAATTTTGTTAAATTAATGATTGATTGCAAGAAAATGATTTAATGTGTTGTCAGATGTCTAGTACAATATTACTGAGTGAAAAAGGTCGACTTCACAAGGTGGGCAACAACAGGATGCTACAGAGAGCACAAATGAAAAACACAAACAAATCTTATAGTAAAACTAACACCACCACCCGGAGCATTTTACACCATAAAAATATTTTAAGTCACTAGGAAAGCATGAGAAGTCCAGAAGAGGTTGAGACTACATGTGAGGTATATTTGATCTATTTCTTTAATTGCTGGATTAGAATTGTCTATCAAAACTCTAAACAAATTTTAAATTATATGATCTGCCCTGCACTTGCACCTACTTGATATGGCTACAAGGATTAGTTCAAGATGAGCTGTCATATCTATAGTCTATGGTGAAGACATTATAATTGTCTTAAAATGAAAGATACTGAACATCCACAGCATGTCCTAAAATACCTAATGGAAAGCCAATTGCCCCCTTGCAAGTCAAGTGATAGAAATATGTATATGCAAAAGTATAAATTTAGGACACAGAAATTTAGGGATATAAGCAACTTTGCAACAAGGTTCTAGGAGCATAGAGTTTGTAGTTCAATGAAACATGTAGTTTATTTCTTCCACATGGCATAGTGAAAACATTTATCTGAATAGAAAAAGGGGGGAGGGGGGGGGATTCCATACTGAGGTCTATCTTACACCTATGATGGACGACACATCGCATTGTACAGTATACAATACAGTTGGAAATGAAAAGAAACAATAGTATGGGAAAAACAGATAAAGAGGAACCACCAGCCACCATGAAATTTGGATCCCTGCACCAGGAAAACTGAGAATTTCAGACACTTCCACCATATTGGAGCCCAAAAAATTAAGCTTGGCAGCATGCCAGACATTGATTGGCTGGAAGCCCTTACCGCTCAAATTCATCAGAGAATTCGATTTGCGTGCTCGCATGTTGGACTGATAAGTTGAATATTTTGGTCTTCCACGAGGTTGTGGTTCTGGCACATCTGCAATCATGTTGTGGACTTATGTCACTGTGTTTTGTCGAGTGTAACCTAGTAGCTAATTAAATAAGGACCATCTTCAAGGGATGAAGCTGAAATGACTATATGATCCCATAGACTCAATCCAAACAAACATCTCTTACTTAAGGAAGACAAGAAATAACAATGTATCTTGATGTGATACTATCTTGACACATCCTGTATGCGTGCTCAACATAACCAGCACTGGAATAAACACATTAACAAAAAAGATGAGAGAAATATTACCTCTAGAAGTCTTGTAAGACCCACGGCGTCCAAGAGCATTGGTCCTGTTAGGAGAAGTTCCTCGTCCATCATCAGGAGAATCTGTAAATTCATACAATTCATAAATGCCCATGGTATTCAACCGTGGAATCAAACTTGTCTCTGCTTATGAGGTATTCAACTATTCCAAAACAACGAAGTATGACACTGCTACACACACACACACACACACAAAAGGTAAATTACAGCAACTCCTAAAGAACGAAGCATTTTCTATCTAAAGTAATGTGAATTTAATAAACAAAGTAACAACCATGCCTCACCTCTAACAAGGGAGTAGCTACGACCTGGCCTCATGCGACTTTGCCTTTCTTCAGAGCGTTGACGGTCAGCCAGACTATCAGTAGAACCTCGATAGTAGTCTCGTCTCATGCTAGGTGTTAAGCTGGAATCTGCGTGCATGGATGTAGCAGAGGGAAGCAGGCATTCAATCAAAAGCACAAGCCAAACAAAACAACACACTTCAATACCGAAACAAGCCTCTACTCATCAAGTGACTTTGTTTTCAACGCATGAACAATAAGATAACGCTTGTAACAAAATAAAAATATGCATCTTAACTGAAAATCACATACTATCCTACAAAGCCAGAATGAGATGCATTGGATAGAATCAGGGTAGTATCAAATTGAAAGGAAGTAAAAATGTCTGCTACTACAATAAAAATGAAGCACATACTAAAAAATAAAAGTAAACTTAACAATATTCATACAAAAGAATGAGGGATAAAAATCAAATCATGCTCAAAGAACCATAATTAGGATGGCATACCTGCTAGGTTAGATGTCGAGCCCTTCTTTCCTCGACTAGGAGAGAGCAAACCTTCTGCAAGTTCAACATTCCCACTATCTACATGGATAGTCTTTGGCCTTGGCCTAGTAACCGTTTTATTCCTCATCTTGGGAATTGTTTTCACCGAATTGAGCAGGTCCTTATCGATAGTTTTACCCTAGGAAAGGTCACCAACAATGAATTAATATTCTGATGCAGTGCAAACAAAACGCAGATGCGTTTCTGAAAAACAAACAACCCTCTCAAAAACAAACCTCTCTTTCAGCTTCCTCAAGAGCTTTCTTCAACTTATGCTGTTCGAGTATGGCTTGCCGTCGGATTCTTTCATCTTCCTTCTTCCTGAGTTTTTCTTCTTCCTTCATCTTTTCAGCCTCACGTCTCTGGTGGGTCTCCATTTCTTTCCTGGCTTTCATTTCCTCCTGTTGCTGCCGCCTCTGAAGAGATAAAAGCATGATGCGCTCCTTTTTCTTTTCCATTTCATCCAGTGCATTCTGCAATAAAATTTACAGAATGTGCACGTGAGCTAACGATTAAGCAGAGGAACTGATGAGGTCAGAATACAATAGAGAAACACATACAGGGTCAGGATTTGACAAATCATTGCCAATGACGAGGCCAACGCCCGCGTTGGCTCCTTCACTATCTTCACTACCAGACCGCCGGTCCTGGCGGTCCCGAGGAGGCCCTTGACTTGGCTCATTGGAAAGTCTGTTGGCAACCTGCGGATGAGCTACCATCTCTTCAGCTGGATGTCTTGCTGATTCATGGTAGTAATCGGCCCTCTCGTTCCTAAACGAGTTTCTGCCTGGTGAAGGCACATCTTTATGCTCTTGCAAGCGAGTCTGGGATTCTGATGGTTCTCTCTCAACACGCTCCCCGAACAGCGAACTGCCATCTAGTACTTGGGTGACAGCTCTCTCCTAAGAGAGTCCACAATTAGTTCTCCATATTTGAAATTATGATAAGAGCATTGAAAAATAGAATAAAATTTACAGAAAATACAATGTGTCACCCACCTTCTTTGGGGAAGCTCTCTTTACACGAAGAGGTGGCTTCGGCCTTTTAGGAGTGGCATCCTCATCAAATGAAATGTAAAATCCTTTCTCCGGTGCTGCTTCCTCCTCTACCTCAGCGCGAATATCTGGCTCGTTCTCATCACGGATATCACCCTTCTGTTAGTCAAGAATGGGAAAAATGCATCAGTGAATTTTGAGGAGGAAAGATGACCATGACATGGCATGACATTTTACATTTTGGTAAAATTTTCAAGAAGTATCACCTGGTTGCCAAACATATAAAAAGCTTTTTTGTTATTGTCATTGTGCTGAGGTAATGGATGTCTTGCACTATTAGGTCGAGTTGGAGAAGGAATCCGGTATGTTCTGCTTCCAGACGTTATGTGAAGTTTACTAATTCCTGATGATAGATCATCACTGCTAGGCATATCTGTCAAACGAAATTTACAAGGAAAATACATTATAACCAGTGATAAACAGTAACCACATCAGAAAGATATATCAAATTTCAAATTTGAGTTAGGAAATTCTAAAATTCTTAATTAATCTGTTACAGGGTTAGTATATTAATGTCTTGAACACAAGTATGTAATGGTTATGAGACTCATGCTTCTCTTCAAAATCAATTGGTTAAGAAACTCCGTAATTACAGCTTAAAAAATTCTGGCATGTAAAATCCATTTGTCCTTTGAGTAATTTTTGTACTGTATGCAAAATTTAAACAGGAGAAACTGCAAGTGCAACATCAATCATAGGATTGTACAAAAATGATGAACCCTATTAACTCAGGACTTATAAGTAAAGTTATGTTAAAAAATTTTCAGGCAAGCCTAGTAAGGAGTAAGTAAAGCAATATGAACCTTGTGGATGTGGCTCACCGATGAAGGAAATACTCTGCGGTTCCATGTCATCCACTGGAGGCGTCGGCAAAGCTGTATGAACAACAGTGGAGTTTCTTTGTGTGTTTCTTTCATCCGAAGCCATACTATGTTGCCGAGGTTTCACTTCTGGTGTTCTGTTGCAAGAGAGGAATGAAAATTACAATTTAAAAACAGTATTGTTTCACAAAATTTCATAATATAAATAACAAACCCACAGAATACTAACAGCAACAAAATCAGTAAAACTGCATTACAAATATTTTAACACAAAACAAAATGTAAGTCAGGGGTTGAAGCATAAAAAGCACCTGTGTATGGTTGGAGTTGTTCGATGCTGAGGAGAAGCATTGACTGAATTGGGTGCACGTCTTGGAGGTGGGGTGGGGGCAACATCTCCATGCAGTTCGAAGCCTGAAGCTGAGGTATGGGTTATGGTCTGTGGCTGATTTAGATGGGACCCATAGGCATTCAGACTGCTCAACCCAACAGAAGGGGTGGGGTGATGGGATGGGTGGTCACCATTATGGTATCTCACATCATTGCCAACGGTTTGATGAAGCGAGAAACTTGTTTGAGGCTTCCCACTCCTACAATAGAAAGAGGCGTGCAAAATGTGTATTAGCTCAGGCTGCTCCGCTACTCCTCTTGCTGCACACATGCTTGTGAGGTGCAGGACAAAACAAGGCCATTTCTGTTCACGGGAAAAGCATTCAAGCACAAACAGAAGCATACATATTTTTTCCCTGAAGTGCTACATTGGCTTTCTGGTACTTACATATCCCCCCAGGTACGCAAGTCCTGTGGGTGGGGAGGTTGAGTAGTTGTTTGTCCCCAAGTCCGCCGCTGAACTTGCTGTGGCTGAGAAGACATCTGGATGGATTGCTGTGGCTGAGAAGACATCTGCATGGATTGCTGTGGCTGAGAAGACATCTGCATGGATTGCTGAGGCTGCATTTGGTGCTGTTGGGGAGGCATTTGGTGCTGTTGGGGAGGCATGTGATGCTGAGGTGGCTGACTTTGTTGATAGGTTGCAGGTTGAATTTGTTGTTGTTGTTGATGAGGATCGTGAAGATAAAATTGACTGTTCTGTTGAACAAGACTTTGCAGTTGCTGATGTTGCTGATGAAGTGGTGATCCATACCCACTTTGTACGTTAGATGTATTCACCTGAGAGAGAGTTCAATAAAACATTAAGGTGAACATTTCCAACAATAAATCAGTTAAAGAGACCATCTTTTCTTTGCACTACTAACCATGCTATGCATTTGGGTTTGTGGCAGCTGATTCATTTGGTGCTGCGCGAATGCAGTCTGCTGCAGAGGAGGAGAGTTAGAATAACCATGCACCATTTGATGCTGATTAATCAGAGAATGCATGGGTTGAGGTTGTTGCTGATATGTCGGATGAGTTCTTAATTGAATAGGAGGAAGATTCTGATGGTATGTGGGCTGCTCCTGATGATACTGAGGTTGTGAATGACTGTAGGGCTGCGGCTGCCCATGCTGACTCACATTTCCTGCTTGTGTTCCTTGCTGTTGAATTTGATTCTGCTGGGTTGCCAGACGCTGAAGATCAGCTTGAATTTCATGAAGACTTGTATTCATTCTAAAGAGAGACAGGAACAATATTACACAGATCTTTTGGACTTAACAAAATTAAGGGCAATATCAGTTTAACTTACTGTGCTATTGATTCCTGATAATGCTCAACATCCATATTGTCAATATCTGCTCCTTGACTAAGAACATCATCAGTATCCTGTAAATAAAAATGAAGTAAAGTAAAACATGCTGGTAGAGTGAATTGAGAAACACAAGGCTAATGAATGAATTTAGGACAGATTTGCAAAATAAAGCTTGTGAAATTCTACATTTTCGTGCAACCAACCACCATACCTGTTTTGACGCTTTGCTCGAACTATCTGAGCTGTCCTTACTGGAGTCTGAGCCTGGACTCTTTACTACTTGGTTCTTGCCCTGAAAATGTTAGATACCACATGCACCCATTGTTAAATATACTACAATCTTTAATTAAGGAGGGGGAAAGAAAATCAAAAACACACTTTCAATCTACAAGGAAACCAGGTACCCAGAAATAAAATTCCACGGTTAATGCCAGAAAATAACCATTTATAATTAAATCCAGCCATATAGATAAAAGTTTAGTTTGAGATCCCATACATGTTTTTATCTGAGCCTTTAACCAGGCTGGCAATTGTCAAAACACAGTTATTGGGAAGGAACGGTTATTCAAATCTACTAAATAAACCTTTGAGAAATCAGAAGGATAGAAGGAGGGTAAAATTGATGTGAAAATAAAAATTAACAGAAAATGTCTGACCAAATGATTAATTTTAAAAACTACTTTCACCTTAATCCCATCATGCAGATTCAGGACATTAAAAGTAGTGGAGACAAAGACTGATGGTCAGAAATGAAAAGTTCTTGAATAGAGTAGAATACAGAGAGATGTATTACAGAAAATGTTTATTAGATGTGTGTTTGCGGTGTGCCAGGAGAAAGATAAAACACAGTACCATTGGATAGGAAATGTAACAAACCTTTGTTACAGCCTGGAGGAAAGCAGCTTTGCCAACACGTTGACGTTGTTTGTTCAGTAACAGTTCCATCTTTCTTTTCTCACTTTCAATATTCCTCCTCTTTTCTTCTAATTTTAAACGGACATTTAGAAGTTGAGAGGCCATTGCTGGACTTCCCCCACTCCCTCCTGGGCTGGAGCTAACATCCTCTGCCATGTGGTCTACAGACACAAGGATAAGATTATGTTTACTATCGTTTTCAACAGATATTCACAGTACAAAGTATATCTCTAGAATGTAGCACAGAATGGTATAAACTTGAAGTCTACCTGAATTAGGACTTGGTTCTGATGAGGTATGATTTGAGCTTTGCTGTTTCCAAGTAGTGGTTATGTTAGTTTGAGGTAGTGCTGCAAAAGTAGTAGTTTTCTTTTCTGGTAATGGTAACGGTGGTGGTGGTGCACTGTGGCCATTTGAGCGACCAGAAGATTCCTCAGTTGTATACCCTATATGTATGCCTAATGTTGACTCTTCAGCTTTAGATTTATTATTATGCCTAGAAAGCTCTGCAAAATTTGTAGACTGCTGGCGCAGCTCAGTTATATCACCATCTACATGATCACCTCTATGATCATTTCGCTGATCACCTCGATGATCACCCTGCAACAGATTAATATCACAAATTAGTAATGTGACATAAGTAGCAGAATTAAAAAGAGACAAGATGAATGGGTTCATTACTGATAAAATTAATTGACTTCCTGTTCATTAGAGTGTAAACATAAAATGTGAGAACACAGAGAAAGAAAATTAAACTAACTACCATGCCAAAACAAAAAGAGAATAGAAGGAAAGAACACTGAAGCCACTTTCCTCAACTTGAATAGAAAGGTATTTACATCAACAAGCATGGTTTCGCTACATTAGGACGGGCGACAGCTGTCTAGTATTTACACAAGTTATACCTGCTTGTAGGGCTTCTCGGGGTCACTCTTCTCACCACCTCCGCCTCCGCCCCCGCCTGCTCGGGAGGTACCATTCAATGTGCCATTACTGCTCAAGCTGCGGCCAATGTGGACTGCAGGTTCCTTATCGGGATTACGACCCAAGAGGTGCAAATTTTCGTGAGACCCACCGAAGTTTTCTAGCGTGAGCTGGAATGTGTACATAATCATGCATTCAGAGGACAGTTGCAGTAACTACACGCGGCTCCGGCGCACGAAAGCGACGGACACAGCAAAGAGGTGCGAAGTAAAATACTTGGACTGCGACGCCAATAGAGATACGTATCAAAGCCAAACCAATGGACAACTCTATCAAACACAGCAACACAATACTTTGCAGGTGCGGCTCGGACGAAGGCTTTACCTGTGACTCCTCGGCGACGGAGTTGCGACGAGAGCGGCGGCCCGCGTACGAGCTTCTCCGCTGGTCCTCCCAGTTGCTCGGCCTGCCGGCGGGGAGACTAGAACCCATGCCCACGTCCACCTCGCTCTCTGAGCTGCGGTCTCGGTGCCGCGCTCGCACGGGCGCAGTGGGCTCGTCCCCAGCCACAGAACTCAGTGTCGGGGGGCCTCGGCCTCGATGGACTACAAAAGCCTCATCACTCCTGCACCAGTCAAATAAAACAAAATCAGTGCACAAAAGTAAAAATAATTAGGTGTAACAAAATTGTTCATTTCTCATCGACTTACCTGTCGTCAAGTGCATCTCCAGAACCTTTGTTCTGAGACCTCTTTAATGATGATGTCCCAGTATTAATGGCAGATTTAGAACCTGGAAGGTGAAAAATAGAATAGAGTTAAACCAAATCTATTTGCACAAAGTTTATGGGGTCAAGAAAAGTATAAACACAGCTTTGGAAATTAAGTTAGTTGCAGGGAAAAGTGGGTGATCATAGGCGAGCAACTAAACAAGAAACAAATAAAAGTAGAAAGCTATGAAGAGCAAGTTGTCCACACATCACTGTCAAACATGTTTGCAGCAGTTAACATGAGGCCTTGCGTTTCACGCATCGAAAGTTTCCATCCCACATCAAAATAGAAAAATGATTTAGGAAAAAACTATGAAGAGCATCCAGAAACAGGAACACACAGCACACCTTCATCAATGAGAGGATTGCAATACACAAGCAAATACTAGAGAACTAGAAAAATCCAACTAGATCTATATAAGCGATTCTCTGGGAAAAATTATAATTCACAAGTACACTCCACATCATTTTTCAATCCAAGCTACCAAAAGACCCATTGCAACCTGAAATTAAAATCTCTTACACAAAAAAATAATAAAAGCATTGGCTAAACTGATATCTAAAGTTAAACTAGATGGAAAATGTTAGCCTACAAAAATGAGAGAATTAGCTCCACTACTAGTATACTTCATAATATAGAGAGGGAAATACAATACTAAAAAATTGTTGGATCATAGGCATAGGAAATTAAATCAAAGATAAATAATATTGATAAAAGCAAGCATGCAACAAGAACAGTTTTAGTACATGAACTGTTTCAGATGCTCAATTTTGAAAAACATATTAAAACAAAGAGAAAAAGTTAGATGGTAAGGAAATACAGAAAAGGAACACTAAAGCAAAGTCCAATCTTGGCTGATAAAGTACTCCATAGCAAACCTTCAAGGAATACAACTTGAAATACAATTCCGTATGAGGAATACAACAATATTCTACTCCAAAAATGTTTAAAATAATGTTCTTTTTATTCGCAAAGAATTGAAGAAGTCTAATTATGATATACACAACTACAGCTAAATTAAGTCCATAAAAAAACACGCAACAAACAATACAGCGAAGAAGTTGCAGGGGAGGGCAGCTATATCCACCCTGCTACAGAGCCGAGCACAGCACAGCACAGCACAGGCATCACCAGCGATCAGCGCCCTCCCTACCTGAGCCTGAGAAGCCAGGAGTGGAGATGTCTGACAAATTGCTCCGCAAATCCGGTATCACGCTCACTGACTGAGGGAGGCAGCGCTTGTGTGCCACACCTTGACTATTGCGTGGATAAGCTGAACCGAATTGAATCATCCATGTCACGAATCACATCACAAAACGCCACGCGGCAAGAGATCAAAAGTAACCACACCACATCATTAAGGCAGAAGAAGCAGGTAGCGGCAGACACATATGTCTATGAGTGTTGGCAAATGTATGTTATGGACTCGTTTGTACAAATCACCTAGGGTGGCATCACATGTTCTCTCACGAGTAAGAGGAACAATAATAAACTAATGTCCTGAAGTCATTTAGTTATTCAGTTAATTGCAACAAACTAAAAATGACAGATGCGATCATCATTTGAATGACAACTTGCTCATGACTTGTGTATGCCACTACAGAGTGCATAGGGATTGGACCAAATTGGAATCATTGTTTACAGTATTTCACTCCACACTTGGATGTTATGGGGTCATTCAAAACAAAGGGAAATTCACTCAGCAAATCAAATACAGAGAGAAAATTATATGCACAACCCATGCAAACTGTTGGGATTATTAAGTTGACAGATTCAGTACTTCTGAATCAAAAAACAAAAACAACAAAAAACAAACTCCCCCCAATTTTTATTTTTATTTTTAAATCAGGTTAAAAGTTGTGTCAAGAACAATAATAATGATCTGAAAAGTCATTAGTGTATCAGAGCAAGTACAAGAGGAGAGTACATACCTTCCTTGAGGCTTTGCTGAGCTCGTTCAGATCCAGGAAACCGAACACATTTTACAGGATGAATTTCCAAAACATTGAAAAGGTCAGCTAGAAAAACTATTAAATTTTGTTGCATTGAGCTGTAATGAAGAAAAAGACCAAACTAAGGAATCTGCACACAATTTAGGCTGAATTTCATAATGGAAACTTAAGAACATTTCTAACCTGCGTAAATATGAAATATCTTCGGGCATTAAGTGGAAAACTGTATGAGGTAAACATCGCTGACAAAAATCATGAACAAGCATCAGGTTTTTCACAGAATCTGATACAGTTGGTAAATAACTGACAACAACGTCTTTCCATGGCACTTCTTCAGGACAATAAAATGATACTAGAGCAGCTAGACCCACACCATCACTGAGATCCTTTAGATCCTTGATATCAGGAAATTCAGGAGTCCGTGGTTGGTTATCCTGAAACAATAATCAGCATGACATTGATACGTCAAACTTTAAGAAGATGATGAAGGAGTTCATTTCTGTAGTTCATCTCACTTACCCCGCTACCCAGATGTTCTCTTTCTTGTTGGATCTTCTGCTTAAGCGCTGCTACTGCTTCTCTCACCCAGCTAAGCAAAGCGTATTCAGGTTCTGCAGGGGCTGAGTCAGGACTGGGCCGAGCATGATGACTAAATCTTTGGATGGCTGCTTGGACACGGTCACAGGTTGCTACTTCTTTTGCATACAGGATCATCACGGCTTCCATCATTGACACATGAGCACTCTGTGAAACAACAAAAGTTCATAGTAAAGGTGGAAAAGAAACGCATACTTCATACAGATGATGCAAAAAGATGCTCACAATTTTCATTGGATTTGTTTGAATAAGGACTGTTTCGGTCATCTGACAGTCCATTGGTTCTGGAATGGTGATGCCTTTTCGTAGGAGTACTTGAATAATACCCGAATGGTTGAGATTATGATAATTTGGGTCGCCATAAATGCTAGAGAGAGCAAGACAGTAGAGCTCTGCACTCGCCAGTGCATGCACGATTTGTGGTTTGAGATGTTCTTGGTCCTGGAATTAAATAAATTACATTACAACATAAAGTGGGAAAAAAATTAAATCACAAATGTGACTTATTTCTCCCTCCCTCACAGAGTACGACATACCTCATGATCTCTGTAGAACGGTTCCCTGAAGTTTTCTGGGACTCTGTTGTTATATGCTTTGGACAGAAGCCATTTGACCGAGGCACGCTGCTTCGCCTGGAACAAAAAGATTACAAACGAGGCGTCAGTTTTCGGTCTAGACGGTCTAGACGCAGCCGCGGTAGAAGTCCCCCAGCCCCAAACGGAACACACTGCAAATTGCACGACACGTCACGGACATATTTCATCCAGTAGGCAGCGCGGGGGGCCGCATGGGGCCGACGCCAGGGCTGCCTCGGGCTGCAAGCCGGGAAGACAGGCACAGGCGACACAGGCGATCACGGCCAGTTTGGGAGTGGTTCTGATGGGAGACTTCCTTCGGGCACAAGGACAAGGATCCGCCCGGCCCGGCCCAACTCCTTAACCCCGCCCCACATCTAGACTGCAGGCCCAGCAGGCCCAGCAGGCCCAGCAGGCCCAGCAGGCCACTGTCCATGCAAACTGCCCCACTCCACGCCACGCCACGCCGTGTCTCATTTTCGCTCCCCCATGAGCACGTCACCCACATTTCCCCAAAACGCAGACCAGCCTCAGCGCGAGTAGCGCCCGCTGGATAGGCAACCGTGACTTGAGCACACACGCATGTCGTGCGGGCTGGCCTACCCTCACATTCACAGGCGCTCGGGGCCGCCGGACGGAGGTGTACGGGATCACGTTATTTATGGGGGACGTCCCCACCAGGGCGACCCTCTGGAACGACAACGAGTCAGTCACACAGGACTGCCGCCCGGGCGAAGAAGCAGGATAGAGGAAGGGACAAACGAGACTTGCTCCTCCTGCAGGACTGGGCTGGAGAGACTCGGCCTGGAGAGCCTCGCTCCGTCTCCGTCGCACTCCCCTCACGGCGCACACGTGCCACCGGCCGCGACAGAGACGGAGCGAGTCGCGCCAACGTAATGGGGTTAGCTCAGAGTCATCACGCTGATTGCCCCCCGGGCAACGGCGTGGGAGGGAAGGAGGAGGGGGAGAGGGGAAGGAGAGGAGGGTACGGTTAGAGAGGAAAGGGGTTGGGAGGAGGTAGGTGAATTGAAATTCTTTCCTCTTCACCCCACGAGTGTTATGGCGCCCTAGCGGTCAGTATATAAGGGTCAGTGCATTAACCCCTCTGGTCAGCAAACTCGGACAGCCAGGCAATCCGATCCACACACACACACACACACACACACACACACACACACACACACACACACACACACAGCGTCAGCCCGGCCCCAGCACACCCACCCTCATATCTGTGCCGACCAGTCTACTCGAAAGGCCTCTTCACTCGAGGCAGCTGCACGGCTGCACACACACACACACACACACACGCATGTGCACACACATACACACACACATGTGCACACACACACACACACACACACACACACACGCACGCCGTTGTCGGGCTTCTCGACGTTGCGGGGCTGTGCTGGCTGTGTCTGGGAGGGGTGCACATCGAGACATAACATGGGCCGGCCGCTAGCGCTGCTGTAGTGCTGGCTTGTGCATATTTCTTTCTTTCCTTTTTATTTTTCGCTGTCCGCGCTCCAAACTAAACAGGTGCGGTCGCTGGCCGCGTTCCGCACGCGCCCGCACAGCCGTCCAAACTGACTCGGGCCGGCCCTGCCCGGCCCTGCACGGCCCTCCTCGCTGCCCCATATAGCGGCCAGCAATAAAACTCCCCCCCCCCCCACCACCATTTCTCCGGGTATGGAATCGCAAATAGGCAGCCCGCAGTAAGGAGGGAAAAGAACCACACGCGCGCGGTCGACATATTACTCGTGAAATTCTCCACAGCGGGGATCCGCGCGCCCGATTAGTAGTTCACCCGCGGGAAATATTAAACGCGGCATTTTCACCTGTCAGGAAGGCAGCCACGATCCGCCGCATGTCCGCGCAGAGCGGCGGCGGCAGCGGGTAATCGAACCCGAGACTCGCCACACCGAGATTGCCTAACCCAGCAGGCGCTGAGCCGCGCGCACGGGCGCCTATGGAAGTAAGATGAGTGGTAGTGGCCCGTGGCCACCCCAAGTCATTCTCTTCCGATCAGAAAGGGTAATGTGACCCCGTTAAAAAAATATTTGATCCCGGCGCTAAATTGAGCCCGCGCAACTCGGGTCTCCAATACTAAACGCAATGGCAAGTTTGAAGCCCAAAACTCAAAGATGACTGTCATGAGACTGTTTTATTATGAGTGCAGCAACAAGAGCCCGACCCGAACACGGGGCAACTTATTGCCAGGAATCACTTGGGAGACGCGGCGTACCCGCGCTGCCCTGGGGCTGGGCTGGGCCGAGGCGCTCTGCAGCTGCAGCAGCAGCATCATGTTGCAGAGAAACACGTGTCGTGGCGGTTCTACAAACGGGCGGAGCAGCAGCAGTTGCAGCAGTTGCAGGCCGCGAGATGATGGACCCGACACAGCCACGCCACGCCATTCTCACGGCTGCGGCAGGCCGACGCGACGCCCTCGCACATTCCCGCGCCCCATTCATACAGCCGGCATCGCCACGATACACCTGTGCGGCTCGTCCCCACACAGGTAACATATCATGGGGCGTGCCATCCGTGTGTGCCATTCATGTCGAAATAAAAACTAGGAAATCGAAAAAATGAAAAAAAAAAAAAAAAAAAAAGTAATGATAAAAAACAAACAAAAAACAACAACAAAAAACATCACAAAAACATAAAAATTGCACCACCCAAAGATCTCCATGACTTTTCCATGACCACACTTTTCCAGGTTTTCAAGTTTGTGGGAAGCCTGTTTCGGGACACCCGCAGCTCACAGCTCACCGAGAAGGGCGGCGCGCGCAGCTCGGGCGGGCGGGGGGCGGCGGCGGGGGCGGCGGGCGGCCTCCAGGCGCAGCACCGGCCCGGCCACGACGGCGCCGCAGCCCCCGGCGCGCGGTAATCCTGGGGGCGGCGCCGGGGGCGGCGGGGGCCGCCGAGGGGCGGCGGGGGCGCGGCGCACAGCACGTCCACGTACATGTACATATCGCACAGCTGTCGCGTTGCTTTTCACTTGTGGGTGATCACGACGAGTTCACCATCACCGCACCAACACCACTCCGGCACACCACACACACCAAATCCTGACGTAGTATCACAAAGTCCGACTTCGGAATTTTATTGCTTCCGGACGGAGGGAGACCCTAACCTGCACAGCTGAAATCGTACAGGGTTCCGTCGAGTCAGTGCGGAAGAGAGGAGAGAGAAAGTGCACATGTGTGCGCGTGAGCGCGTGTGCGCGCGTCCGCGCGCGCGAGGCCCCGGCACACACACAAACTCACGCACGAGGCGTCAGCGGGTTGCGAGAGAGAGAGAGAGAGAAAGAAGTGGCTGATCGTCCCGCGGACACTGCGGCCATCTCACTCACACTACCGGGACCAGCCCAACTACCGCACTCAGGCGCATTATGCAAGTCTTTACGGCTCACAGCCGGTACACAAACACACGGTGTTCGTCAAGTGCAGGCGTCTCCACAACTGTTTCGTTTGCTGATCAAAGTCGCACTTTTGGAGAGCCAAAAATAAAACAGCTAATTTTGAGCCAAAAGCTTTGCGTCTGCACGCCAAGTTCTTCCCGCGAAAGCGCCGTATTCACTCCAATCTGAAGACTTTCATTTTTTTACGTCTTTCGCACCCGACCCGCAAGTAATACTGCCACACACTCTTCCGTTCCGTCACATTATCAATTACTCATTACGACAATTGCGCCCGAGGCGCCTCGCGGTTCTTCGTTCCTCTTTCTCTTTTCTCCGCTCCCATCAGCAGCCACGCCCCATCCTAATCGTATTCACCACCAATCCCCCCCCCCCCCCCCCACGAGCGCTCTATCCATTGCTGCTTGATGCTGAGTCCCTTCCCTTCTACTACACACACACACACACACACACACAGCGCCAGACACCGGCCGGCACACAACACGACCAACGTCAGAGAGGGCTTTCACCTTTCCCACATGAGTAGCACCGCCAGGCCTCCGAGCCGTTCGATGCCATCTTTACCCCCCCCCCCCCCCCCCCGTGTGGCTGCTCACGCGACACATGTGCTGCAGTCCACCAGACCTCTCACGTCGTGCATCAACGTCACGACAATTTTTCATATCGGCTTTGGGACGCGGGCGAAAAAGTTCCACCACCCCCACACCTTAGCAAGTCACATTCCAAAGCCTACAAGCGTTTTATTTTCCAATGCGAAAAAACGAAATACTAAAACGCCGCCTGATCTGCAAGCCGACGGAGGTCGAGCCGTCGATTCACCGGGCACAACTTTTCGCGTGAAAATCACCCTCTCTACCGCCAACCAACTAAATAAAAAAAATCGATCACGTAGTTTCCAAACGCCCCCCTTTCTGCTGCTTTCGCCGAGAGTGAAGTGAAGGGACGACGCTGGCCGCTCCCTTTCCCTGCCGCACCTCACGGCAGTCCGCGAGGAGGACGGGCGCGGCGGGTTGCCTATCCCCGATTCGTCAGGCGCCCAGCCCACCCAGCAGCCCGCCCCGCCCCGCACAGACTTCCCAGCGCAGCAGAATCCGTCTCTCTATCCCGCAGCCCAACACCCAGCGACTTCCTATCCACGCAAAAACAGCAACTGCCACTGGAGCATCCCCTTCTCTCTCTCTCTCTCTCTCTCTCTCTCTCTCTCTCTCTCTCTCTCTCTCTCTCTCTCTCTCTCTCTCTCTCTCTCTTTCTCTTTCTCTCTCTCTCTCTCTCTTCTCTCTTTCTCTCTCTTTCTCTCTCTCTCTCTCTCTCTCTCTCTCTCTCTCTCTCTCTCTCTCTCTCTCTCTCTCTCTCTCTCTCTCTCTCTCTCTCTCTCTCCCTCTCTCGTTTCTCTCTCCTGTTTCTCACTCGCTCTTTCTCCTCTTTTCAGCGTAATCCAGCGCGGGTTCTCGAACCTGACACTCTCCCCGACGACACACACACACACACACAACACACACACGCACGACACCAGCTCTGGCGGCGTAAACAAACACATGCCCGCACAACCACGTGGTCAGTCCGCCAGGAGCAGGGAGCGGGGCTCATCCGCGCGACACGGCATGACACGGCGCGGCACGACACGACACGGGACTCGCAGCTCGCGGCCTCGCGGCTCACGGACTCGGGGCGACGCCGGCGGCACGCGGACGGCACGGAGGCGAGGGCGGCGGCGAACTGACTGAGGAGGCGGCGGCGGAGGCGGCGGCAGGCGGCGGAGGAGGCGGCGGCGGCAGGCGGCGGCAGGCGGCGGCAGGAGGCGGCAGGCGGCGGCAGGCGGCGGCAGGAGGCGGCAGGAGGCGGCAGGCGGCATGGCGCTGCCGCCAGCGAGAGCCTAAGGGAAAAGCCGAAGGGATTCGACGCACCAGCAGCATCAGGGGGAGGGAGGGAGAGGTGGGCAAGGCGCGGGATAATGAAGGAGAGCCACAGTAGAAGAGGAAGAGAGAGGGAGGTAGGAAGGAAGGAAGGAAGGATGGGGGAGAGAGAGAGAGAGAGAGAGAGAGAGAGAGAGAGAGAGAGAGAGAGAGAGAGAGAGAGAGAGAGAGAGAGAGAGAGAGAGAGAGAGAGAGAGAAGTAGCTCGGCTATGGCCATGCATGCATATCTGGCCGGCCGGCTGCGGATAGCTCCGGCCATGCAGCGCGCGCCGTTCGCATACTACTTACACGCCGCCAGCAGCGGCGGCGGTAGTAGCGGTAGTAGTAGTAGTAGCAGCAGCAGCACGCTACGCGCCCATTTTGTTGCGTTCAATTCTGTTGCGGACGCAGACGGGGGGGGGGGGGGGGGCGCAACACAACGTCCGAGGCGCGCGCGCACACACACACACACACACACACACACACACACACACTTTCAAAAAGGAATAAATCGTAAACTGAAGCAAAATGCAACGTCGAGCGAAAAAATTCCCGACAGAGGAAACTCTTGCTTCGGGCACATTTCAGCGGCATCAGCTGAATTACGTTCGAAATTTTTCCCCGCGGCCTACGCCTTCCACGATGCAATAAGAAAACCTACGAACGGCGAGGCCGGTAGCGCCTGCGACCGACAGGGTAGGCCAGCCCGCACGACAGCCGTGCACGCCAGGAGCCGGGATTGCATCACCACCAGGGGCCGTAGGGGTCGTGTCCGCCAAGCGAGGCCAGATCCAGGCCTGCGGCCAGTGTTCGTCAGCCAACAGGAACCAGGTGAACCGGGCGCTGCCAGGACCAGGAGACGTCATCGCGTGTTCCGAGGCAGACCCGGGTTCGAGTACCGACTCTAGAGGATGCGATATTTTACAACCCGAGTACCGTTTTTCCCGGCCGCACGCACGCTTCTAGCATCCTCTGGCGGACCGGACGGCACGGGAGTGGCGGGCGGGAACACTGAGGAACCCCAGCAGAGAGAGAGAGAGAGAGAGAGAGAGAGAGAGAGAGAGAGAGAGAGAGAGAGAGAGAGAGAGAGAGAGAGAGAGAGAGAGAGAGAGAGAGAGAGAGAGAGAGAGAGAGAGAGAGAGAGAGAGAGAGAGAGAGAGAAGAGAGAGAGAGAGAGAGAGAGAGAGAGAGAGAGGGGGGGGGGGTCCTGTCCCAGTGCCGGCCCAGGACCACAAAGTGCACCGGACCCTGCGCTATTCTGCGCTACGCCGCGGGGGGCCGCCGCGGCCACACGTGCCACACCCACCGCCGCCCTGCAGGCCGGCAGAAATTCCAGGACGAACCTCTCTAACCTTTCCCCACGACACACACACACACAACACGGAGAGGGAGGCGGAAGGACGAGTAGAAGGCTTTCCTTTTGACAGAACGCACGGAGAGACAGAGAGAGAGAGAGAAGGAAGGTGAAGGGACAGCAGACAGGAGAGGACCTCCTTCAGCAACCGTCGTCGGTGGCGTGGCGTAGCGCACTTCCGCCCGATGCCGCGGCATAGATGAGACGACAGTCAGTACGGTAAGTAAGTGCGGATAGGCGCTCTCTCTCTCTCTCTCTCTCTCTCTCTCTCTCTCTCTCTCTCTCTCTCTCTCTCTCTCTCTCTATTTATTTTAGGGTCGGGTTTTTGGCCCCCTTATATTGCACCGGAAGGGGACCACGGGAGCACCTCGACACACACACAAGCTCTGCCGAAGCCCTCTCTCTCTCTCTCTCTCTCTCTCTCTCTCTCTCTCTCTCTCTCTCTCTCTCTCTCTCTCTGCTGTGGGTGACAGGAGGAAGCGGCAGGAGCTGGGCGGATTGGGGTGAAGGAAGGGGGGGGGAGGGGGGGGGGGGTCATCTGTCACTACCCCGTCGCCCCTTTGCCGTCACACACACACACACACACACACACACACACACACACACACACACACACACACACACACACACACACACACACACACACAGAGGAAGCGAAGCCGTTGGCGCGCAACGGCACAACTGCAGGCGCAGCATCAAAACGAAGCACACGTGCCGAAACTGTGCCTGCCACGGTGCAGCGACACAAAGACCCTATGGGCCCCGCTGGGCCCCGCTGGGCCCCCGGCGTGCGCCTCGGCCGCCTCCTACACGGTGCGGGGCTAAAAACAAACACGGCCCCGTACGGGGAATCGAATCAAAGCCGCGAAGGGTCGCCGCAGACGATGTAAAGCAGAGGATAAGAGGGGGGAAAAGAGGAGCTCGCTGAGAGAGGGAGGGAGAAGGAGGGCAGGTGTGCAGGCGGGGATGGGCAGAGGAAGGAGGACAGATGCGTGATGCGTGGGTAGCAAGGAGGGCGATGGGTAGTAACGAAGAGAGGAGGAGACACTGTAAAAAGAATTGTTGTAAATTTACAGCGAATTGATGGAAAAATTTGCGGCACGACCACCTGTTTGGAAATTTCCGACCCAATTTTTTTAGAGTGAAGTGTAAGAGGGGTGGATGGCGGCGGGGGGGGGGGGGGGGGGGTGGACGGAAGGAATACCAGTGACAGGACAAGGAATGGGGCGGCCGCCGCTTCCAGGGCACAGACTAAACGTAGCGCTTCGGAGAAATATCGCCCCGACCCGATCAGCATAAACAAGCAGAAACACACACACACACACACACACACACACACACACACACACACACACCTGCCTTAAATATTAAATCGGAAAGTGCTCCAGAAGTGTCGGTTTGCGGGGCGCGCGGCCTGACGCGGTTCGCTCCCACCGCCCTCCCCTCCCCCACCCCCGTGCACCCGCTAACGTATGCGGCCTCACGGCTCACCCCCTCCACAGCCACGCGTTCAGCAGCAGATCCCCCTGATTCAGCACGGCCGGCCAAACACCCATCCAGCGCCGAGCGCTCGCAAAATACATATATATATCGCAACGACCCTCCACAAAACCGGCGCCTGCTGGGTAGGCAACCGCCTCCTCTGCACGGCGTGCGTGTCGTGCGGGCTGGCCTACCCCAGCGCCCGCCCCGCAGGGTACGAGGCCGATTCGGACTCGATTCGGACCCGACTCAGATTCCAAGTACATCGGGGGCGCGGTGCTCGGGGCGGGGCGGCAGCGCCCACACCTCTCCCGCCTTCTCTCTTTCTCTCTAGTCTTACATTGCCCAAGTTTCTACTGTAAAAACTTTTCCAGACACGACAGCAGCCGAGATTAGACCAGCGGCGCAGACAACGCCCTGCTACGGGGACGACCCTGGCCCTGACCCACGAGCCGCCCGCCGCCCGCCGCCGCCCGCCGCCGCCCGCCGCCGCCCCCGCCGCCGCCGCCGCCCGCCGCCCGCCGCCGCCCGCCGCCGCCCGCCGCCGCCCGCCGCCGCCCGCCGCCGCCCGCCGCCGCCGCCCGCCCGCGGCGCTATCGACCTCTCCGGGCACCATTATGTCAAAATGACACGCGGCCGCCGCTCTCAATTCGGCTGGCATTTCTCCGTTTTCCTGGCCCGCCCCGCTTTTATTTTCGGGCCCCTCATTCTCTTCTGCTGTCTCTCTCTCTCTCTCTCTCTCTCTCTCTCTCTCTCTCTCTCTCTCTCTCTCTCTCTCTCTCTCTCTCTCTCTCTCTCTCTCTCGTCTGTGGGAAAACAATGCGGCTGTTTGCTACCGCCGCTGAGACACAGCGGTTCTTGTACGCAGTCGTCGCTCTGTTGCAGTGCGAGAAGGAGCGAAACTATGAGGATGAACAACTCACGAAGAAGAGGAAGGAGAGGAAGAAGGGAAGAAGAAAGGGGAATTAAAGGACAAACGACAGGTATATGAGGTAAGGAATGTAAGGGGGGGGGGGCTGAGGCAACGAGAGGGAGTACGGTGGAGGAAGCGGAGGAAGGAGAGGGGAGGAGGGAGAGGGGGAAGGGAGAGGGGGGGGGGAGAGGAGTACCGCTCGCCGGCCGACGACTCGCGGACCGATAAACTGGAAACAATTACCCGCGCGGCCGCGGCAAAATCCCACCCACAGACAGCTCGGTAAGAGCAGGTGAAAACTATCACCATGGGAAAAATAATCACAGCAAAGCAAAAAAGAAATAAAAAAATGACACCTTCCCCAAAAAGACACCCTCCCCAAAAAGAGAGACACTCTCCAAACAAAAAAAAAATCCATTTGAGGATATTTTGGGTAAAATAATTATGTCCACTTCTGAGAAGGGGGTCTGTGTGTTCTTTTTTTACCTGTATATGTGATTTTTTTCCCAACGTGCCAGCCAGACAGACAGACGGACTAGTCCGCACAGCAACAACGCGGCGACATAGTCCAGCCCTGCCCAGCCCAGTTACGTCCAAGTTAACTTGCATAAGGCCCCGAGCTTGTGAGACTCGGGCCAACCATTACGACTTCCTCCGTGGGCGGAGGTGTCAGTAGTGAGTCTGCCCGCCTGCCTGCCTGCCTGCCTGCCCGCCTGCCTGCCCGTCTGTCCGTGTCCGCCTGTCAGCCGAGTTATTTGACCACATATTTGCCAAGACCATACATATACGTACTACATGCCACCGCCCGTCTGAGGTGGGCGCGGTGTAGCGTGGAAGCGATAGCTCTTCGTTACAATTACACGTGTATGAGAGGCAGAGGTAGAGAGACCAGACAGCAAAAGACAGGGAGAAAGACAAAGAGAGAGACCAGACAGCGACAGACAGACGGAGAGAGGGGGAGGGAGTGAGATGGGGTGGGGGGAGCGAAATAAGAAGAGGATGCCACAATAAGAAATGCCCATCATCTCAATCGGCATCGTCGTGATGGTCTAATCATTTTTTTCCTCAGGCGGGGGACCCGAGGGGGACCGAACAGCGGTGCAGTGCGGCGGCACGGCGGGGGCGTGCCTGACCCGCCCCAACCTGGGCCCCGCGGCGCCCCGCGGGGTGTGGCGGGGGCAGGCGGGGGGAGCCACAGCCAAGCGCAACCCGCGCGACTCGGCGCACCGCCAAAACCAATATGAACCCGCCGAAACCGTTTAGAAAAATCAGCTATTCAAACTTGATCCACATTGCAGTATTTTTATTTCTTTTGGTGCACGTTTGGAGGTCCACTTAAGAGGTGGGCAGGCCACGAGCCAGACAAAACCCTGTCCAGAGGCAATCTGCATAAACTCCCCCCCCCCCCCCCCCGGTCCCTCCGTGGTCCGCCGAGGTGAGCTCCGCGTGGGGTGTGACAACACAACGACACATATCGACGACCCCCGCGCGGCCCGGCCCCACCCCGGAAATGCGCGACACACGACCAAAAAAACTAAAATAAATAATGGCAAAAAGTAAACAGAAATGATGACCCCCGCGCCCGTCTCCGTTCGTTTATTCAAAGGCGCGCGCGCGTGTGTGTGTGTGTGTGTGTGTGTGTGTGTGTGCGTGTGTGTGTGTGTGTGTGTGTGTGTGTGTGTGTGTGTGTGTGTGTGTGTGTGTGTGTGTGCGCGCGCGCGCGCCATTCAAGGAAACCTGCATTATATGCGAAGGCCGTACGGCGCCACACACACCGGTCCCAACATCCATGCGACACACAGCCGGGGCGGCAGCGGGGAGCTGCCGGGGGCGGCCACACCCCTCAGCCCCGGCACAGCCCTGGCACAGCCCCGGCACAGCCCTGGCACAGCCCCGGCACAGCCCTGGCACAGCCCCGGCACAGCCCCGGCACAGCCCGGCACAGCCCTGGCACAGCCCTGGCACAGCCCTGGCACAGCCCCGGCACAGCCCCGGCACACAGCCCGGCACAGCCCCGGCACAGCCCCGGCACAGCCCTGGCACAGCCCTGGCACAGCCCTGGCACAGCCTGGCACATCCCCCCCGCCCCCAGGATGACTCACTCCGGATGACTCACGCACCCTCGCCGGGCCTCGGCCGGGCCCTGCGCACCGCCCCGTGCCGCCGCCCGGGAGCAGCAGCACAAAGTGTCGGGCGGGACCAGGCGGGACGCGCTGTGATCGCTCACCTGCAACAAACGCAGAGCACGGAGAGGCGTTAGCGAAAAAAAGCAAGAAAAACAAAAAAAGCCGAAACATGGCGGGGAGAAAAGAAGGAACGGCCCGGCAGCAGCAGCAGGCCCTCACACACACTCGGTGACAACGGCATCAATCCAACCGACCGTATGCACGCATATCATTAACAAAGAAAAAAAAAAAAAAAACACGAAAAATCCTCTCAAAAAATTATATACACTGCTTGGTTGTCCAGCGGCGTGGGCGAAATTGGCTACAGCTAATACTACATACGCCACAACATAACAAAACGGCAAATATGCACGGGAAATGCAAATTGAAAATTTTGCTGGAGGACAGAGACAGATGGTATATGCCAGTTCGGGACCAGGCGAGGACCGCACATATCACAACCCCCATCAGCAACAGCAGCGCGCTTCGCGAGGTTTATGCATACGGGGTTACGGGCACACCTGCATTACCATCTGCAGTGCGCAGCTGAACACAAAGAGTCGTGTTCATTGCTGAACGCACTCACGGACTCCATTCGGTGCAATTGATATGAGAAGAAAAAGAACAACAAGACATGATAGCCGGCACAGGGCTGCGCTCGCACCACTCCCCGGCACAAAAACCGAGGGAAAGGCGCGCTTCTCAGAGAAACTGTGCTCAATAACTCCGTTAAAAAGCTAGTACCATAAATAAAACCGAAAAGAAATGAAGGAGGGGGGGGGGGGCAGTCACAGGCCGCAGGGTCAAGCGAGAGGGTGTGGTCGTGCCCCCCGATGATGGTTATTGATGAGCACCCCTCCGGCTGCGTCCGAAAAACGCCTGCCACCTCCATCTCTGTCCCACACAGTGCAGAGCAGAACAAGGACAAAACGCTAACACAGCGCTCCGAACGCAGCCCGCGACCCTTTCAATGCACCTGCCGGCCCCACCACCTCCGCACCTGGCAACTGCAGCTGTTATAAATTTAATACAAAACTTTTTAGAACAAATTCCTACTAGCGTTACTTTGGAGACTCGGGGAAATTTAAAAACTACAATATGGCATGGGCACCACAAGAATTCGCCTCAGAACAGTTAAATACAAACATGCCAAATTTTTTTCTCTCCCGAAAATAGTCGGAGACTCCGCAATTTCAGCGGAGATTTCTGACAGTGTGGGGTCGGGCGTCGGCCGCGACCAGCGAAGACACCGCGACCACGGTCCCGACCCCTCCCCTCCCCCCGGCTGTCCTGACCTGACACTCAGACGGTAATTAGCCGACAAATGAGTGATAAATAACGAGAGAGAGAGAGAGAGAGAGAGAGAGAGAGAGAGAGAGAGAGAGAGAGAGAGAGAGAGAGAGAGAGAGAGAGAGAGAGAGAGAGAGAGAGGGGGAGGGGGGGGGGGGTTGAGAACACGAACAGCAGGGGGAAGGACAATGAAGACCAGCGGCGAGGATCAAGAGAACAGAACAGACCAATGCGGGCGGAGCATCTGGTCAGATCTGGCCAGTCCAAACAGAAATACCCTAACGAGCCTCATCTCAGGTTCTTTCCCTTTCATTCAGCAAGCCATCCTTATTGGAGGAGCGGTCTTCCTGAATCAAATTTCCTCGCTCTGAATACACGACCCGAGCAGGGCGCGGTGAGTGGAGCGCCTGCGAGGTAGGCAACATCCGTCGGAGCAGCGCACGCGTGCACTGGTGCTGCCTACCCTCCGGGCGCTGACGACAGACCCCTGCCGGCCGCCGCTGCTTCCGAGAGAAAACTGTCACCACGAGGAAGAAACCGAACTCAGACGAGTTTTGGGGTGCGACGACAAGGCGCGAGAGAGAGAGAGAGAGCGAGAGAGAGAGAGCGAGAGAGAGAGAGAGAGCGAGAGAGAGAGAGAGAGAGAGAGAGAGAGAGAGAGAGAGAGCGAGAGAGAGAGAGAGAGAGAGAGAGAGAGAGAGAGAGAGAGAGAGAGAGAGAGAGAGAGAGAGAGAGCGAGAGAGAGAGAGCGAGAGAGAGAGAGAGAGAGAGAGAGAGAGAAAATGACAACAAATGATGACGGTCACGACCCGAGCACGAAAGCAAGCACCTGAACGCGGACGACGACGACGACGACGCGGGCGATATTAAATAAGAAACCACACCAGCACCAGCACGTAAAAGAACCTCTCCTTGCGAGTGGTATATACCTGCCCGGGAGGAAGGGCGTTGTCGCCGTCACCGGCCGCCCGCCGCCGCCGCAGCAGCCGACGCGCCCACAGCAGCGCCGCGACGCCCAGGACGCCGCCGAGGGCGGCCTGCGCTACCGTCCACTCCGTCATCTCCGAGAGAAACAGTGTCCAGCACGGCCGTCTCAGCCGCGATCGTCCAGTGCTGCTGCTGCTGCTGCTGCTGCTGCTGCTGCTGCTGCTGCTGCTGCTGCTGTCGCTCCTGACGCTTGGTCGAAATGCCGTCCCGGTAGTAATGATATGCCGACCGAACGGTTTGACATCGCTAAGGTGCACTCCACTTTTCAAAATATTGCGGAAGAAAAAAAAAAAGGAAAAAAGAAAACGAAAAAAAAAAAAAACAACTCTACGTCTACTAGCAAAACTCCGACCAGCGCGTGTGAGACGGCCGACGCAAAGCCCTTCCGACGCGGACTCAAACTGAGACGGAAGGAAGGCAAAAACGGCGAGGACAAGGATCTATGGCGGGGCGGCAATAACGGAAGATATGCGAGGAAAGTGTGATGATAAAACCGTATCGCGCCGAGGGAGGCCATTTAGGGGTGCGGTTACCACCAGATACCGCAATAGCCATCGCCAAGGCTCGATAACACACGCCAGTCCTGTTCAGGACGCCCACTTTAGAACCCCAGCCCTCCGCTCCGCTGTGCCGCACGACCTCCCTGGAGGTTGACACGAACAGCTGCACCGCACAGCACCGCACGGCGGCGCACGCTAGCAGCCTGACCACAAACGCACTCATCCGGGAGACCGTCTCACGCTCAGCACTGAGACGGTCACGTCGCTTGCTGTCAAAGTCCGCCACCTGATAAGGCAGAAGGGGGCGTGGTCGACACGCGACCCGTTTTTATCATCAAATAGACGATCGTCATCCCGCAGGCGTCTCTGGCGCACCAAAATACCTCAAAAACCGTGTGTGAATACCGGAGTATTTGAACCACCGCCTTGGCGTTTGGTTACAGCACCGTACAGGGATCGAACCTTTGGTCACAAGCGCTTTTCCCAAGTGTGCTTGCTTTACAGCTGTTGTTTCCAGGCCGGCTGGCAGTCGTGGGTTCAAATACCGGCCACAGAGGAAGCGCTTGTTTTCCGGCCCGCCCGCTGCCCTGACCTGACCCGACCCTATGGCGTGGGCAGGCACCTGTTTCCTGTGCCCCCGCTGCCCCCGCTGCCCCCGCCCCCGCGCACACTGACCCAAACACACTTTTCCTTTCGTTTCCCTATCACCGGCGGGGCCTTTCCCGTTCCGTTCGACGGACGAGGAAAGGAGAAGGGCAACGGGGGGAAGGGGGAGGAAAAGGGGACAAGAGGGGGGGGGGGGGGAGAGAGAGAGAGAGAGAGGGAGGGGGCGCGTCGTGAGGTGTGCACGCCAACATTTTTACTGGGTCAGGGCGGGAGAGCCCCCGCGGCACGACGGCATGGCGTGCCGGGCGCGTGCCGGGCGCGTGCCGGGCGCGTGCCGGGCGTGTGCCGCAGCCTGCCTGCCTGCGTGTGCGCACGAGTCACGCACGCGCATACACTGCCCAAATAAATACTGCGTGCACCGGTGTACCGCCGCGCGCGCGCTGTCCGTCCCGGGTGGTGCCGGGCCGGGGCGGCCGCACGCCCACTCCAGAGGCGGGGATATGGATGGCTTTATCCGAATTAAAACGGCTATGCACGGCGCGGCAGGCCAGGACCAGGCCAGGGCCCGGGCAGCAGGCCGCCGACGGTGGGCACGGCTTGCGGAAGGCCAGGGCGTATGGCGGCGGCGGCAAGGTCCGCGGGGGGAAAGGGGGAGGGGAAGGAGAGAGGAAAGGAGGGGGGAAAGAGAGGGGGAATGAGAGAAGGAGACCCCCCCCCCCGGTGGACTCCGACAGTCCTCCGCTGTGCTAGGCGCGGCGCCGCGCTCTATGGACGGCCTCTTACAGATCGATACGCCGCCGCCGCAGCAGCAGCAGCAGCAGCAGCAGCAGCAGCAGCAGCAGCAGCAGCAGCAGCAGCAGCACCGAGGCACACCGCGGCGTTTGGCGGACTTTGTCGGGGCGCGGGGGCTCTCCGGCCGCAGCCTCCTCACCTTGCCGACCTCCTGCTGCCCACACACACACACACACACACACACACACACACACACACACACACACACACACACACACACACACACACGTCTGCCACACACACCACACAGCACACACACACACCACACCTGCGGGCCGCGGCCCGTCCAGGACCGTGCCAAATAGTAGCTCTCCTTTCGTATGCAGATCCGGGCACAAACTGACCACACCAGCACCAGCACCAGCCATAGGCCCCGGCCGGCACGTGCCAACGGCGGCAGGATGGCACGAGTACACCAAGAAAACAAGTGTTCTACGCAGTGCATATCAATGGACGTGCTCTGCTCTACGTTGAGCAGCACGTTTCAAGTGCGCTCTAATAAACACATAAGGTGGACCCACCTATCCTTCTGTGTGGGGATGTAACACACTTGTCATGTGCTCTGTACAGCACTTGATTGACTCAGAGTACGGGGCGCCTCAGTTGCGCACCCTCCTGCGCGTCCACTCCGCGCGCCGTCGTGTGGAACGGCGAGAAAACCGATTGATCGCCGCGGGCGGGATTCGAACCCGCGCGCCGCCATGCGGGAGCAGCAGCGGCTCGGCGCCGCGGCGCCAACGGCAAGGTCGTTGACCTCGACCCGCGCCATCAGCTGGGAGACGTTGGACGGGGCGCGGGCGGCGGCGGCGACGGACGGCGACGGACAAGTTGCTTCTATTTGTTGGTCTGATTGCCGCGCGGGGCGAGTCTATTCCCGGTGTCGAGGGGAGAGAGTGCGGGAGAGGGAGAGAGAGAGAGAGAGAGAGAGGAGAGAGAGAGAGAGAGAGAGAGAGAGAGAGAGAGAGAGAGAGAGAGAGAGAGAGAGAGAGAGAGAGAGAGAGAGAGAGAGAGAGAGAGAGAGAGAGGGCGGGGACAGAGGAGACAGACAGAGATAGAGATAGGAAGAAAGAGGAATAGAACCGAGGGGCGCATAGGGTTAGGGATAGGCAGACAGGGGTGAGCGGGGGTTGGGAGGGGGGAGGAAGAGGGGGGAGGTTACCGTCCAATAATAAGACAGGGCGAGGACTGGGCGGCGCATACTGGCGGGCACCGCAGCAGGGGTGCAGCTAACGGTGCGTCACGCGCACTTTAACTTTACTTTCAGTTTTCTCTCTCTCTCGCTGCTCTGGATGGGTTTGCGCCCCTCCAATGTTTGGGAGAGTTCACCCGTGCGGTCGTGGAGCCGACAGGGCTGGCCGTGGTGGCGGACGGAGGGGGTGACAACTATCCGGCCACAACATTCTTTCAGCTTCAGTGAACGCCGTACCACACCTCACACCACCTGAGGAGCTCCACGAACGATGGAGGAAGCTTGTTTTTTATTTACTTAACAGATATGGGCACCCTATAGACATTCAAGGTGCACCCCCCTCTCTCTCTCTCTATCTCTATCTATCTCTATCTATCTCTATCTATCTCTATCTATATCTCTCTATCTCTATCTATCTATCTCTATCTATCTATCTCTATCTATCTCTCTATCTATCTCTATCTATCTCTATCTCTATCTATCTCTATCTCTCTCTATCTCTCTCTCTCTCTCTCTCTCTCCCTCTCCTGGATGGTCGCTCGCCACGCGTTTGCGTTTTTCTGGAGACGCCCCCAATCCGTCAAAAACGGCGATAAATCCAGCGGGGCCAGCGAGAGCCGTGGCTACGCACAGATGCTCCGGCCGGAGCGACGCCCACCAGCCGAATGTCAGACGGCGCGAGGCCGCCGCCGAGGCCCGGCCCCCGGCCGCCCATGTCCGCCAGCCGGGCTGGGCGGCTGCTGCAGCTGACGCAGCTGACGCAGCTGAAGCAGCTGACCCAGCAGCACGCGCGCAGCTGGGGCCACGCACCACCGCCTTGCCGCTTTCGGCCGCGCGCCACACGCAGCCAGCCCAGCCCAGCCCGTTCCACGCCGCTGCAGTATTGGGTTGGACCCCCACCGGCGCCGCCCCGCCCAAGACCCGCCCATTCAGTCGGCCCGAGTCACATACGTAGGGATAGTTAGTTTATGACTTTTTAAAACCTTAAATTATGCGGTCTAAAAGGGTCCAATTATGCGCGATTATGCGGCGCAAATCATGCATTTAATGAGCCATTTATGCGACTAAAAACCTTAAATTATGCGACATCATGCGCCAAGATCTCTCTTTTCCTACTTCAAGAACACGCACCAAAAGTGCCAGAAATCGACGTAAAATTGCAGGTTTGGGTGTTCAGGACACGGACGGGAATATAAAACCACTCATTAACAAATGACATGTATTAAACTAAAGAAAGAGTACAATAACAATATTGTACATTTTAAATCACACATTTAAATGCACACATATTTTAAGAATCATAAATGCTCAGTCCGCGCGAAATTCGAATTACACGATGCAAAAACCTTCCTAAAATTTCAAAACTAACAAAAAACATCGACTTTTGGACTTTTGGTGGATTTGACCTGAATTATGCAAGCATAATGCGATTTACGCATTATGCTGCATATGAGGGCAAATTATGCGAGAAATTATGTTAGAAATGAAAACAGGGGGTCATACTGATACCTAAAAATATGTCTAAACGTCATTTTGAAACATTCCTGAAAATTATGTCCGCGGAGCGCCTGCGAGTGCCGGGGTAGGCCAGCCCGCACGGCACAGGTGCGCGCAAGGAGTCGTGGCTGCCTACCCACCAGGCGGCATCTGACCGGCCGCGGACACCATTGCGGACGTACTGGATGGCTGTTGCCGTAGCTGTCGGCTGCTCTCTCTCCCTCTCTCTCTCTCTCTCTCTCTCTCTCTCTCTCTCTCTCTCTCTCTCTCTCTCTCTCTCTCTCTCTCTCTCTCTCTCTCTCTCTCTCTCTCTCTCTCTCTCTCTCTCTCTCTCTCTCTCTAGCTGCGCTGGAGAAGGCACGCCGACAGCACTGGCGCCGCGGAGGCGCCAACCCTCACACAAGGCGGTCTTTAAAGCGCGCTCAGAATAGTTTGCCACTCCGCCGGGCCGGGCCGAGCCGAGCAGAACCAGCCGCACAGAGCCAGGTGATCGCCCTTACCGACAAGGAGAGGAGCGTTATTCTAGCGCAGCTTTTTTTTTTTTTTTTTTTTTTCAAAAAAGATTTTAAATCGATGATTGTATAGACTGACTGTCTCGAGTAGTGACCCCTCGGGAGCCTGAGAGAAGGTCTTCCCCGGCGGTCCAGCGCGCGGAGACTCTGGGACATCAAGTCCGTCCCGCCGTCCGCGACACACCTGTGCGAGGGGCGCGGCCCGCCTGACACCGCCGGAAGCCGGGGAGGGGAGGGAGGGGGAGAGGCGCAGGTGGGCGTCGGCCAAGGCGAGCTCGCGGCCAGCGCCGCCAGCACCGCCAGCCAGCGCCGTGCCACTCTGAACCTATCCGATCCGATCAGGCGCGGATCCGCGCTGCGGCACAGACATTGCCTACCCACCCCGGCGCTCAGCGCTGCTGCCGAGGAACGACAAGCAGGACGAGGAGGAGGTTGAGGGCGGTGAGTGAGGGGAGAACACTGAGAACGAGGAGGGGGGGGGGGGGAGGAGGAGACGAGAGCCAGACGAGGCTACGTCGGCATCCTCTGCCTGGAACCGGCCGCTGGATTCCGTGAATGGGCTGCGGCATGCCTCGGAGGGGAACAGGTTACGGCCGAAGCAGTCCGGTCCGGGGCTCCCCTGTAGACCTCCTGCACCGGGTACCTATTCGGGGGCCTCCCGGGGGCCTCCCGGGGGCGGCCCGCGCCCCACGTCAGGTGCAACGGACCGGCAGAGGGGCCCCGCAAATTTATTTGAAAATTTCCAACAAAGTAATGAGAAAATTTGCAGCACGAATTCTTTGGGATTCACCCATACCAGCACACAAAACCGAGTTCTCGGAAAATTACAAAACATTCTTGGAATTTTGAAAACAATCGTTTGTGAATTTCCAACAAAAAGGTGGTAAAATTTTCAGCAAAAACTTCTTGGGAATTTCGAACCAAATTTTTTTTTTCAGTGGCGGTCCTGACGGGGGCCGTAACTCTGCCAGACGATGACGGGCCGAGTATTCGATCCTCCTACCTAACGTCCATAAAGTACGTCCCTCCGCCTGGCCTGGCGCCGCACAACATAGCCATCCCGCGGCCGGTACACTATGAAAAAAGAAAAGAAAAAGAAAACTGTCGGGAAATCCCGCACAGCCATGCCGACCCAAAACTGTTCCAATTCGATCTCTCTCCTGGCGGTTTTCGCTCGCTCATTATCCGAGAGCGCTTCAGCCGATCAGACTCTGAAGCGGCGGCAGACAAGTCGTACGGCGAAAGCTACACACGACACAGGCCGCGGCTAACACGGCTTGGTCGGGAGCAACAGCACCGAGCGGAGCTGCAGAGCTCTGTGGCTCCTCAGGACTGCAACACACGGCTGGGGGAAAAGCGCGGCACGCAGTGCCAGTGTCAAGACGGCGAGATTCTCACACACACATACACACACACGGTGATTGAGCCAGTAGAGGACCCACTAACAAGGGGAGAGAGAGGGTCAATAGCCCCAGCACGAGCCCCGCGCCATACCACAAGGCCTTCCAATAGCCCCCCCCCCCATGATAAAAGGGGATGGCTTTGGCCGGTATCGATCCCGGGGACGTCATCCCGATGAGTGACGGCCACCGAGCCCTCAACGTGACACGCCGCATGCGACCCCCCCTCTCTCTCTCTCTCTCTCTCTCTCTCTCTCTCTCTCTCTCTCTCTCTCTCTCTCTCTCTCTCTCTCTCTCTCTCTCTCTCTCTCTCTCTCTCTCTCTCTCCCACAGCCGTATCGATACACACGGCAACTTTCTCACAGCGCATAATACCGTTTCCCGCTTTACCCCGTGATGAGAAATTTCCCCGTGCGCTTGCTGCCGAGATCAGAGCAGAGTAACAGAGTACCTGCCAGTCGCTGTACGGCGCGGGGGGCTTTTTGACTAATTGCTCCGAACCATACAAGGCGCCGAGGTACCTCCTTGCCTCTTCCCTCGCGAGCCGGAGCCGCCCAGACCGCCGGAGGGTCCGGAGCGAGGGAGGGTCTGGAGGGAGGGCGCCTAGCCGAGCGGCCCGGAGCAGCCTGGGTTACAGCAAACCAGGCTCTTTTTTTTTTTTTTTTTTTTTGTTTGTAACAATCTTGAATAGTCTATGAAATATTTCTGGCTGGCACAGCAATGACTGGACTGCAACATGAACTGCTGACACAAGGAGGCAGAATGTGTCGACCTCTCCCTCGGCCCCCCGATGAACACCCTCCCGCACCCCTCACAGCCCGCTACCCCGAGCCCGTCGTGCACACTGACCCCGTCCGCGTCCAGGTCGTGTCCCCCGTCTCCGCTTACAGAGAACGATCCCTCACAAGGCTCTGGCCGCTCCGTACCCGTTCCGACGCTGCTGGCCGAACACACGGACGGCAACCAAGACCGAGCAACGCCTCGACGGTTAAAAAAAAAAAAAAAAAAAAAAGCCCCTTCGGACTTCCGACTGTGCGGCCACGGGTTCAAATACCGAACTCAGCCATAAGCACCAATAAGCAACACTTTTCAAGCGATTATTTTCATCACGGAAGATCCGCCATGCCATCACTACCGTCCATGGCTGGCGCGCGATTCATGACAGAGAGCTTGGACGTCGTCTTTTGCTTGGGAGTGTACCCTTGGCGGGGCCCCGCTCACGGCCCTGTGAGCACGCCGGGCCGGACCGTGACCACCCCGAGAGGTAATCCATCCCGGCACCCGCCTATCCCGGCACCCGTCTATCCCGGCACATCCCCGCCGCTACTCACGGCACAAATCGGAAAATGGAATCCGACAGGGAGGGAATTAGAGAAAACGCGCGAATATCTGGTCATTCGTCCCCTTCTGGTCACAGACAGCCCCCAGCCGGGCCCAGTCAGCTGCAGCCGCTCTGCAGCCCCACCAGAGAGAGGGAACCACGTGTCCGATTGGGCCGCGCATTGCCACCACCAAACGTACAAATGACAGGGAAAAAATTGTATAAAATTTCGCAAAAAAAATATTCCAAAAGTAGAAATATTTTCAACGACTTGCAGAATTTTTCGTGAAATATTTCCCAAGTTCAGACGGCCAAAACAGTCAATAAGATTGAAATTTCCAAGAAAAATCTCTTCCTTTGCCTCTCTAATCACCACATAGTAGTAATGGCACGGGCGCATCGCTGCATGGGACGACCGCCACCGCCGCCGCAACCTCTGGCCTCATACAATGCACCGCACCGCGAACCAGGCCGATGATGCACATTTCCAAACACTACCGCCGCCGCGATGACAAACAGCCTCTTGGCATCGGGAGAAAGGAGCGGCGGCGGTAGCAGCGCCGTCTGTGGTCAATCTCTGTGAGCCAACTCGGAGGCGGCGGCGGCAGCAGCAGCAGCAGCAGCAGCAGCAGCAGCAGCAGCAGCAGCAGCAGCCAGCAGCAGCAGCAGCAGCAGCAGCAGCAGCAGCAGCAGCAGCAGCAGCAGCAGCAGCAGCAGCAAGCGGGTATGCTACGGCCGGGAGCAGCGGCTGGGCACGCGGGCGCTGCTCAGGCGAAGAAGGCGTATGACTACAAGAGCGGTTCGGCCCCCCCGCCCCGCCCCGCCCCGCGTCGCCAAGTCCCGCCCCGCGTCGCCAAGTCACGCCCCACGCAAAACGAAGAGGCGGGCGTGTGAGGTAACAGTGCACGTACGGCCGGCGTACACAGCAGAGTGCGGCGCACGGGAAAGAGGACACCCGGTCGCCTGCGAGTGCCGGGGTAGGCCAGCCCGCACGACACGCGTGCGTGCAGGAGTCAGTCGTGGTGTTGCCTAACCGGTAGGCGACCGCCAATCAAATTAGTTTGACGCCGAAGGGCGAACCGCGCCCGCGCGTGCCTAGGGCTCCCACGAATTTTCACATGGCATCTCCAAGACTTTTCCATGACTTTCCAGGCAAAACTTTAAAAATTTCCATGACCATTCCCACATTATTTTTTTTTTCCGAAGTTTTCATGGCGGCCCCTAGATTTTCAATAACACAATTTTCAACTTGACTTCCATGGGAACCCTGATGACCCTTCACATGGGCGTGACCCTCTGCAACTGGTCCGCACTGACAGAGTGTATCCAGGGCCCGGCCCGGCCGGCCCACTGCCGTAGCGGGGGCCGTCATGTGAGGCACGTGCCGGGGGCGTGCCGTCGTGCGTCAGCGTGGCTCACGGACGCCCCCCCCCCTCCTGGCAGCCTGTTATGGCATCGCACTAAGGACCCCCCCTCTATAATGGGCAATGCGTTCACTTTCGTCCGTGGCGTGGCGGGGCTGGGCGAGGCTGGGCGGGTCCCGGTCAAAGCCACGTCAATAGTCCCGCTGCTGGCTCTGCTTAGCTCTGCTCAGCTTGGCGCGGTGGTGGCAGCAGTGCGGGGGCTTCGCGGGGCCTCGCGCTTTCCCTGCATGGTGCTGGTGGCGGCCGGGCGGGGCCGGAGCTGCAGCCCGGCACCCGGGACACCGGGGTAGATAACACACCTGCCGGCCGCGGCCCCCCAGGCCCTCAAGGGCCCCCCGTGGCCACGGCGGCCGCTGAGGGCCAAGGTTCTGCTAGGGAGCCCCGTGGGCCCCGTCCCGACCGCATTCCCGAGCGCGTCCGAAACGGCAGCGACGCAACCCGCGAGCCGCCGCCGGCCATACCCGGCCACAGACACACGCCGGGGCTGCGTCCGAGGAGCGACACGTCGGCGTTGTCAATACCGCGCCCAGCAGCCAGCAACCAGAGCAGAGCCAGCAGAGCGCACCGATTCCCTCCCGGCCTCTCTCTCTCTCTCTCTCTCTCTCTCTCTCTCTCTCTGTCTCACACTCACACAGAACCGCCGTGCGGAGAAAGTAGAGTGGGCATAAAAATAATAATAACAGCGGTGGCGGTGGTAGCGGCGGCCGGTGGCGGCAGCAGTGTCGACCCTATCGCCGTCACGTGCGCTCCAAACCGCATGGCTCGCGAGCCGCGGGAAATTTTAAAACGAAAGAAAAACACACGGCTGCATCAGCGAGCCCGACCTCTCTCTCTCTCTCTCTCTCTCTCTCTCTCTCTCTCTCTCTCTCTCTCTCTCTCTCTCTCTCTCTCTCTCTCTCTCTCTCTCTCTCTCTCTCTCTCTCCCTCTCCCTCTCCCTCTCCTCTCTCTCTCTCTCTCTCTCTCTCTCTCTCTCTCTCTCTCTCTCTCTCCCTCTCTCTCTCTCTCTCTCTCTCTCTCTCTCTCTCTCTCTCTCTCTCTCTCTCTCTCTCTCTCCCCCCCCCCCTCGCTCCGATTTCTTGCTATTTTTGTGTTACAATCCCACTACAAGTTCCCCTCCCGCTTCTATTCCGTGTCCCCATATGCTTTTTTTGCGGCCAGATCTTCGCATTTTGTCCGCGGCTTCAAGAAAAATCGGGTGCGCCACGCAGACCGGCGCGCGAGCGGGCAGGGCGGGGCGGGGCAGGGCGGGGCAGGGCGGGGCAGGGCAAACTGTTCCACGCATCTCCACACAGTAGGAGGGGAAACAGGTTCTGATACGCGCTGGACACAGCAGGCAGGATGGCTGCACCGGCATAGTGCCAGTGCCCCCCCCCCCCCCCCCCCAACTGCGTGTGAAGAAGCACCGACCAACCCGCAGCCCTCTCCCTCCGTCCGTCTCCCTTACCGGCGTCTACTCGTCCGTCTGTTAGGCCCTGTCAGGAAGCAATTATACGGCGGGGCCTACACACACACACACACACACACACACACACACACACACACACACACACACACACACACACACACACACACACACGCGCTACAGCAAGCTCACCCTCGCGGTAGGGACGCGGTGACCGGTTTTGACCGGACCACCGCGGGCTACCACCTAAGGACACTTTCCTCGACTAACTCAGTCTAGTACGAGGGAGCTCCGGGTTCAAATACTGGCTCTGGAGCGGGTATACAACGTTTGCTAACGCACGTGCTTCCGGCGAGGGATGGCGGGACGAGAACTGTGGACCAGAAATAATTCTGCCGGAGCACGCAAAGCAGGGCGAGAAGCAGCAGGGCAGCATGCCGGCCGGGTACTGTACGTCGGGGTGGTCAAACTGGAGCCGGCGGGGCCCGCGTGGCCCAGGCCCGTGCCCAGGCCGCCAACTCGTCCCGTACCGGTAGACCCGGTGGACCCGGTACCCACCGGTGCCCCCCCCCCCCCCCCCCCGGAGGTGACGAGTTCAATGACATCCGCGCCCACCGCCGCGCTTTTGTTATGGCTCCGTTTGCACACCGAACGGACGTCGCATAAGACGACGAAGCCCAAATTTTTCTCCAAGATCCGTGGCGCACAAGAGAATGACAAAATCTTGTCTGTCGCCGCACAGAAAAATAACAAGTCTTTGGAACCCGCGGCCGCACGACGTTCCTTGCAGATGCAGGTCTGCAGCGACACGGGCGAGAGCGCCGCGGGGGCCGTGCGGACGCGCCAACAGTTGGCTGCTGCGGCTGCTGCTGCTGCTGCTGCTGCTGCTGCGCGGTGCCTTCCGTCTCCCACCGAGGCGTTCAACAGGTCAGCAATGCGGAGGCCACCCATTGAGAGCACGTCCAGGATATTGGCAACCACGACAGCAAGCCGAATTCGCCCCAAAATTTACGGGACGCGCGTTCAAAGTTAAACAAAGACTAGTGGTAAGAGTGTGTGTGTGGGGGGGGGGGGGGGGCAGCTGCAGCGGGGCTCGCGGACGCCGGCAGACGCCCCCTGGCGGCATTCCTGTGCGTGCGGCTGGCGGCGGCTGCCGGACAGCAGCTGGCCGACACCAGGAACACCTCTTTATAAGGCCCTTAGAGCGGCGGCCGCCCCGCGACGCCTAGGGACCACAGCAAGGCTACGGAAAATTTTAGCGAAATTTTTCAATTGTTCGTCTAATCTTTCCCGTGCAGCAAGTCAAAATGGCCAATTCCTGGGAAAATTTTTATTGAAAACGCTTGAAATTTTATTTCCTCATTTGCACCTCTAATCAGCACTCATGGGCCTGCAGTCAAGGACTTTCTGGTGAGGACTCGAAGGCTTGAGGTATGGGAACGGGAAGAGAACGTTCACGGAGGCAGATGGTGGGCAAGGAGGAGCAAATAGGCAAACGGACACCCCTCACTCCCCACCATCGCCTCTTCGAACAGGAAATTGGCTTGAGGGTTTCTCTCTGTTGGACGCTGCCAGCGGCGTCGCGGACGGACAGGGATTAGCGAAAGTACTTCGAGTACCACTTGATCACTTCTACTCATTCTCCAAGGGAAAACTTCACGGGACCGTTTATGGCTTCATATGGTCTCGCTGCACCTGCTCGTGCTTTCCTCGCCTGCTGAACTCAGGTTGACTACGAACGACACTTTTTTGGAATAGGGCCTTGGCAAGTGATTTAGTATCTTAAAGGTGCAGGTGTAAAAAAAAGGTGAAAAAAGAAACACACAACCAGTAAAAAGAAGAAAAAAAAACAACACCCAAAAGATAGCAATTTTGCAAATTTTTGATTAATATGCCCGCACTTCTGCGAACGGTGTGATTTTTTTCAAAAATTACACTCACGTTATTTTTCCCCCCGTTCCCCCCTGATATTTCCCTGCACGTACCCACTTACCCTACATACTGAGCCGCAAAAATAAGGGGCCTTTGACCCCCCCCCCTCCTGCCAAATCGGTGACTGTGTCACAGGCACAGCCCTCAGAGCTACCGCGGTCGGGAATACCAGCACGGAGTGACGCGGTGAAAGTGTGGGCGGGGCGGCACTAATTGGTGGTATTCGAACCCGGGCGGTGACACTCCGCGAGATGACACCGCCGCCATGGTCCACGGCGAAGGAGGGCTGCGCCAGGCTAGGCTCGATGCGGCCAGCCGTGGCCGCCAACTGAACCGTTGACGTGACAGATGCCGTGGCGTGGCAAGAGGGCCCCCGCCTTACGCTCGCCTTTTAGGCCCCCGCCGGGGCCTCGCCGCCAGTCGGCCTGGACCCCGTCAAGCCTAACGGAAAATGAAACCGCGCCACAGGCAGCGAACCGACACGAGACCGCCGCACTGCACAATGTTGTAGTAGTAGTTTCAGAGGGCTGCGCCGCGGTGTCAGTCCTCTTGTTGGCCGAAACTCGAATCCCACCCCTCACAAAGGGGGGGGGGGGTGTATATCATCGGACTGGACACGAGACAGAGCATACCCTGGGCGGGGACACTGTTTCATGCTCGGAGCGGGGCGGGGGGGGGGGGGGGGGCTGCGTGACCTCGGGGTGACCCAGTCTCCCCGTGGAACACCTTGTTGGCTCCTCCGGCCCAAACGGCTCCCGCAGTCTCGGAGCGGCCGCGACCAGACGCCCACTGCCGGCCCCCGCCACGCCCCGCCACACGTCCGGCCCGACGCTGCCCAGCGCCCACCACCTCACACTCCCAGCAAACATACTCCGGAACAGATAATCGTCCACATATCACCTCAAAAATCGATGCACATTTGATGCTTTAAAAGCTCGCTCGTTTGTCCTGAAACCATCCATTGACAGGGTTCCCACTAATTTTCGCAAAGCATCTTCCATGAATTCATTTTTCAATAACTTGTTACAGATTTCCATGACTTTTCCATGGCCATCCTTTTTTTTTTGGCATGACTTTCCAGAGGTTTTCCAGACTTGTCTGGCGTTCAAGGGGGCGCGGAGGGTATAATTCTAATAAAATTAAAATTCAAGCTCCGACAGGGTGGTCGTCGGGTGGAAGTGTTATGAGAGCAGCCTAGCGTGCCTCCTGTTCGCGTGTGATGTCTCCGGCATTTGCTCGTTGCTTGCCTGCTTCGACGAGACTTGAACTGTGCACGAGTGTGCCTTTAATGACTTACTATATGCTAGTTGTGCTACACATTTTTCACTCAGCAGTTTTGCTACGCGTCCGTATGATTCCTTCTCCAACGTCTCAATTTTAGTCTTCTGGTCCCACGCCAGCATAGGGTTCGTAACAGTTCTGTAATTAGGTAAAAAAAAAAAAAGCAACCTGCCAATTTCACTCTCCCCTTCTTCTCCCCCTACTGCGACGAGAGCGGGCATTCTTCATGTGTGTTTTTTTTTCTCCATTCCGCCATCTCTATTTGGATGCACACGTTGGGGATCAAAGGGGGAGGCAGGCTACTGAGCCGGAGTACGGTGGCCTGGGCCTGGGGTGGCCTAGGGTGGCCATCGGGGGGTCGTCAGAACCCTTTTCGAGACCGGCACCCGGGAGGGAGCAGGAGCCAGCCGGCCACAGGCCGCAGGCTGGGGGTTGAGCGCCAACCTCGTCCAGGTGACAACTGAGAGCAGATGGTCCGGGCGTCATGACGTCATGGCCGCACGGCCACCAAGGTCATGTTGCCCCCACACCCCCTCCTCCGTGCTGTGCGGCTCCTCGCTGCGCCGCGCGCGCGCCACGAGACAGAGGGAGGGGTACGGAGGAGGGAGGGGGGCTACAAACATTGCCCCCCGCGACCGCTTTCGGTTGAGGAGGGTCCGTGCAACATGGCACCACACTGTATTTCAAATGACAATAATCATCAACCTGAACCACAATAATATGACACCAACCTTGTTTGGCGGCGAAAAGTCAGTGCAAAAGGCAATCCATACACAGAAAAATACTACTTTACCAAAATGTCCTAGCAACAGTTTTTTTTTTAATGCAGGACAGAATGCAAACGGTTACATTTACTGCAAATCCCAAAACAGTGCAGTCAAACATGGCTACGTTGATGGGCTTCAACCAAAAGTAATGGGTATATTACTACTCTACACACCAGCTGTGGCATGAGAAACAGATAACTGTCCTGATATGACATTACTGATCAACAAATATTGGCAGTTTGACGTTATAACTGGGATCACATCATACAAGTTAAAGGCACACTAGTAGCAACACGCCTTGATATAGTCAAGCATTGGGTGAGAACGACGTTTAATAGTTGAAACCCCCAGATGGGATTCCCATTCTATTAAATTATTTTAGCAATGGGAAATAAACTGTGAAATAAACTCAAACATATCACTCAATCACTAAGAAAATTGTATCACTGCTGCAGGTGTGGTGCACAAGAAAACATTCTCACAACCTGTAGGGAAACACATTCAGCTCAAAGAGCACAGAATTTCAAAGATTAAGTTACTCCTATCAAGACTTTCGTCATAAAGCAAGGTGGTGACAAATGAGCAGCCTTTGCACTTGCAGTGCATTCGTACTGACTCCATGAAAAATGAACTAAAAAAGATATATCCCTTAAACTAAGACTCAAAACATAAACTGATCACTGATAAAGAGCATTTCAATCGAAGCAACATGTTCTTGCACACATAATATGCTGAAGTCCTAACCTACGAACCTACTACACACGGGAGGACAAAGCACCGTTATGTAAATGTCACATAAATGACAGTTGCTCAGCAACTAAAGAAAGTATCAGACGTGACTGAAGTTGTACAAACACTGAAGAAGTGCATTGTGAAGAGGAACACACTGTAACCACCCTTTCAAAGATTATCCACATGACCTGCTTTTGACACCAGATACTCACAGTAACAAACAATGACTATTGAATAGACAGTTAGAAACTGGTTGAAAGGTCGGCGGACCGATTCAGAGCAAGAAAACAACTTGTAAACACGGGCTTACCTGTCTCGTGTCGTAGGTATCCTGCTCCATTGCATTGGCATAGACTATTCCACTTTCATCAAAGGATTTCTTCTTGACAAAGATGCGAGAGATAGCACTCCACATTCACCAAAGAAAACACACTCACACGAATTGTTCTTTTCCACCTTTAGAAAACGACGTTCGGCTGACATGACCCGCACAAGACCAATGTAAACTGACAGGAGGCCTAGGCCTTTGCTTCAAGGATCAGTAAAATGCAAAGGCTAGAGAGTGCTTAAGTGGACAGAATCCATCAAAAAAGCTTCACGGCGACAAGAAATGCATTGAAAATTAAGCGAGGATTGCAAGTCACTGTATCTAAGGAGAACTGGGAAACTCCATGGTCTCATAATAATAAATAAATAACTTCCATTCACATAATTAACCTTAACACGCACAGTCGTCACCAAGAAAATTTCTAAAACTGATGTCATGAATCGACGAAGTCGGATACGTTCCTTTAGCATCAGACAAGTCGATGGCTCAGTCGAGAGCTCGAGGTGGTCGCTGTTGTTGTTGTTGTTGTTGTAGTTAACTGCGTCTCACTGCTGTCCTCTCTAGAACGAGAGTTAGGATTCAAATGCTCCCTTACTAGCAGCTTGTTCTGATTTGTGCCCAAGTTTTTGCACAACAGAGATAACTGAGAAGCTGTTTCAACCGGTCCTGTCTTTTCAAGACATCGACTTTGTGGGAGGAGCCTTTCGAGACTGGAAGAAAAACAAACGGAATCAGATAGGCCACAAAAATGGCACCGTCTGTTTTTCTGATTGTGTATTAGTCATCGTGATATGATTTCATTTACGAAGGTATTGTTTGAATGGCATGAAGTGAGTGGGTAATGCTGTTTATTTTTATGTTGTTCAAGATACTGAGTACGAAGAATACTACAACATGTTCAGCCGTTTTGGCGCGTCTTCACCGTTCGATAGTGACGTTGGTGAGTTGGAGAGCTGTCACAAGTTTCTTAAAATTAAATTTACAATGATAACATTTAAAACCTCTTGTGCAATTCTGTAGACCTGTGCCAATGTCCTTAATCCGATTTTGAATTTACTTTTAATTGCTGTGTTGTCTACTGAGTTTCACTATCTGACATGTGAACTCAAAGTCCAGCTGAAGATTGTCTGAATTGTCACTAGTGTCATTGAACTTCATTGTTTATTCAAAAACTAAGGGACTATCCCAAACAAAATTGTATAGGTGGCATCGCCAATTAATCCAGGATGATTTGTGATGCTGCGTGTTTCAAGCATAGAACTATTGTGCAATATTTAGCTTTTTTAAAATTCTTTATGTTGCTTTGTTTGCTTTGAAAACCTCTCATAACATAAATGTTCACATCTTTGTATTTATTTTAGTTACAAAATTCCATCATTAATTTTCTTGTCTCTGATTACTCATCCAATTTTTGTGTTCACAGAAAAAGTAACGAATGAAAAAAACCTGACAGAAGAATGGGGCGATATAATGGCTGTATGTGATCGTGCAAGCGCGAGTACTCAATGTGCTAAAGATTGTTTGCGTTCCATTGTGAAAAGGCTGGGTCATACTGATCCACATGTTGGGTTGCTGGCATGCACGGTCTGTATTCAAGAAATGTAATGCATATTAATTGTATCATTTTCAATTTGTTGGTATGTAACACTTGTGTTTACTCTTTTATTGCAGCTCCTAGATGCTTGTGTCAAGAACAGTGGAAAACTTTTTCATCTAGAAGTTGCATCTCGTGACTTTGAACAAGAGTTTAAAAAACTTCTCCAGAAAGCTCATCCAAGAGTTGCTGATAAATTGAAGGAATTGTTGCAGAAGTGGGCAGATGGTGAATTTAAAACTGACCCTCAATTGAGCCTGATTCCTTCATTTTATAAACAACTGCGCTCAGAAAACGTGGATTTTACTCCACGTGATCCAAAAGTAAGTAGTTAACTGATTATGTCTATCATAATTTGATGCTTGCTCTGCCATACTCCATACTATATAATGGTTATGTTTGATACAGCCTAGATCTACAGTTTTTAGTAAAGATCCAAATGTTGCTACCAGTCAGGAAGAAGAAGAGGATTTAGTGAAAGGTACTGCCAACCTTCAAATGCCATTTATATATTTTTTGTAGTTCTCTGGTTAACCTTCACCTTTGTTTTACTTAATCTTACCAGCTATTACGTTGTCTCTGAAAGAAGCATCTGTTAAGTCCCGAAGTGAAAGTCTTTACCCATCTACAACTGGCACAAGTTCCTCCAATATACATGGCTCTGTCACACATAAATTGGAAGCTCGCAAGGTCCGAGCTCTTTATGATTTTGAAGCAGCTGAAGACAATGAACTTACATTCAAGGCTGGAGAGCTTAGTATGTTCACTTTGTGTTTCATCCTATGAATTCTGTTGCGCAGAATAATTGTACTATAGTTGCAACTTACAAATTTATTTGTTACAGTTCATGTCTTGGATGACTCTGATGGAAACTGGTGGAAAGGATATAACAAGAGAGGAGAGGGTCTCTTCCCATCAAATTTTGTCACAGCAGATTTGTCTACAGAGCCTGAAAATTTCAGTAAGTGTAATGTTCATGTACTGATGCAATTTAATGTTTTGCCATTTTTTATCTTTATTATCTTGCACTTACAGAGGAAGAACATCCAAAGAAAGTGGTCCAGTTCAGTGATGAAGTGTCTGTGCAGTTAGCTCCAAAAGAAGCCGTTGAAATTAATGAACATAAAATAGATAGGTAAAAATGTCTCATATTAAAATCTTTGTATAATGTATGGTAAATGTGATGAACTCCTATTTATGAAACTATTTCTTTTTCTGTAGGCTGAGACATCTCTTGCATGAAGCAAATCCTGAAGATGACCAATATGATACACCCGAAATGTTGGATTTAGAAGGTAAGTGAACTAAGGCAGCCTTTGATTTTAAATTAGTTTCTCATTATTTGTTTGACAACCAATTCAATAATGTTTTAGAACAAGTCAATGCCATGGGACCACTTATTGACAACGAATTGGAAAGAGTAGACCGTAAACATGCCCAGCTGACACAATTAAGCTCTGACCTAGTTGAAGCCTTGAACCTGTACCACACCTTGATGCGAGAACCAGGACCTCAGTCTATTCCTACTCCTTATCATGCCATGTCTAAAGGTCCACCTTATGGATACCAACCTCCTCTGCCTCATACTCATGTAAGTCAACATTTCTATGGTTATTGTTTTTAAAAGTTTTCAAAATTTTAAAATTGTAAAACATCCTTATTTTTATTTTGTTGTTGTAAATAAATAGATGTACAATGGCACTCCCCATGGGCCTCAGAGTTTCAGTGTACCACCTGATCAGTTTGGAATGCCACCTACTTCTGGACCAGTATCCATGACCTCCATGCCCCAGTACATGAATCCCAGAGGACCTCCAGGTGGTCCTGAAAGTATGCCTGCTGGGCCAATGCCCTATCACCAAGCAAAGTATGATTTGCACACTAGCCTACCACTTCTGCAAAATTCAATTCTGATTTGAATGTATGTGCGCCAAGCCATATTATCACTTGTTTGTTATTTTCTTGCAGTCCCATGTTTTCTGTTGGAGGGATGGTTGGCTATGCTCCAGCTCCAGCGCACACGCAGTACATGTCACCTGGACCAGGAGTCCCTGGACCTCAGGGACCACAGCAAGGCCCACCCCAAGGACCTCCCCACCCTCAAGGGTCCTCAATACCACAGCCGCAGCCTCCCCCGCCGGGGGTATATTCACCCCCTAGCCAACAGCTTCTATGAACCTGATTGTGTAAATTTCTGGCTTTGAGTCATAAGTATCTCAACATGAGCAGTCACATCAATTTTACCCAAGGGAATGAGTTTTGAAATGGAATAATAGAATTGTCAAGAGTCTTGCTATTATATCAGAACAAAGTGGATTAAAAATTTTTGTTTATGAACTCCATGTAGTTTTGAACAAAGGTAATGTTGGGAGAGCAGGCAGGATGCTCCGACGTACTAATTGCTTTCTACCAGTCATTTTGAAAGTGATTTGGATATTAAATGATGAGAATTTTTTTTTTTTTAATTGTTAATACATGTTGTTTCCCTTTATTTCTTTTACCTAAACGAAAGAGTGGAGTGTTTAATAACTCTCTTCTAGCTGTGATGTTACTTACTTTTCATTCAGATGGACATGAAGGGTAAAAGTGGAGAATGCAGGTTGAAAGGTCAGCTCTCTTGTCAATCTGGAACTGTGTTGGAATATTAGACAAAGTTCTCAAGGGGTGAGGGATTGCCTATTGGACAGTCGCTTCTGTAAGCTGGAGGCTTGAGAGTTTGAAGGTGGCGCTACTGACCTGTGGTTTTCTGGATTGAAATACTTCCCAGATGGTCTTCCAAAACCTCCCCAAATACTTGCTGAGTTCTCAACCTGATCCTTGAACCTATACACTTCTCCCAGGCCTTGAGCAGGTTACTGTGCTGTAGAAGCTCTATTTGTTATTTTATCTTTGTTTTATCAAGTTAGGATCGATGGTACCTAGGCTGCAAAATTGTCATGAAAAAGATTTTATTGTAATCAAATTGTTTTATTTCTTTTCTCCTTGTGGTCTTCATGTATAGAATGGATGCATAATAAAAACAAAATCTGTTACTGATGTTTGTGTTGTTTGCATTGCACTTAATATTGTTGTTGCTTTGTCCTATGGAGGTAATCATTTTCACTTGAAATGGGGAGACTTTTAGAAGCATTCATTTGGACTGAATTAAGTGAAAATGTTGCTTGGAAAAGGCTAATTACATTGAATTTCAAGATGCAACCAAAATGAGTAAGCAATGCTGTTGGGCCTTGGCCCTCTGTGGGTTGATATTTTCTTTTCTCTGTGTCTTATCATTCCATAAGTATATGAACTATTCACTTCAATTTTGTTGTGAGTGATTTTATGGATACAGGGATTTTTCCATTCATCATCTTTGGCTTTGCTTTTAAGAAAACATTGGAATAACTGAACAGCTTTGTTTCTCATGTTCCATTATCTACAAACCATATAATACATAGATATGGAATGTGATATAGGACCAACCAGATGCACTGGGATCAAAACTGAGTGTCAGCTCGGTTGCCATTACTTTTGCTGTCAGTGATATTCCAACAAACTTATTGAGTTGCATGTGAATATTATGTAAAGGATGATCTTGGGCTCTGGCTGATGTCAATATTATTCAAATACAGTGAGTTATGTCTTACTGTAGAAGCAGGCTGGACGGCACCCCCTAGTCATGTTCTGCCTGGATAATGCTAAAATTGTATAAATGCACAAATTACCCAGGGTGCTTGGTATGGTCAGACACAACCAGATCTCCCAATATTACTTGTAACATATACATTGAATATTTGAGCAAAGGCCCAGTGTGCTTTTGAACTGATAAAGAATAAAAAACAAAACAATTCCTGTACCATTTGTAACATATTTTATTAAAAGATTGTTTACACAAATGTTTTATGTTTATAATCCCTTCCCACGCCAAGGTCGGGTGAAAATTTTCCTTTAAGGGATTCTGGCATTTAAGTACTTCTGGCACACATGCATATCAACATTTGTGAGTAAAGAGCAACACAGTTTGACCCACCATATATTTGATGTGACTTCCCTATTATTATGGGTATAATTAAAAGAAAAATTACACAAAACTTACAGTTGTTGTGAGAGTGAACGATCATAATTTAGCTAGTTCAATAATTACACAGAACATAATAGATTATAAGTAATACACTCTGAAATATCAATAACCAAAGCTTGTTCTCTGTTAATATTTCCTCTCACTGAAAAGAAAAACAAACAAACAGATGTTTGCAAAATATTGGATCAATTTGGGAGGTACAACATTTGTGAGGGTTGATAATGTGCCAAACAAATTTAAGATAATTTTAAAACTATCTTAAAATGATGTAAATTTAGGACATTCACTTTCATGTACAAAAGAGAAGGGGATAATGGCACACTCACCATTCATTGGGAAACACTTGATTTAATACTATAATGTTAAGTATCACAGTGGTGCAGTCCAGTTTCCGAAGAAAGTATGAACTCCAACTTGTACAAAATACCTCTTCAATTAATCCAGTTTTTCACAAACTGCCTATTGCCTATCAGTCAACTACACACAGAAACAATTCAATGAATAGCTAAAAACTGACTTGTTAGATCAATCAGTCAATACAAAAGACTAGCCAATCTATATAAATAGCTAATTTCACATTTAGTTAAATGAAACTCTTGCAAGCATATACATATATATGTATATACATATATAAACAAAAATAACTAGATAATTTATACTAACAAACATGCTATGAAATCATGTGTGACATGGTGTCTCACATGGAAGAAATGCCACATACTAAATCACACATGTATGCTAAGAACAAAAGAAGAATGCTTCCTTGAGCTCAGAGTAGGGAACGAAATTTATTGGAAAAAAAAGGGGAAAATGCTACCAAAATAGATCTATGATATATTACAATGAAATCACAGCGACATGTTGCGGCCCTCAATAGAGATTTGAACAGCTCTCCGAGCTTGTTTGGCACGCTTAGCATCAATAAATGTTTTATAATGCTTCTCAAATTTGGTCATTTGTTTCTTCGAAGTCTGTAAAGAAGGATTCGAACTGTATAACCTGCAGGTGATTATGTTGCCAGGTAATATTAAACTTGGATGAAATTATACTTACACGGCTCATATCAACATCAGTCTTCCACTTGGGTCGGTTGACATATTCCTTGTTGGAGGGCATTGGAACCCTGGCACGAGCTACCCAACCTTTGTCACCAGGCCTCAATGAACCACTTCATCAAAAATAATGGAAAACCAAAATTAGAATTGCTCACAAACTCCACTTACAAAGCAGGTACCACCTTAAAATTGGGACCTGTCAACTTCAACACCTTCAATGGATGTGAAGGGCTTATTTATGACTAGTTTCTTTAACAAGGCATTACTGTAGGCAACATTCTGAACGAATTTCGACTGTCAGGCGGCAGCACAAGTACCTTCCTTGTCAGTCCTGCATTGACTTTTTTAAAACACCATTTACCTTCCTTCGTCGTCAGCTGCGAGGGCTCTGCCAAGTTCTCTAGGCTGCTCTTCTCTCTCATCATCATCTGAGGCTCGTCTGCCGCGCTTCGGCTTTTGTTCAAGATCTCGCTGTAAACGTTCTTCTCGGCTCAGTGCTGCAGAAAAATAAATCAAGATGGTGAGAAACGAGCTAGCTTTTGATTCAGCTTGAAAGAAAAGTTAAGAAATCCGACTTACTAGTGAAATCTGTGGAGACATTGAAGATGGGGCGTGCCCATTCATTTATCAGACGGCCTGCTTTGTCTTTATTATCTTTAGTTTCTTTGGGATGTTTGTACAAGTACATAACTGCTTTTCCAATACCAGAATGCTTCAAGGACGACTGATCAATCCTAGGGAACTGAAACAGAGGGAAACAGAATTGTAATCAGGTATTAAAATCTTATATTTAATCAGTCTTGTTGAATGGTAATAAATATGTACCTCTTTCAGAAGCTTCAGAATATTTTCACGAATTCGCAGAGATGGTAAACTACGGTCTGGCATTGGAGCAAGCCAGTCTGTTAAAACAGATAGAACGTTGTGTTCTATGAAGGCCAATTGAAGATCATGTTTTCTTAGCTGAGACATAACTTTTGGCAGCATAGCAATTTTATTTGTAGCTGGTTTTGACATTTGATTAAATCGTCGGTCTTCCTGTGGTTGAATTAAATATGTATGATGTAAGTTTCAAGAACAATACACTGAAATTTTGATAAATTAGGTGAGCACCAAAATAAAGGTTCCTGAAGTACTCTAATAAACTTACATCTGCAGCATTTTTCATGTCTGTTAAAAGCTGAGCTATTATATCATCATTATCATTAATAATATCTATGTCTTTTCTCTTGCGTTTTTTCTTTTCATCTTTCTTTCTTTGAAGCATGACATCGAAGTCAGACATGCCAGTGTCATGGCTGCAGCAGGATTGAAAATGATCACATGAGATTACAGAGAGTTCATGGGAGCACATGAAACCAATGTCAGGATTGTTGTACTCACTCCCTAGATGGTCCTTCGTCAGAGTCATCAGGGTCACCAATTGGAGTTGGTTCTGTCCTTTCCTCTGTCCTTTCTCCCACCTCTCCACTATCCTTTTCTTCAGCTCCTCTTTCATCATCAGATTCTTTTGCTCTTTTCTTCTCCTGAAAAAATAAGAATGGTTTGTTACCACAAAACAAAAAGCTATGTACAGAAACATTCATCTAAGACAAAGTGTTACTCTTACCACTCCTTCCCCATCAGAGTCAGATAGTGCATCACGACCTGGCCTTTTCTTAGCTCTACTTTCACTACCACTACGACTGCCGCTCCTGCTGCGGCTTCTATGTCTGTTTTGACTGCCACTGCGGCTTCTGCTGCCACTCCGGCTCCTACTTCTACTACTTCTGCTGCCACTCCTGCTCCTGCTACGGCCACGACTTCTACTCCTACTTCTGCTTCGACTTCCACTCCCGGAACGGCTACGACTCCTCCTCCTGTAATTATAACAAGGGTCATAATCTTCTTTACAAAGCAATCTAACTAAATTAACTGATATAAACTAATTAGTACATATAAATACATACGATTTTCCATCTTCCCCTTCTGAGTCTGAGAGTACAGCTCGCTTCTTTTTCCTACTGCGACTTGAATCAGACTTGTTGCCTTCATCCTCTGAATCTGACGCTAAAGCTTGAGATGGTTTCTTCTTTTTCCGCTTTATTTTCCGTCCAGTATCACTACCTCCATCAGATCCACTTTCACTCTCAGCATCACTTCCCTTTTGTGATCCTGCTTTCTTGGATTTTGCTAAAAGATATAAATGGAAAGTTTTGGTGAAATTGAGGTTTGAGGGTGCAGTAAGTGATTGAAAATTGTTTACACTTACCTTTCTCAGTGTCTGACTCACTATCAACAACAGACCTTCTTTCTTCCACTTCAGAGGGGCTCCTTGATCTAGACTTAGATTTTGACCTGGATCTGGACCTAGATCGGGATCTGGATCTGGAAGCCCTGTTTCCTCGGGCAGCAGAGACAGACCTAGATCTTGATCTAGACCTTGATCCTGACTTGGACCTAGATCTTGACCTCGATACAGACCTGGATCCAGATCGAGATCTTGAACGAGACTTCGATTTCACACTTGATCTTGACCTTGATCTGGAATGTCTGGAACCAGAGTGTGATCTCGAGCGGGACCTGGATCCCGATTTTGACCGATAAGAGCCAGATGCCCTTGAACCGGACTTTGACCTAGAACGGGACCGGGATCTTGATCTAGAACTAGATTTACCGCGAGCCGCTGATCCAGCTCTTGATCCCGACTTCGACCTGAAACATTTTTTTTTCATATTGTAAAAATATATAATTAAGATAAAAAATTAGAACTTGAGATGGGCTGAGTGGTGATTAATGCTTAACAATAGGTTATTACAAAGAAGCACCTCCTCAATACTTGTGAAAATTTATGATAATAATAATGTACCTAGAGCGAGATCTTGAGCCCCTTGATCCTGATGCAGCACGAGAGCCAGATGCAGCTCGAGAGCCAGATGATGATCTGGAACGGGAACGAGACCTTGATCTGGATGCATTTCGTGATCCTGCAGGAGATGCAGAACCAGACTTCCTTGAAGGAGACCTGGATCCTGATTTAGACCGAGATCTTGGTCTGGAAGTAGGGGATCCTGAACCAGAGGGTGTCCTTGGAGAAACTGATCTTGATCTTGACTTTCTTGATCTTGATGAGCGTCCAGATTTATTACTGGCAGGGGATTTAATGGACTCATTGTCACTTCCCTGACCATCAGCCACTGGGCTTGAGGGTGTTTCTTCTGAAAGAAAGATACAAATCACAAAATTACAGCTTCAGAATTTATTTCATGTACCACACCAACCGTGATTAAATTAAAGTTTATCCCTCCAGTGACGTTGTAAAAACCATCTAAATTATGACACTTCATGTCTGTTGTTACGAAGCTGCCAACAAGTCTGTCAGCTGTCCCACTTGACAACAGACAAACATCATAATAAAAAGTAATTGTTGAAACTCAAAGGCTACATTTAAAGACATTCTAGTACCCAGGACGTTCAGAAAGGGCACACATGTCACTGACATTGATTAAGACAGAGATGAGGGCAAGAACGTGCATACAAACAAACATAACCTACTACAACGATCGTCGCAAGAATCTCTGCCTTTGCGCCATCATTAACAATGATTCGCACAGCTAAAGCAGCTCCGTATCAAATCCACGCAAATATCGCGGAGCCGCACTGTTAAAAGCAGCTAGTAACAGCATAAAACGACGTCCGAACTACTACATATAACGTCTGGAGTGAAACATACCGCGGTCCATTCTTGAACTCCAACCAAAACACTCCGATCCCAATGGAAGCTAACGCCAAGGGCGAAGCAATGACCTGCTAGAGAGCAGGAACCGAAAACCTGCCAAGTTTACCCAGCACTCAGTATTCTAATAATTATAACAACACAACACTGGATAAACGAATTGAACAACCAGCTGGACGGCTGGGCTGGACGCCTTGCCTGCCTCCCTGGAGAAGCGGGGGAGAAGGGGGAAGGGGGCTGTGGGGGCTGTGCACAGTACATGCATGGGGGAGGGCCGGAGCTACCTCCCCACAACTCTTTCCAGACTCTCTAATCATTTCCAGCGAACGAAATTTGGACACAATGAAGAGATACAGCAAAAATTAAGCTTATAAAGAAATCGTTCGCGCCTGACGCGAACGCACGCTTCCATTGGTGCGAATAGAATATTTCCTCTAGTTTGCAGGAATGGCGCGAATTACACCTCCGTTATTTGCACCGTGGTGCCAGACTCTGGTGCGAATAGTATTTCATGGTATTTATCTTTGTGAAATTTTTGGGGCCAGTTGGGTATTGTACTCATGTTTTTTTTTTTGTTTTTCTTTACCGTGGGGTGGCGATCCTTCGCAATATTTTTTCAGCCATTGAATGATTACTGGACCAACGCGATTTCAACTGACACCGACATTTCATCGATATTTTTCTTAGCCTACCACACAGGCTGTATTCCGAATTCTCATTAAGCCTTCAACCTATTCAAAACATCATCCTTGTAACGCCTTATTGTGCTTTCTGAGTAGTTGTTCGTGTCATTGCCTCTTGTCATTAGTTCATTTCGGTAGCACAGAGCCCATTCTGGTGCTCTGTCATGAAGTTTCTGGAGGTGTTTCACTAAAATGGCATTAGATGCCACTATTGGATTGGTCAGCTGCTCTTGAAACTGGACCTCAAAATCTTTTACATTTTCAGCTCTGCAGCACTTCTTAAAGAGGAAAAAGATTTCTTCTCTGTGTTCCTGGGGTACCTTATGTTTGCTGTCCCAAAGGTACCGCCAGTAAGCTTGGAGAACATGGAAAAGGCACAGTAGGAGAATGATTGAGAGGAAACAAGCTTTTCACAACATTTCTTTCAGCTTGGCAATCATCAGTCATCATGATGAGAGGCCCTGCTTTTCCTCTGTCATAGAAAGCATTTGGAGGGACAATAGTCATCAACAACTCCATACCCTCAGTCAGTACTATTTCACTTTCAGAACTGGTCATGACAATGCCAAGTGGGAGAGCTCCTGCAACACTAGGAGCAAGCAATGTAAATATTCTTGTATTTTGACGGTCCATCATACCCCTGAATCAAGAAACACAATTTCTGCACTTGATTTGAGGTGCTCATGCACCCTTTTCATTAGAGGTGAACATATGACCAGCACAATATCTTTGTCTATCTCTTTGAAGGCAGCACATACAGATCCACAACTTTCATTATATTTGTGTATGAATTGCTGCAAGCTGATCTTCATTTTGGGACCATCGGGTGCACCATAGGTCTGGCCAAATTGCTTATAAAACTGGTAAAAAAACCACTGCTGGTTAGGACAAACCGCTCCATCAGCCAGCAATTCGAAAAATCTATCACCGTTTTCCATCTGCAGATCATACTGAAAAGTATGCATTGCAGAAGAGGGTGAATGACCACTCTCAAACAGTTTCTTCACTTTCTCTAATGCTCCAGCATTTGGTCGTCGATTATCTTTGTGAAATTTTTGGGGCCAGTTGGGTATTGTACTCATGTTTTTTTGTTTGTTTTTCTTTACCGTGGGGTGGCGATCCTTCGCAATATTTTTTCAGCCATTGAATGATTACTGGACCAACGCGATTTCAACTGACACCGACATTTCATCGATATTTTTCTTAGCCTACCACACAGGCTGTATTCCGAATTCTCATCCTCGCCCCCCTTTAGTGGGGTCTCGACTGGGGGCAAGGGGGGATGGGGGTGAGTGTTTGTCAACAGGTACCGAGTGTCATGCGTAGCATTACACAGTACCACTCAGAATCGTGTGCTCAATGCATGCCCAAAAGGTCGGGTGAGGTGGGCGGTAGGCCTCGTCTTTCCGCTGGTTGTCTTGCAGCGAGAGATTGGCCCTTCTCATCGGGCACTCATGCTGGCCATAACCTTATTCCTGCACTGTTGTTGTTTATGAAATGAAGTGTCCAGACTCTAACGGGCGGAAAGAAACTGGCAACAGGTAATGCCAACGGCCCTGGCATGTATAGAAGGTGGTGCGCCATGAAATCAACCGTTTCGGGAACTGTAGTACATCTGTTATGATGGTACAAGGGGCAGCCCAAGGGGGTACCCAGGTAAGACAATTAGCCAATTCCTTTTTGTTTTCTTTGGAATACATGCGCTTGACAAGCTTGAACCTAATGAGTTTCCATTGCTCTCAATTCATTTTCATGCATTGACAGTTTCCTCTTGAGTTTACACAGACTATAGATGGTTACTATGTCCAAATTATAACTTTGTGAAGGTTATGGCCCCTTCTTGCTTTAAGTTATTTTCATTTTCACTTTTTTTTTTGGCTGGACTTTACTATGTCCCCTATTTGGCCAAACAAATTCCTGCCTTAATTCATAATTTCTTCATGAAGCAGTCAGGATGTACTAAAAACACTACGAGCCTCTATCTTCACTATCCACAACAGCAGTGTTTCCGCCATTTATATATGTTGCATGCCATTATTTACAGATGGCAGGGCGAGCTGTCAACCTATTAGGGGATGATGAGCCTCACAACCAGTCGGCTAATGGTGGTCTGCGAGGGGACATGAACATGGGTATCGTCAAGACGGAGCAATCTCTGTCGTCTCCGGGTGATGAAGAGGATGAAGATGATGATGGCGAAGACGATGATGATGATGACGACGATGAAGAAGACGGCGATGGCAATGCCTCTTGGAAAAGCCTGGCCTGTCTGCTGTGTGGCAAGCCAAGCGAGGACCTGTCTGAGGCCAGCGAGCACAACAAGGACAGGGACAGGGACGAGCCCTACCTCTGTGTGTCCTGTGGGCAGCGCTTCGAGCTCATACAGCACGCCAATGCTGGGGAGCCCCAGGTGTGTTTGTAGGAGTTACACCGAGGATCATGGCAATCATCTGGAGTTGCACTGAGCATCATGGCTTTGCATCTGCATGTTCCAGGTGGACCTCGGCCTGGACGAGGACGGCGAGGACACGACGCCGGACGTGAAGCCCATCGTGGGCCTGGAGGAGGCTGACGGGGAGCTGGGGGGGCGGGGATCGCTGGAGTGCCATGAGTGCCAGGTTCGGTTCGAGGACGCCGCCTCTCTGGAGCGGCATGCTATGACCCACGTGGCGCGGGGGCGGGGCCGGGGGCGGGGCCGGGGGCGGGGCCGGGGGCGGGGCCGGGGGCGGGGGCGGAGGCCGAGGCCAGGCCCTTCCAGTGCGGCGTGTGCGCGCGCGGTTTCAACCGCAAGGACAAGCTCAAGCTGCACCTGATGGCGCACAGCGGGGACAAGCCGCTCAAGTGCGACGTGTGCGGGAAGGCGTTTCTGCGCCGGGACCATCTCAACAACCACGTCAAGACGCACACCCGGCTGCGGCAGTCGCCAGCCAAAACCAGGCCGCCGTCAGAGCCGCAGCAGCAGCGGGAGCGGCCCCGGAGCCGCGGCAGGGGCGGCCAGGAGGACGGCGTCGACGCGGACCTTGCCGCGGACGGGGGCAAGGCGGCGGAGGTGGACCGCGAGCGGCCGTACGGCTGCAACGTGTGCCACAAGGCCTTCTCCCGGAAGGACAACCTGGCGGCTCACCTTCGGATCCACACGGGGGAGAAGCCGTTCGCGTGCGACGTGTGCGGCAAGGCGTTCGCAGAGCGGTGTGCGCTCAAGCGACACATGGTGGTGCACACGCAGGAGAAGCTGTACCCGTGCCGGATCTGTGGCCGCGCCTTCGCCCGCAAGGGCCACCTCACCGAGCACGCCTGGCTGCATGACGAGCTCAAACCTTTCCTCTGCAACGTGTGCGGCAAGGCGTTCGCGCGCGACCGCAAGCTCAAGAGCCACATGCTGACGCATAGCGGCGAGCGGCCCTACCAGTGCGACGTGTGTAAGCGCGCCTTCGCCCGCAAGGACAACCTCAAGAGCCACATGGCGCTGCACTTTGGCGTGCGCTCCGGCCGCGCGGCCCGGACCAGCCCGGGGTCCGGGACCGGGGTGGCTGCCCCCGACGCTGCTGCCGCCGCCATCCCCATCACCGAGCTTGTGTCGGCGCCCGACCTCGGCAACGTCCCTGACATGATGCACGGCCTTGGCGTCCACCAGGGCCTGCACCAGGACCTACACCAGGACGTGCACCAGCAGATGCTCATGAACCATCACCAGCACCACCTCATGAACCCCATGTCCATGGGCGGCGGTGGCTTAGGGGTCGGCGTCGGCGCGGGCATCAACCTGATGCCCTGCCCGATGCAGTTGGCGCTCGACTAGACGGAAATAGCGTGTTTTCTATATTATTTCACTGTTTTTCCCCCTTTTTACAGTTTATTTGTTGAACTATGAATGAAATGTGCTGTTATTGTTCAGGTCCATTATGGGCATTCCCCTTTTTTAAAAAAAGATTATTTTTATTTAGAGTCAATTAGCAATAAATATTCAGCTGTGAATTATGTCTATAAGTGCACAAATGCTGAAGAAAGAATGTTATTGTAATGTAGGATTTATTTGTTGTTTTTTTTTACTTAGGGTTAATGATGACGGAAGTTGTATGGAACATTTTTTCTACAATTTTTCAGTTGTTAAATTACATAAATATTTTTTTCCTTCCAAAGCAGATGTTTCTTGGCATACCATGCCGAAGCACCTTTAATTTCTGCCTGGTGGAATCTGTGCACCGAACTTCTTGTCACTGGGACCTTTAACTGCAAACTGTTTGCAGCGCGATGCAATGTAATCAACATTGTTTTGCTTTGTTCGAATAAATATGTGATTTTGTGTAAAACCGTGCCTTCATTTTATAATCTCCCTTTACCCTCAAAACGGCAATACGCTATGCTAGTAGAAACACTCGCTCCACACGCACGGGGTATAGCCGTACAGCAGCTGCAGCTTCCCCCACGGACCACGGAACTAGGCGAGGCAAGACCACACCACTGCAGGAAATGCGGGGTTTGCCAGACTGAACGAAACCCCGTGAAGGGAGATGCCGACACAGCTTACAGACAAAACTGTTACTTCATTATCTTTAGGGGTGAAACCACCTCATGCTTCGCCCTCACGCTCACCCTTGAATTATACAGCACTTCAGTTCAACATACAATTTGTTTCAAAAGTTTGCGCTCGTGGTGTGCCTTTCTCTCGAATCCACGGACATGGGAGACCACCACGTCGGCAAATGTGGAGCAGAGGAAAAGAGAAAAATACGAAAAGAAAACGGGACCGGAGGTGTTGGGAGGAGTAGAAAAGAAAGAAAACGAAGGGGAAGAAAAGCGTTATCTCCTTTTCCACTCTGCTAGGTTCGAACGCTACGCAGTGGCCTCAATGGTCACATGATTGACCTATTCCCCCCTCTCTTCTCCTGCTCCCTCCCCCGTTCTTTCTCCCGAGGCGCCCCATTTCTCTCCGGCGTCCTTTTCTTTACTATTATCATTGCCTTTCCTTTTTCGTGTGCACGCACACACACGCACAAGAAACACACACACACACACACACGGGCAGGACGGTGGTCCTCCCCATCGTCCCCTTGATCTGCGGTGTGGCTCGGCAGCCCCCGTGGTCGCCTTCTACTCCATCGTCCCCCTCACACGCACACAGCAGCCGTCCTCACAGCCTTCCACTAGGAGCCGTTTACATAGTACAGTAGCCAACTACCTTCCACTAGGGGCCGTTCACATATTACAGTAGCCAACTACCTTCCGCTAGGGGCCGTTCACATATTACAGTAGCCAACTACCTTCCGCTAGAGGCCGTTCACATATTACAGTAGCCAACTACCTTCCACTAGGGTCCGTTCACATATTACAGTAGCCAACTACCTTCCGCTATGGGCCGTTCACATATTACAGTACATCTACCCTTCCCCGCCGTCCTAACCTTTCACTAGGGGCCGTTCACATATTACAGTAGCCAACTACCTTCCACTAGGGTCCGTTCACATATTACAGTAGCCAACTACCTTCCGCTATGGGCCGTTCACATATCACAGTAGCCAACTACCTTCCGCTAGGGGCCGTTCACATATTACAGTAGCCAACTACCTTCCGCTAGGGGCCGTTCACATATCACAGTAGCTACCTACCCTTCCCCGCCGTCCTCACAGCCAACCAATAGGGGCCGTTCACATATTACCGTCCGTCACACACGACGAGGAGTCGGCGGAAAGGTTCGTGGGCCCACGGCCGCCGTGTAGGTAGGCAGTCCGCGGACAGTGGTGCCCAGCGGGCTGCCTACCCAGCACCCCACAGGCGTCCCGCCCCGCCCGCCCCGCGCCCGGCATGGCCCAGACCACACCGTCACCGTATGCTCGCGGCACTTGGTCCCGGGCTCCCCGGCACGGCCGGCACGGCTCCCCAGGTCCGGGGCCACGAGCGGGGCCAACAAAGTCCCCCTGGATGGCTGGTAACCGAGAAGATGAGTTGACTTGAGAAGATGAGAAGTGCTTAGCGAATGTCTATAGTCTCTCTAGCGGCGGCAGTAACGGTGGGGGAGGGGCCGGCGGGGAGAAGGGGTAGCGATCTTGTCTCCCCTTACACGGCATCATCCTCCCCCCCTCCTACGTCTCTACGACACCCCCACCCCCTTGGAGCCGGTGCCTTGAAAACCGACACCCCGGGCATTACAGCGCGCACGGCGCGGCGCGGCACGGCGCGGCGCGGCACGGCGCGGCACGGCGCGGCACGGCGCGGCACGGCGCGGCACGGCACGGCACGGCGCGGCGCGGCACAGCACGGCGTCGTCGGGTCCGAGGCCGGGGCACTGCGGGGCACTGCGCCGACACCCAGGGAGCTGCTGCTCTGCTGCTCCATAGAGTAGCGAGGATTACAATGCGTGACGTCACGGCCGACGGGGCACCACGGAGGACGTGGGGACGCCCTGTCCTGGCGGGGACGCCGTCAATGTCACGGCCGCGGCCCGCAGTACTGCAACCCGCGTGACGTCCGCTGCCTCCGCTGCCCCGGCTGCCCCCGCTGCCTCCACTGCCCCCGCTGCCCCCGCTGCCTCCACTGCCCCGGCTGCCCCCGCTGCCTCCACTGCCCCCGCTGCCTCCACTGCCCCCGCTGCCCCCGCTGCCCCCGCTGCCTCCACTGCCCCGGCTGCCCCCGCTGCCTCCACTGCCCCCGCTGCAGTCCGGTAGCGGCAGGGCAGGGCTGCCAAGGGCCGCCGCCGTTGACGCGGCCAAGGTTTGGGCGACCGGCCAGTGGCCGCCCTGCAGCAGCTCCAGGCTCCAGCTCCAGAGGCTCCAGCTCCAGCTGATAGGCTGACAGCACACCAGGGTCTGGGCTGGCCAAGGCAAGAGCCAAAGATAAGGGCTGCAGGTGACCGGTGAACGGGGCTCGGGCTGCCTGGGGGCTGCCGGGGGCAGGCGCCGGGGGCAGGCGCCGGGGGCAGGCGCCGGGGGCGGGCGCCGGGGGCGGGCGCCGGGGGCAGGCGCCGGGGGCGGGCGCGGGGGCGGGCGCCGGGGGCAGGCGCCGGGGGCAGGCGCCGGCCAAAACCCTCCAGCCGGCAGCCTTTTGGCCGCTTTTCGCCGCCCTTTTGGCACTGGCCATCCCCCGTGCCCCCGCACCACCCCTCCCCTCCCCAAGCCGCCGGACACGCAATTTAAGGCCTGTGAGGCCCGGTGGGAAAAGGCTCGCTAATCACTAGAGCGAACGGGCAGCAGGAGCGGCAGCAGCAGCAGCAGCGGCAGTAGCGGTACCAACAGAAGAGAGGGAAAAAACTGAAATCCGAGGGGATGCTTGGCGGGAGTGGAGCGGCAGGGGAAGTCCTGTCGGACGTGTGGACAGACAAGGTTAAAGGGGGATGGGGGGGAGAGGGGGGGGCGATGTCAGATACGGAACGAGCAGGCCGTGGCTGCCGTGGCGTACGGCGAGGTCCGGCGTTCTCCGCACTACTCCTTCTCTGTCTGTCTGTCTGTCTGTCTGTCTGTCTGTCTGTCTCTCTCTCTCTCTCTCTCTCTCTCTCTCTCTCTCTCTCTCTCTCTCTCTCTCTCTCTCTCTCTCCTCCGCTTGCTGCTTCTGTGCACGTTGTGTTCCGCCCCCCCCCCCCCCCCCAGCAGGCGGTACCAGAGAGCACTGCGATCACGGCGGCGCATCGCGGAAACCAAAACCTCCCACCTTCAGTCGGGATTCGAACCTGCGACCCCGCGTGTCTCTTTGGTGCGGCCCGGCGGCGCCGGCGGGGCGCAGCCTCGAAGGCTGTTGGCCTTTCTTCGCGTTCTATGCGGCCTCCAAGCCCCGACGAAGAAAAGCAGAGGGAATTTCGGCGCTCTGGGATGCGCTCTCCGTCATGGTGGTGGTTTTGGGGGCGAGGTGGGGGCGGTGGTGGCGTCGGGGGCGGGGGCGGGGGCGGCGGCGGCGGTCCGGTTCTGGACTCTCCCCCCCGCTCGCACCAGTTCTGCCCAGTTTCCCTTACCGTTGGTCAAGGTGGCGCGTGAGGGTGGAGGAAAAGGGGAGGAGGGGGAGGGGGTGCACTTCACGCGACCATTCATTCCTCGCGCTTCTTGCTGGTCCAGTAGTCTTTAGCATTCAAATGGGAGCATTTGTATGCATAGCCTGTAAGGAGCAGAGAGAAAGAGAGAGAGAGAGAGAGAGAGAGAGAGAGAGAGAGAGAGAGAGAGAGAGAGAGAGAGAGAGAGAGAGAGAGAGAGAGAGAGAGAGAGAGAGAGAGAGAGAGAGAGAGAGAGAGAGAGAGAGAGAGAGAGAGAGAGAGAGAGAGAGAGAGAGAGAGAGAGAGAGAGAGAGAGAGAGAGAGGACCCTGCACACTCTGCCAGGACACGCCGCACAACCTCGCCAACGCGTCGAATGGGAACAGCCATAACCAAACTGGAGCATACTTTCGTCTTAACAAGCTTGTGGGGTGTGCAGGGGGGGGGGGGGGGGGGGGGGGGCGTGACCACTGTCCGTCCAAAGCAGCAGAGCCGAGAAACGGGCGGGCAGCGAATACCCGGACGCATCCGAGTCAGTCAAAAATTGTCTTCTGTCTGTCGTTCCGTCGAGTCAGGAAGGGATAGGAGACGTATTCGGACGCGTCCGGGTATCAAGTGCCCGCCCGTTTCTCGGCTCTGCTAAGCAGCGCTCGTTAGCGTCGCGCGTAGTTTGGGGATTCATATACGAGTGTTAGACAGGTATGTCCGCTATTCCGTAGGTGCTGTAGTACCAAAGTACCAAAAACCCGCCAAAACAATCTCACTCCGTGTCAGATCTTTAGCGCGCTGTAGCTTCTGGTCCGTCGTTGCGGGGCTTTTTCGAGTCTCTTAGCTCGGTTACAGCCTCCAGCGGGTGGGTCTGCATACAGCACAGCAGGGCGGACAACACAAGGGGATGGAGGCATACGGCACGGGCTGTGCTGGACCTGAGGTCCACTTTGCTTTGGACTAGTTATGGCCTTGCGGAGGGCCCCCGCCGCCCCCGCTGCCCCCGCCGCCCCCGCCGCCGGCTGCAGCCGCCCCGCCGAGCCCCACCCCCGGCCTTGTCCGCCCTTTTCGCACCGCGCTCTGTTTTCTAACTTGCTTAGCAGCCTGCGGGAGCGGCAATAAGACATTAAAAGAATTACAAAGTGCAATAATTCGGCGCGGGGGAAACTAGGCGGGTAACGCTGTACAGGTTGCTGCCCCCCTCCCCCCCCCCCCCTCTCCCCCCCCTCTCTCTCTCTCTCTCTCTCTCTCTCTCTCTCTCTCTCTCTCTCTCTCTCTCTCTCTCTCTCGCTCTCGCTGTCTTTCTTTCCTCTCCTTTTCTCACATAGTCGTCCATAAACAGACCGGCTCCCATGGGCGTCTCATCTATAATGGGGGCAAGTCCCACGGGCAAGGCCCTTGCAAGGCCCCCGCGCGGCGCTAAGTCCCCCGCCCCCAACACCTGACAAGTCCCACGAAAGAATTACCACATGGGTCCGTCGGGCACCAAGTTCCAACGGGGAAGTGCCGACGGGGTATTCAGAACGGGGAAGCCCACATGACATGAAAGTCGCTCTGACGGAAGTCTCCATAACGTGTACGTCCCCGACGTAGAAGTCCCCATAAGATGGAAGTCCAATAACGTGGAAGTCCCCATAAGTTGGAAGTCCAATAACGTGGAAAAGGTAGAAGTCCAATAACGTAGAAGTCCCCATAACGTGGAAGTCCCCCTCACGTGGAAGTCCCCATAACGGAGAAGTCCCTCACGCGCCGGCTGACGTCCCCATTCTGATGCACGGGCACGGCTCACGGCCCACCTTCCGATGCGGGTCCACGAACAGCGGATATGGGTCGGCCGCGCCGAATCTGTTGGAATCGGGTTGGGTTCGGGTGTGACTCGCAGCGGCACGGCACGGCACGGCACGGCACGGCACGGCACGTCACCCCTCCTATCCCTCCCGAGCTTCCGCCCGCTTCCGTCTGCTTCCGCCGTTCCCAGAGCGCTGCTGTTGCCTCAACTGTTAATGCCGCTCTCAGCGCGCTGTACGCTCCGTGCTCTGTGGCACCGCGGCCGAGGCTGTGACGGGAATGAAATGGAGAGCACACCACACGGCACGGCAGCCCCGCGGCCCCACAGCAGCGCACAGGAACACACATCAGCTCGGGGCTGGGCTCGGACCACCTCGCTCGGACGGTCCGCAGATTATCACGGACAGCTGCGGCGACCGCGTCATATTCGTGTGGAAAATATAACTCGGACGAAATGAGGCCGGACATGCGAGCGCCATGTAAATCAGGCCGAGCGGGACCGGGCTGCTGAAATTGATAGGACCGACGGGGGACCTGCTTAGAAAAAAACAAAAAAACAAACTTGGCGTAGCGTTGCGAGAGAGAAAGTCTAGCCTAGACTAACCTCACCCAACCTAACCTCACCCCGCAGTTCATGGGTCGTGAAATCCGCCGGCCGCCCCAAGCTGCGTAGTATTCAGCTGCGACGTGTACATCTTGGAGAGGAGGAGGAGGAGGAGGAGGAGGAGGAGGTGGAGGAGGCCGAGCTCGAGTCCCCCCGGCCTCTGGCATCTCTAGCCTCGCGAGAGCCCCCCGGGGGGTGACCACACCTCCTGGTGATCCGTGAACGTGAATGTGTGTGTTGGAAAGAGAAGGAGAGACAGACAGACAGAAAGTGTGTGTGTGTGTGTGTGAGAGAGAGAAAGAGAGAGAGAGAGAGAGAGAGAGAGAGAGAGAGAGAGAGAGAGAGAGAGAGAGAGAGAGAGAGAGAGAGAGAGAGAGAGAGAGAGAGAGAGATAGAGAACGTGCATTTTGTGGCAGGCCCTAGCGGCCAGGAAGGGCGCAGTGCTGCTCGCGTTGCCTTAATGAACACAGACAGTGCATTAGCCGGGGCAGGCAGCCTGGCGCTCCCTACGGCTGCTGGGCTGCCGTGCTGGCCGCCCCCCCCCCCCCGCCCCCCTCCACCCCATCCTTTTGCCCCTGGATTATGTTGACACGAAAACACAACATGCACCCTACAAGGTTTTGCAATGTCTCCGCACTCGCCTGGGCACCATAGCGGGGCACCCGCGCAACACCCGCGCAGCCGAAAAGACGTCCCTCTTACTCCCCGCCGCGGTGGACACCTCGTCAGAACAGATCATTTACTCTTTTTGGAGAGTATTATGGTCTGAGTTTGATTTTTTTTTTCGCATCAGACCGTGTCGACCGTTTCAAGCAATTTTTGCCTACACTGTAACGGTCGACCTGCGCGGCGCCAATTGCTAGTCGCGCTGCGTGGTTGGCGGGCCTGGTGGGCCCCAGTCAGGGCGGCCACCACCACCACCACCACCACCACCACCACCACCACCACCACCACCACCACCACCACCACCACCACCACCACCACCACCACCACCACCACCACCACCACCTCTGCCGCCGCCGCTGCACGGCACGGATTCTCCTCTCTCTCTGACTTCCAAGTCGTCGCCGTCGAAGCTGGCTCGGGCCTGCGGGGCCTGCGGGGCCCTTGGCCCTCGGCCTGGCCTCGTCAGCGGGGTCCTCACCGCCCCCACGGCCCTCACGGGCACGCCGGGCACGCCCCCGCTAAGTAAATGTCACATCCACTCCTGCTGCAGTATTCTCGCTAATTTTCAACACACATTCATTATTCACGGATTCCCTCTGTTTCCCCCAAGGAGGGCGGAGGTCGAGGCTGGAGGCTGGTGGCTGGAGGCTGGTGGCTGGAGGCTGGTGGCTGGCTGGAGGCTGGAGGCTGGAGGCTGGAGGCTGGAGGCTGGAGGCTGGAGGCTGGTGGCTGGAGGCTGGAGGCTGGAGGATATGGCTCAGTGCACCTCCGCTGTAGCAGACCGGCCCCGGCGGGCAGCTCGACGCTCATCTCAAGTCATCGACAGGGGAGGTACACCATGCCTAATCAGACTTGGAAACAAGAACACTTCCAGATCAGAATTTCTCGAGGGCAGGTATGAGAAACTTGAGTGGCGTTTCGAGTGAATTCGGAGCTAAGTCTCTATATGCCGCGTGCTGGATGGGTGCCTGCCTGCGGGGGCGGTGGGTGGCCCAGTCCCAGTCGGTGCCAGACCATGCTAGGCCAGGCTCCAGGCCACCGAGCCCAAGGGAGGCCTCAGGGGGATTCGTCTATAGCTAGCCGTGCGGGGGGCGGGGCCCGGCGGGGGGCGGGGCCCGGCGGGGCAGGCGGGGGATGTTGACAGAGGAGGAGGCTACCGAGACCCGCGCGTGCACACGCAGACCCGGTGTGCAAAGCCGCGTGCGTACACACACACACGCACACACGCACATGCGATGTGGCCAGTCCGTCTCTGAGGTGGCGTAGCGCGCGGTCAAGCATCCATAATACATTCCCCACGCGTCCCCGTTACACAACATTTCCTTCCCTATGTTCCCCGCCAGCATAGGTAACCAAAGGAATAAGATTTTCTTTTTCGTGCCCCCTGTCCCCTCGTTTTTTCCTCAACTTTTATTTCCCACAGGTAACCTGATTTTTTTTTTCGAGTTGTGTGCCCTCTCAGAAAAATGAAAAAGAATTAACCAAGAAAATCAAGATGACTAAAATTTTAGTCATCTTGATTTTCTTAGTTGACTCAATTTTTATTTTTATTGGGAGTGTGAGAGAAACTGATTCGTGACGCTTTTCGTGTACTGTTCATCTTGCCAGCGGTATGGTACCGGAGGGTCCCGGCGGAGGGGAGGGGAGGAAAGGCATGATGCACCTCCCGCACCGCCGGTGGTGCCCTGGTTTTTGCCCCCCCCCCCCCTCCCTCGCTCCTCTAGAGGCGACCCGCCCGCCGCCCCTGCTCCGGCAAGTTTTTAACATTTCGCTGCGGCGGCGTGCCGGCACTGGACGCAGTAATTACTGTAGGGCGAGCCTTGTTACCGTTTCATGAGCTGCCCCACTTCCATCCGCCCCCCCCCCCCCCCCCGCCCTGCTCCCTCACCCCGAAGAAATAGCGAAAGAAGCACCAGCGGCGCTTGGAGGCGGGGTGCGATCCGAGTCGGTCCCCCAGGCGTCAGGACCAGGGTTCGAATATCCTCACCGGAATCTCCGTTTTCCTCCTTCAGCTATGGCCCTCTTGTTCTTTTCGTCTGGCACACAATACGATCCCCTATTGCGAGAGCGAGAGAGACCCACCCGGGTCACACACCCCCGCCGGAGGACAGAAGGAGCCGCAAGAAGGGGAGCAACCCTCCTCCGAACAACAACCACCCATTTCTAAACCGCCCACGCACCCCCATCTGCCTCCCCACCCTTACCTGCCCCCCCCCCACCCCTCACGACCGTTTTGCCTTATGACAATATTTCTCGGCGTGATTACTGAGACCACCGCTTTCTGCCAAGTGTGTGTTTCTTGCCCCGCGCCGCAACGGGCCGGGCCATACGGAAGTGCGACAGAGACGCACCAGTCGTGCTGGTGCCACCAACTGAGCCAAGGAGAGGGACAGGGACAGAGCAGGCGGGGAGCGCTTCTTGAGAAATACGGAAATAACTCTGTGACTCTGGACTGATTTTGTGGACAACGCGATGGTTTCTATTCGTTTCTCTTCCAAGTTCGATGCGACACCAGAGCTTTCGGTCCCAACGGAATCCGAGTCTCCTCTCATTTCACGAAATATTCCCAACAGCAGCAGATGGACTGTGTGCCTTGATTCACAACACACTCCTGGCGCGTTCCCGTATCCAGAGCAAGTAGGCGGGATGGAGGAGGAAGGGGGGGGGGGGGGCAGCAAAGGCAGGGTAGTGTTTCCGACTTGCCAGCCCCAATTTGTGACCTTGTACGTGATTATTAGACGGAGAGTTAGAGAGAGAGAGAGAGAGAGAGAGAGAGAGAGAGAGAGAGAGAGAAAGAAAAGGAGGGGCGGCCTCTGCTCCTCCGTCCTACTCCCACCGCCAAGCGTATCCCGGCGGGACCCATCCTCTGTCCTTGTCTCTCCCCCGCAGTGCAGAGAGAGAGAGAGAGAGAGAGAGAGAGAGAGAGAGAGAGAGAGAGAGAGAGAGACGGCAGGCCGAGGCGAGAACGGGGGGACGCACTCATTTGGAATAAAGTGCCCGAGTGTAGCCGAGTGGAGCAGTATAGGCCGTTCCTTCCCCTTTTTCTGCCGCCCCTGCTGCCGCCGCTGCCACTGCTCCCGCCGGGTCTTCGAGGGCCTCGCTCAGTGTGTGTGTGTGTGTGTGTGTGTGTGTGTGTGTGTGTGTGTGTGTGTGTGTGTGTGTGTGTGTGTGTGTGTGGCACGGCGGCAAAGCACAGTACAGAGAGGACAGCCGGCTCGGGGATGGATAGCCTTCGTGCGGACGCGGCGGCGGCGACGCGGCGCAAGCGTTTAGCTTGACAAATACCGGCACCAGTCCTGCCAACACAGCCCGGGACCCACAGAGACAGACAGACAGACTGACAGACAGACAGACAGGTAAGCGCACTACTGGAGGGAAAGTAGAACGCAGTGGAGGTTGGTAGCGGTGCCAGGAATTGACCCTCGCGGATCCAAGCGTCGATAGCCGACTGGTCATGTAGCTACTGTGCCACGATGTGTACAGGTTCTCCTAGAAAAAGCCATACACATTGCAGGGCAATTGTATCAAAATTTTCACGAAAAACAGTTTTATTTTTGGAGCAGTTGGTTTGGACTGCGCCCCGTGGGATGTCCGCAAACCACGTGGCAGTTTCCGTACCCTCTGAGGGGGGGGGGGGGGGTACGGGTCACATAAACAGCATGGTAGTTTTGCAGCAGCGGGCACTCGAAGCGAGCTTAGCAGGGTTAGGGGGGGGGGGGGTAAGGGGGATGATGGGTAAGACGGAGCTTTTGCGTAAAGTGCGGGCCGCGATATTTTGACGTTGAAAAATAGAACATCCAGTAGCACCACAATGCCAAAAAAAAAATACGCATAATCCCTCCTCGTAAGCCAGCTAGTGAGTCTTCCCGGCCAGGCGTATGGCGGGGTGTGGCGAGGGGAAAGGGGGGGGGGGGGCTGCCACGAGACGCTACATTAACTTCCCTTAGCATCCGCTTCTTGTTGACCAAAACACACCACGCGCCGCCATGTTTAACGTTTGCAAAATGTGAAACGTCTTCCGTTCTGTGAATAACTCTCTCTCTCTCTCTCTCTCTCTCTCTCTCTCTCTCTCTCTCTCTCTCTCTCTCTCTCTCTCTCTCTCTCTCTCTCTCTCTCTCTCTCTCTCTCTCTCTCTCTCTCTCTCTCTCTCTCTCTCTCTCTCTCTCTTTCTCTCTCTCTCTCTCTCTCTCTCTCTCTCTCTCTCTCTCTCTCTCTCTCTCTCTCTCTCTCTCTCTCTCTCTCTCTCTCTCACTCTCCCCTCCCTCTCCGACAACCCCGCCCATTAGGGCACCATATCTCTATTAATACACAATGACACCGATACGCTTGATACCCTTTCGAACTCTTTACCTCGTGTTTATCAGCACTGCAACCTGCAGCCCGCGTCCGCTCCAATATATCCTTTTCTTTTATGTAAGAAAATGGGAGACTGAAGGCAGAGAGGAGAGACAAAATGGGTGCTTGTCCATGAATAATTCGCAGACCGTGCTGCCGCTGCCGCTCCGCGCCAATAAAATCGACGTATCCGAGAGATTCCGATCAACGTCGCCCCCCCCCCCCCCCCCGTTTTTTCGAAAATCGACGGAATGAAATCGGCGAATCGGCGCCCCCTTTTGGCGCTCCTCGGAGACCTGTGACCTGGGGGCGCCCTCGTGCCCCTCCCCCCGTTCCTACGCCACCCCCCCTCTTCTGCCGCCCCCCCCCCCTTTCGCCTCCCCTCACCCTCTCGCTCCCCGAGTCACATTACGAGGCGTCGAACCGACGTCATCCATGGCAAAGCAGGGCAATATAGCGAGTTATATAGTCTCTGCCATATAAACTCTCCGGCCCCCTTTTGTACGGCAAAAGATAGACGGAAGCGAGTGGAGAATAGTCGTTAAAGCAAAGCCGCTTTGTGCGCGGGGACTTCGCGCTGCCGAATCTCTTAACACGACGGCGACGGCTCTACGACAGAGGGACAGAAAAAAATGATTCCAGCGCTTCCAGCACTGAGTCGCCCTCGTCCATCAAACCATGGGTGTTTGTAATAAATCAGAATGTCCTCCAAGCTCAGTACCAAGTATGCACAGGAATTGCTCGGTTTCAAATACCAGCCACCCCGTACTTTTCTTTTATCGTCCTGAACGCCCTCTAGCGGCTCTGCGTGCGACAACAACCAGGTGCGCTAAAAGGCTCCGTACACCGTCTCAGCAACAGCTGGACGGGCACTGCGTTCGTATTTACACCGCGGCCTTGGGGACGGCCTGTGTGCCTGTAAGTGTTTCTGCTAGTTAACTGCCGTTCTGGATGCCTTGTGGAGCCTCATTGGAGACGCCCTATAGCATCAGCACTAGCAGGTGGGGGTACTGGCGCCGCTCTCTGGAAGGATCCCGAAGGCGGAAGACATGCCGGACGTCCTGCGTTAAGGGCTGACTTATTTATTGCTACGAGCTGCCGCTTCCGAGAGAGAGAGAGAGAGAGAGAGAGAGAGAGAACGCGATGATAAAATTCGAATGAACTCAGGTAGTGCAAATGCAGGTAAAATAATATCACAATTAAAAAAAGCGACACCCTCGAAAAATAGCAATAATTTGGCAATTGTTCGATAAAAATGACCACTTTTGACAAAGGCGCAATTTTTTTTTTCGCCGTCATGTAATTGTTTTGCCAGTCTGATATATGGACCTGCACTTACTTAATGAAAAGGGTACTGACTGGACCCAGCGAGAGAGAGAGAGAGAGAGAGAGAGAGAGAGAGAGAGAGAGAGAGAGAGAGAGAGAGAGAGAGAGAGAGAGAGAGAGAGAGAGAGAGAGAGAGAGAGAGAGAGAGAGAGAGAGAGAGAGAGAGAGAGAGAGAGAGAGAGAGAGAGAGAGAGAGAGAGAGAGAGAGAGAGACAGAGACAGACAGAGAGAGCGAGAGAGAGGCGCTTCTGCATCGGACCAGCGGACCCCGCGGTGCTCACAGATACCGACCCGTCACGCACGGACGCTCGGCGGGTTGCCTACCCTACAATCCGCGGGCGCTCTCCGCCGCCGTCACCTCCCGCTGCTGCTGCTGCTGCTGCTGCTGCTGCTGCTGCTGCTGCTGCTGCTGCTGCTGCTGCTGCTGCTGCTGCTGCTGCTGCTGCTGCTGCTGCTGCTGCCGCTGTTGCCAAGCCAGTGGTGCCGCGGGTTGGCACGCTCTCCACACACACCTTACCGGTTTTTTTTTGTCCTTTTCTGTTTTCTAAAGCAAAAACTAAGAGAAAACTAAGAAAAACTAAATAAAAAATAATTTAGGATTATGGTCTTTCGGCGAGGCTGTTTCAGATGATGCGGGCGTCGACAGAGGGGAGGGAAGACGTTCCCCGCTCCCCTACGGCGACCTGCAGCGGAAGAACATCACGTCCGGATCTTTTATAATACGGAAGAGTAGTGACAGACGGGTGTGGGGAAGTGGATCAGCTATCCGCCAGTGTGTGTGTGTGTGTGTGTGCCCGTGTGTGTGTGTGTGTGCGCGCGCGGGAGGCCGCCTAGGGAGCCCTCGGTCTCCCCCCTCCCCCTTCCCCACCACTGCGTCAAGACTCCACCCTACCCCATCCCACACTGTCCCTGTAGACCGCGCCCCCTTTTGGGGTCATTGTGAACAGCGAGCGGCACTCAACACGGGGGTTACGAGCCGGGTTGTCCTGGACGAGGTCCTGGATGGGGTCCTGGTGAAGCAAGCAGGTCACTTCACATGGCTCCGCCCCTGCGACCACTAATAAATGCGGAATATCAGAGATAGAAAGGGACTGGCGTTGCGGCTGAGCCCGACTTCTCACACGTATGTATCGCGATGCTTCTCGTAATCAAGTTGATGCTCTGGCAATTAGGGACGCAGATAGAGCGTCGCTCCGTGCGCTCGTCAGCTACCCGTCGTCCTCTTGGGCCCCCGTGCCGCGTCTCACTCCTCGTCTCACTCACACCACCTCTCTCTCTCTCTCTCTCTCTCTCTCTCTCTCCCTCTCCCTCCGCCTCTCGCTCTCTCTTTCTCTCATCGGTATGCTACGCATGTATCCGGCTTTCGGAGCTCTCGTGAAATGCACCACCAGGTGTGAGGCGGCGTGTGTGTGTGTGTGTGTGTGTGTGTGTGTAAGTGTGAGTGTGAGAGAGAAAGAGAGGAAGGTAGAGGGAGAGAGAGACGTGTCTGCTGCCGCGGTGCGGGGGTCGGGCGCTGAAAGTCATATGATGAAGGGTGCGGTTGGGACCGCTTTCCAGAGAGCAAGTGTGGAGGAGGAAGGGAGAGGGGGGAGGAGAAATTTCAGGACACACTCTAGACAACAGAACGGGGTAGCGCTGTACGTGGCGCCACTTAGTCTTTGTCCAGGGTTAGCCTCAATCTAGAGATGAGTTATCATCCCCGTCTGTGTAATCAAAGGCTTCCCTGCTTCCCCGTGCCGCCGGCTGTGCCCTGCTCGCCGCGCTGGCTTCTGCTGTGCTGGCTTGTGGCCCGTTCGCAGCTCCAGGTCCTCCAGGTCCTCCAGGTCCTCCGGGTCCTCCAGGTGCGGCACGGCGGTGTTTCGGGCCTCGGCTTGTACACTTGTTGACAGAATGTTTGAATGCGCCTCAAGACGGACGGCTTCGCATCTGTTGCTGAGGCCGTGCTGTGCCGTGCCGTGCCGTGCCGTGCCGTGCGCCGTGCCGTTGGACCGCCTCAACACACACGCGTCCTTCTCCACATGATTACACTTGTGCACATATTACGTGACGCATCCTGGAATAGTGTTCCCGAAAATTTCCACAAATAATCCGAAGAAAAAGAATAAATGGTAATTTCCTAGGAAGCTTATCGAATTTCAGAATCTTTCCCGACGTTTCTCCGGCACTGGAAACACTGGACAATGTTACACCAATTCTTCTAGTCCACGCGGAAACAATGCGGATTTTATAAAATATTTATTGGTTACCCCGCGCTCGAGCGCCCCGCCGCGGCCTGATAGACGCACTCGGGTGGGCAGCGACAAAAGGAAACACGGTTGGAAGGAAATCGTAAAGACTTTCAAGCCCGGGTGTCCTTCCGGGGATGGGAGGGGGCATCAGGGGCCGGGGGGATTTCCTCCGGCAGTGCTGGCAACCTCCACGCTGTCATCGTAAAAGAGAGGAGAGAGAGAGAGAGAGAAGGGCAAAAAACAAGGAAATGAATGAGGGATAGGATATAACGACGGTTGTGGTCTTCCGCCTTCAGAAAAAAGCTGCACCTAACCCATCTCGGGTGACGGAGAGTCGCTACCCCAATGTACCTCTGGGTCGGACTACATCGCAGTTGTGTGGGTATTTGGATGACTGCACGGTGACTGAGGGACGACGTCACTCCTCACCCCCTTCTCCCTCCCTCTCCTTTCCCCTTCCTTCATCCCGATCCCTCTATCCCTCTCTCTCTGTCTCTCTCTCACCCTCTCTATCTCACCCTCTCTCTCGCGACTGATCAGTGATGCCCGTCACGGACTGAATTTAGCCGAAATTTTCCGTGAGCCCTCTCGCCCTGGTCCGGCTCAAGGAGCGTACCGGAAATTGCGAAACTTTACACCATGACCAGGGGGAGAGAGAGAGAGCTAGAGGAGAGAGAGAGGGAAAGAGCGACAGAGAGAGAGAGAGAGAGAGAGAGAGAGAGAGAGAGAGAGAGAGAGAGAGAGAGAGAGAGAGAGAGAGAGAGAGAGAGAGAGAACGAAAAGAGAGAGAGAGAGAGCGAAAAAGAGAGAGAGAGAGAGCGAAAAGAGAGAGAGAGAGAGAGAGAGAGAGAGAGAGAGAGAGAGAGAGAGAGAGAGAGAGAGAGAGAGTCCCCCGTCGTGCGAGGCGGTCCTGCCAAGCTGAGCGGGGCACGGCGGGCCCCCGGAGGAAATGGATGGCGGAAGGGGAATGATACCATTCATGTTTCCACTTTTTCATTGTCCCCTCGTCCCGTTTGGAAACGGCGTTCTTCCCGCCACGACGGCTACCGCCCCGCATCGTGTCAAAGGAATTGGGGGGCGCGGAGTGGGGCACGGTAGGTGAGTGCCGAGGCTGGGCGAGGCCAGGATCCGTGAGTCTAGGCTACCTAAGTCTAGGCTAAGTGAGTCTAGGCTGGGTGAGGCTAGGCTCGGCGAGTCTTAGCTAAGCGAGTCTAGGCTGGATGAATCAAAGCTAGGTGAGGCTAGGCATGGTAAGTCTAGGCTGAGGGATTCTTTACTAGGTGAGTCCAGGCTGGCTGAGTCTAGGCTGTCTGAGTCTAGGCTGGCTGAGTTTAGGCCAGGTGAGTCTAGGCTGGCTGAGTTTAGGCCAGGTGAGTCTAGGCTGGGTAAGTCTAGGCTGGGTGAGTCTAGGCTCGGTGGGTCTAGACTGGCTGACACCAGGCTAGGTGAGTCTGGGCTGAGAGATTCTCGACTAGGTAAGTCTAGACTGGGTGAGTCTAGGCTGAGGGATTCTTGGCAAGGTGAGTCTAGGCTGGGTGAGTCTAGGCTAGGTGAGTCTAGGCTGGGCCTGGCGTGCTGAGGGTTGGCCGTATTTACGGAGCGGCCTGGCCGCGTTGTGCACGGAGCGGGGCGGCAGCCGGCCGGGGGCGGCAGGGGGCACCAGAGCTGGGATGGGTTGGGTTTGCTGGTGAAAAATGGATCTGGAGGGGCCTGCTTCATAATTTTTCGACGGCGGTGCGCTGTCCTGAAAAGGGGAGAGGGGGGGGGGCGTCCCCAGGGTCGGGCGTTGCCGGCGGGGCGGACGCTCGTCAGCATCTGGTCGCAGACACCGCCTTTAACAGCAGCGCTTGCCTCTGCCGGCCCTGCCGACCTCTCCCGACAGCTTCCGTCACGTACTTAACGGGCCTCTACGTACGGTATACCAATCGTATCTCTAGTTCAACTATGGCTCTCATAAAAAAAATATTCGGACGTCTAACAAAAAAAAAAAAAAAAAAAATAACAATTTCTAGCTCACCATACACATGATTTTGGAAATAGTAGAAAGCGATTGGAGCAGGTTCAGAGGAAACGCTCTACTCTGCTGGCACCGCCCCTTCCCATTCCTCCAGCCTGATGACGATCGTTTCCGAGGACATTTAACCCCCCTCCCCCTCCTTTCCCCCCTCTCCCCCCTCCCCCGGCGGTGGGAACAGCCGCCGGCCACAGACGTGGCCACTGCCAACGGAGTTGTGCTCCCAAAAAGTGCAACACTCTATCTAACTTTTAATTCGAGTGGACAGCAACGGCTCGGGTCCTGTACCTCTCGGAGGCCTCTGGCCATAGGGCACCGCAGCGGCCAGCGGCGGCCAGCGGCGGCCAGCGGCGGCCAGCGGCCATGCTCTCTCTGTCTCTCTCACACACTCGTTCCAAAGCCAATTGGAGGAACAAAACAGGAAAGCAACTCTGTCGGCACACTGGCGATGCAGTCCTGCGCAGGGCCATGGAAGGTGGTGCTGTACTGGAAACTCCCCGTGGAGAGAGAGAGAGAGAGAGAGAGAGAGAGAGAGAGAGAGAGAGAGAGAGAGAGAGAGAGAGAGAGAGAGAGAGAGAGAGAGAGAGAGAGAGAGAGAGAGAGAGAGAGAGAGAGAGAGAGAGAGAGAGAGAGAGAGAGAGAGAGAGAGAGAGAGAGAGAGAGAGAGAGAGAGAGAGAGAGAGAGAGAGAGAGAGAGAGAGAGAGAGAGAGAGAGAGAGAGAGAGACACACACACACACACACAGAGACACATCGGCGACCGAAGCTTGCTGTACTGTAGCATATCTGTCCCCCCAGAGCACTGAAATGCCATGAGGCAGCCGCACCGTGTGACGTGAGCGGTCGGACCGGGGGCCGTGGGGGCCGCGTCGGCGGCAGTGGCCCCTTGATGTACGCGGTGGACCGCATGGCCGCGGCGGGGCGCCGGGGGCCCCGGGGGCTGCGGGGGCCCGCGGGGGGCTGTGGGGGTCCGCGGGGGGGCTGTGGGGGCCCGCGGGGGCCGCGGAGCCACTTTTCCCGCTCACCGCTTTGCAATTCATACGTTTTAATTAAAACAGCACGCGCGCGCGGACAGCGCGCAGCGCCCCCGTCCGTGCGTGGGAGTGAGACGGAGCGGGCGGGCGCGCGTCTGTCCGAGAGAGACGGAACGCGCCCGAGCCGCACCCCTGTGTCATGGCGCGCACTGTCAGTTCCTTTTAACTCACGCGACCCGACCCCCGCCGCACGTACGGGTGGGAGAGAGATGGCACGCTGCTCTCGTCATGCACCTCTCTCTCTCTCTCTTGCTCTCGGCATGTTTGCCCGGCTGCCTCCTACTTTTCCTTTCACACCACTCGCATAACTTACACCAGACCAGCCCGGTGGGTGGGCGGGGAATGGGGGCAATGTCCGTGTCCGAATGACGACATGTTTAGCTCTCCGCCTGTCTGTCAGTCTGCCCGTCCGTGCTCATCGAAGAGTATGAGCAACTGGTCCGTGGTAAGTCAATCGCCATGCAAGCATGCCCATCCTTTTCCCAACGTCACGTGCCGACATCGCACTGAGTTCCGGAATCTGAGCTGTATCTATCCACGACGCGCACGCACACACACACACACACACACACACACACACACACACACACACACAGTGAAGTGCCACGGCCAGAGACACTGACTCTCAGCGACGTCTTGAAGGAGCGGAAAGACGCCACTCAAATCCAGTCGAGAGAGGCCCTCACTGATGAAAAAAAAAAATGTTGGGAAATCACAAAGCAGCCGTGCCTTTTCCTTCCAAAAATTTGTATTGAAATTTTTTTTTTCCAAGTTTTCAAAAATGTCATGTTGACGCGCACGCGGCGGTTCTCAGTACAAGACCCGCGAAACTGGGTTCAAACACAACACTGTTGCGGGCGACTTTTACCGAGTGCCTAATCATCCTTTTTACGGTCTGGAGGTTCTGCGGGGGGTCCACCAGGGCCGGGACTGAGAGAATGGGATGAGGAGGCCGCGGGACATCTGTAGGGGAGACAGCCGGCCCCTCTGCGGGGGGGGGGGGGGCTCTGCGGGGGAGCCCCGGCTGGGGTTATAATAGCAGCGATGCACGGCAAGATTGCGAATGAAAAACCTCTGTCATCATAATGGCTCGCGTCCTGGAGTAGCGCGTGGCCCATCCGCCACGCCCGAGGTGATTACGAACAACTCTTGACTCATGGCACTCACTCGGTCACACACCGCCTCCCACACGCGAGAAAGAGAGAGAGAGAGAGAGAGAGAGAGAGAGAGAGAGAGAGAGAGAGAGAGAGAGAGAGAGAGAGAGAGAGAGAGAGAGAGAGAGAGAGAGAGAGAGAGCGGCGTAAGTCAGTTGGGGCGAGGGGAGGGAACGAGAGAGAGGCAGGAGGGAGGGGGGAGGGAGGGGGTAATCCCGCACCCTAATGCTGCTTCTTCATCACGTCTTCGCCAAATTAATGTTGCTCCATTTTTTCCTGGAGATCATATGACGGGTTCATTCACGTTTGCCAGCCACATTACTACACTTGGGTGGGGAGGAGGGGCGGCGGGAGAGAGCCCCGAAGGCTCCACACGCTGCTGGATATCGTCCCTTCTCTCTCTCTCTCTCCCTCTCGTTTCTCTCTCCTCTCTGTATCTCGCTGTCCGCCGACTCGAACGTCACCCACAAAGTAGAACTAAAAGTGATGACGGACACTTTTAGCTCGTAAGTGTGTGTTTTATTTCTCTGTCTCAGAACTTTCGTTTTCCTTTTTCGGTCCGTGTCGTTCGGCCGAGGTGGCGTGGTCTGTGCCATAGGCGGCCAAAGGCGGCCCTAGCCGGCCACAGCCGGCCCCGCCAGCCCCGCCAGCACAATGCGCTTTCAGACGAATGCACAATTCCCGCTCGCATGTAAGAACACTGACGAGCTAAAGTTTGTGTGGCCCTTTGATACTGGTCTTGTAGCGGGCGGCCTGGCAGTATTGGTGAGAGAGAGGGGGGAGAGAGAGAGAGAGAGAGAGAGAGAGAGTGAGAGAGAGAGAGAGAGAGAGAGAGAGAGAGAGAGAGAGAGAGAGAGAGAGAGAGAGAGAGAGAGAGAGAGAGAGAGAGAGAAGGGACGATATTCAGCAGAGTGTGGAGCCTTTCGGGGCTCTCTCCCGCAACGCCTCCACCCCACCCAAGTGTGTAGTAATGTTACGTGTTTTGTGAACGGCAAGTTCAGCGCTGCTTCTAAGAGGCGTGGGAGGAGGGGAGGGGGGCTGCGGTCATGGTCATTCTGCGTACACGTCCCTCATCACGGGCCGAGGGCCGACATGTCTCCCGGCGCCCCCGCCCCGAGACACACAAGGGGGAGAGAGAGAGAGACAGAGAGAGAGAGAGAGAGAGAGAGAGAGAGAGAGAGAGAGAGAGAGAGAGAGAGAGAGAGAGAGAGAGAGAGAGAGAGAGAGAGAGAGAGAGAGAGAGAGAGAGAGAGAGAGAGAGAGAGAGAGAGAGAGAGAGAGAGAGAGAGGGGGTGACGGCGGCTATCAGATTCGCAGGAGTCCTTAGAGTCCTTCGCGCCCTCTGCACGCTCGGCGTTGTGTCGAATTTAAAGTTGGGATGAAGGATGAGAAATCTAGGCGCCGCAACTGCTGATGAGGGAGAAAGGAAGGCAGGCAGGAAGGGCGAGAGGGAGCGGGCAAAGGGTGGGCTTTGCAAGGGGGTCGGTAGTCGGGAATGACATGAAAGAGAGTGTATGTATGTGTGTGTGTGCATGTGTGTGCATGTGTGTGTGTACGGGAGAGCGGGAGAGGTGTGGCTACCATCTCTGGACTAGGTTGTAGACACGTGAGGAAAAAATGACTCGAATTGATCAAGCCGCTGCACCGGGGGCGGCCCCCACCCATGCGAGCCCAGCCCTCGGGCCCTGCCCCCGGGCCCCGCCCCCGGGCCCCACCCCCAGGCCCCGCCCCCGGGCCCTGCCCCCGGGCCCCGCCCCCGCACAAGGGCGGACGCCTCGGCCCTGCCTCAGCCAACTCCTTGTTTAGGCAAGCAACTCCTCGCCGGAATCCTAAGGTCGCTAATTCCATCCCGGGTCGCGAGGACAGAGCAGAGTGGGGCGAAGCGGGGTGTGGGAGTGACAGAGAGCCGTGGCGGCGATGCACCGGGATCCCATGGGGTGCGAGAGAGACAGAAGGCGTGGCGGCCGACCCCGACACTGAGTAGCGGGCGCTCTGCACTCCGAAAAGATCAGTGTGGACGATGTGTTTATCTGGGTCGTTCTTGAATTGTTCTATTGTTGCCGTTTTAGCAAAACCTTCTCCAAAAAAAAAAAAAAAAAAAAAATACTATTACACTTCGTGAAATACTGGTAGGCCCGAAGTGTCACAAAAATGGATTTGGAATCAATTTTTATATTTCTTTATATTAGTTATTCGGAATTTTTTTTGGTTAGCTCTTAGTTTTCAATAAAGAAAACGACAGTGTTCCAATCTTCCCCCCGTGTTGTTCCAGAGCGCGGTGTCCCCCTGTGTAAGGCGTGATGTGGCGACAATCTTTAGTGAACCTAGAAAGAAGGCAGTTCCTCATACGTGGATGGGGTGGTCTTTTATGTGGGTGGAAAGAGAAGAATGAGCGTGGCGTGCGGGTAGGCTGACCAGAAGACCGACGTAAAAATACAGGGAGAGAGAAAGAGAGAGAGAGAGAGAGAGAGAGAGAGAGAGAGAGAGAGAGAGAGAGAGGGGGGGGGGGGGTTGACGTGCGCGCGCGTGAGAGGGAGTGATAGATGAATGCAACACAGCTGATAAATCAGGTGGCACAGTGTGTGTGTGTGTGTGTGTGTGTGTGTGTACGAGCAGGTAGTCATTCTATTTTTCTTTACTAAAGGTTTGTGCAGCAGTTCCTCTCCTTTTACCCATCCACAAAAAGTGCAAATCTTAATAAAAAAATATTCGGAAAACAGATATTCCCCCCTTAATATTTACGTACCCTGACCGTACCCCCCACCTCCCTCTTGCTCAGCCTCCCTCCCCCCTTTCCCCACCCTCTGGGCTTTCTCCTGTCAACCCGTACGACCTGCCCTTTTCCAAATACTCATTTGCATTTCTAATTCCCGGGAGCTGAATTTCGGCGAGAAACTTCACGCGGCTTCTTAATATAAGACTCCGTCAAGGGAGACGGCGCCCGCGCCCGAGCCATCCGCCTCTGGCCTAGAGAGACGGAGGGAGAGAGACGGAGAGAGAGAGAGAGAGAGAGAGAGAGAGAGAGAGAGAGAGAGAGAGACAGAGACAGAGAGAGACAGAGAGAGAAAGAGAGAGAGACAGAGACAGACAGACAGACAGACAGACAGACAGAGAGCGAGAGAGGGAGAGGGAGAGGGAGAGGGAGAGAGAGAGAGAGAGAGAGAGAGAGAGAGAGAGAGAGAGGGAGAGAGAGAGAGAGAGAGAGAGAGAGAGAGAGAGAGAGAGAGAGAGAGAGAGAGAGAGAGAGAGAGAGAGAGAGAGAGTTGAGAAGTGAGGGGAGGCTAACGCATTCCGAATCAGATGGACAGAGAGCGTCACTGAGAGAATTATTACTACTGCAGTAGATCCTCATCACCTCCCCACTCTCTCTCGCGCTCTCTCTTTCCCGCACGCGTTGCTACGCACGGTCAGCACTCTTCCCAAAAGATAAGATAATTTTGGGGCACCGAAAGTAGGATGACACTGCTGGGTGGGACGAAGAGGAGCAGAGCGCCACCTGAGCCTGTGGGTATTCGAACCCGTCGCCGCTGGCAGCGGACTGATCAGCGGCGCCCCAAATGGCACCGCCCCGCCGTGGCGTCTGGCGTCCTTGGGAACAATCTGCCCCCTTTCAGAGTCCTCTGCCACAGCGGGCACGGATCAAACATCTCTTACAGAAGAAGTAAAGCGGCAGTTATTGAAAAGGCTGGTCCGGAACGCAATGAGTTGACTCCCCCCGGACCCGAACTCATTTACTGCCCCCCCCCCTCTTCCCCCCTCCGCCCCCCTCTTCCCCCCTCCGCCCCCCCCCCTCCGCCCCCCCCCTCTCCCCCCGGCCAGACCCCCTCCGATGACTTTGGTCCGATGAGAGGAAAAAAGCTCAGCGAGGCTCTCTCCCCATCCCAGCAAGCGCCTACAACCTTTCAGACCTGATAATGAAAAAGTAATCACCAAGTGCACAAAATCCACGATTGATTCCCTCGCAAAGTCTGGGCGCTGCTCCAGTATGGATGTCAGGTTGGCGGGCCTGAGGCCCTGCCGTGGCCGTGCCGTGTCGCCGGCGTGGCCGTGCCGTGCCGTGCTCTTCGCCGCTGCCACTGCTACCACCATGACGAGCGCGGAGAGAGAGAGAGAGTTCCTTCACTAAGTTTGTCGGCAGGGCAAGTTGTCGGATTGTTGGTGGCCCGGGCGCGCCTGGGCGGACAGACGGGGAGAGAGAGAGAGAGAGAGAGAGAGAGAGAGAGAGAGAGAGAGAGAGAGAGAGAGAGAGAGAGAGAGGGAGGGGGGAGAGGGGAAGGTGAGGGTGACGGAATGCACGGAGAAAGAGGCGCCCCCTCCCCCTCCCCTCCAGTCGGTCATTGATGATGACGGCTTTTGACGCCTTTATTTCCGGTAACGCGACCCGTCTCGCCTACAACTACTGCGATCACCCCCCCCCCTCCTCCCCCTCCCCGATTTCCCCCCTCCTCCCCTCTCCCCCGACTTGCCTGTGAACTTTTCCTCCCTGCGACCAGCCTGGACCAGCCCGCACGAGCGCTAGCAACACGGATTTTTCGCCCCTGAGGCAAGCAGATACGAAAAACTTAATGATGGGCGGGAGCCTGTTGAAGAATCTGTAAATTAATTCATATTTTGGCGCGTCTAAATTTTTGCATAGTTAAGTCGCCGCGGGCCTTCCCGGCCTCCCCCGAACACTCGGGCCCGACTTGTCCTACCCAATCCCGGCCCCCAGACTACCACCTTGATACTGCGCGGCTAAAAGCCAAGAGCTGTATAGCGGTGGCAGCAGTGGTAGTTGAGGCAAAAGTCGCAACACACGCATTTCGTCAAAACATGACACGGGTGGCAGCACTGGTGAGCCCTGAGGGCAGCGCTGAGGGCAGCCAGTCGTGCCGAGGAGCTGCCTTGACCTAGGCTAGACGCAAGAAGAAAGACTAAATTTTTAAAAAATGAAAAAATAAATAAATGAAAATAGGTGTACAGATACGTTCAATGTTTGCTGCTTGCCCCCCTGGCCCACAGTCCATAGGGGCCATATGGTGCAGCAGATCTTTCAATGTCGAATTGAAATCTACTTGTAGACTTAGACGTAATAGACAATGCAAAGACGTTAAAAAGATGTCTATCCACCACTAACTGTAGATTTAGATCAACCTAGACATTGTAGTAGATGGTCTAGAAAATCTGATAGATGGCTATTTCCTGAATGGGATGCCATGACTGCCGCACTGGTGGGTAGGCAGCCGCCCGACCTCTCCATGCACGCGTGTCGTGCGGGCTGGCCTACCCTGGCATTCGCAGGCGCTCGCCAGAGTGTTTTAGCTGGCAGAAATTGGAAATAATAAAATTCTGCACGAGGATTCTGTTTTCTTGCAAGGTATTTTTTTCTTGTTCGCGCGTTGTGATCACAATATACTGGGGCTGCCCGGAGGCCCGGAGGTTAGCAGCCGCTTAAATGATGTGGTCTAAAGCCGCAGCCCGGCAGCTGGAGGCTGTAGCAGCAGTAGCAGCAGTAGCAGCAGTAGCAGCAGTAGCAGCAGTAGCAGCAGCAGTAGCAGCAGTAGCAGCAGTAGCAGCAGTAGCAGCAGTAGCAGCAGTAGCAGCAGTAGCAGCAGTAGCAGCATCCCGCCCCGGCAGCTCGGCAGCACCTACCTCTACGGCCGGCTTTCATTAAAGGCGCCTCTGGTGTCGGCGGCCGGCATGACTGGCCGTGCAGGAAGGCATAAAAGACTGCGGACGGCGCGACCTGCTGAAGACGAGCTCCGCGCCGCTGCCGCCGCCGCAGCAGCAGCAGCGGTAGCACCAGCTGCAGCAGCAGTAGCACCAGCACCAGCAGCAGCAGCAGCAGCAGCTTCAGCAACACCTAGCCTGACGGTGAATATCCCGCCAGCCCCCCGCTGTGCACAGCGCAGTACAGGCTGCAATCGCGCGCATCAAGGAGATCGCAGTGGGATTAGTACACCGTAGCTATCAGCCGCTAACACGCGTATCTGCGGAGTCAGTTACCGTCCGATCTACCGAACATTACCGTGCAGCAAAACACACAAAAAAATTCAAAAAATGGGTTTCCATAAACTGAGCGTTTCTATAACTTTTCAATACCATACATGAAGTACCTTATAATGTCTACAGCACTTAAAGTACCTCATACTCCTGTACTTGATACACGGCTAAAGCGGTTCGCCTCCCTCCCCCTCGAGGTCCTCCCTCTCTCTCCCTCTCACACTCTTGCTCGCGCTCTCTTCCCGCTCTCACTCTCCTTGACGGCCCCAGGGGGCGGTAAGCCGCAGCGCCGGGGACACACACACACACGCACACGCGCACGCACACGCACGCTGGCAGAGCTCAGTAAGCCGAAGCACAGCCCTCTAGAAGGGTCACCAGCGACCTAAGGCAAAGCAGCAGCAGCAGCAGCAGCAGCAGCAGCAGCAGCAGCAGCAGCAGCAGCAGCAGCAGCAGCAGCAGCAGCAGCAGCAGCAGCAGCAGCTGCGGGCCGGTTGGGGATAGCTCCAAGGCGGCGTCCTCGTCGTGGGTCCCGGTGGTCCTCCGGGCCCGGGGCCGCCCGGGGCAGCCCCTGCACAGCCCGTCCCACCTAAGAGCAGCTGTGTTTCACGGCGGACGGCCGCCAATCTTTGACGGGATCGAGTGTAGTTGGAGCCGCGGGCATGGCGTCCTCTCTGCGCCGGAAGCACAAAGGACCTTCGCGAGGACCACGGCGGGTAGCAGCAGCGGCGGCGGTAGCAGCAGCAGCAGCGGCGGCGGTAGCAGCAGCAGCAGCGGCGTGGTGTCTTCCGCCGAAACTCGGAGGGGGAGACGGCTAACACGATTGGCAACAGTGTTGTGCGGTGGGGGGGGGGGGGGGGGTCGCCCAGGGGTGCCCGGGGGTGCCCAGGGGCCTGGCTCAATCACAGGTACGGCCGCACCCTTCTTGTCGCCCCTGCCCCGCCCCGCCCCGCCCCGCCACACCACGCCACGCCCCAACAGGCGGAGGCGAGGCGGAGTTGTTGAGCGAAGTGGTGCAAAAACCGTGGACCGACACGGCGGCGACAACGCCTCCACCGCCACCGCCGCTGCCGCCCCAACGGCCCAACGGGACCTCCCGCACCTCACCTACCCGGGCTAAATTCTGTTGACCACGTTTTTGCCCGCCTCAGACGCGTCTGGCTGCATTCGCAATCTGCGACCACTACCCCTCCAGACTTCCACCTCCACCACCACCACCACCACCACCACCACCACAACCACCCGCGAAGAAAATGAAGGGATCGGGTGCGCCCTAACAAGGTGACACGTTGGGTCCCGGACTCCTCATCGGGTACCCTACCCTGCACCTCTCTCTCGCACGTAGGAAGCGGTAGGAAGCCACTCGTGGACCCGAAACTTTCGGAGGACCTGAGACCCACTGGGCTCTGCCGCTCTGTCGCTCTGCCTCTGCACACACCACCACCGGCCACCGTGTCGGGCGCGCGCGCGCGACCCGGGAATACAGAGACGGTTTCAGTCGAATTTCTCCGCGGCGTTTCCGTTGCGACGGAAAAATTTGTCTCGACCCTCTTTGCTAAACCTTGCAGCAATGACCAAAACAACATCATTATTTAAAACGCGAATTACGGAAATTCCTTTCCCCGACAATAAAGCTATTGCTAAGCTATTGCGGAACCAAACAGGAACAACACGACGAAAAGAGTGAGAGAAGAGCGCGAGAGAGCAGCAGCAACAGAACGGCGGGGGGGGGGGGGGGGGGTCCCTCTTTGTAATTTATCGTCTTAATCTAAATACTGCACCGTCCGTGGTAGTAACAGTTAGTAGTCGGCGGCGAGAGCTCCACTCCTGCCCGGGCTGGACCGGTCCCCTCTCGGTAATTTACAAGGAGGCGCCGGCCAGCGTGGCCGTGCCGTGGCCGCGCCGTGGCCGCGCCGTGTGTCTGCGAATGCTGATTCTCTCGACACCTGGCGGGGGTCAGCTGGTCAGCACATAGCCGGAGCCGGCCTGGGCCCCTGGGTGCTCCGGGCTGGCCCTGTGTGTGTGTGTGTGTGTGTGTGAGCAGAAGGGGACAATCGGGTGAACGCCCCTAACAGGGCCTGTCAAAAAATATGCACCGGGAATCGAAGCCGGGGCTCCGCACAACGCGGTGGTGCAGAGCCGAAGCGCATTCAGCTACGCGGAATTCGTGGAGGTTTGTGGCGGTAGGTGGCGCAGCGCGGCGCGGCAGCAGAAAGAGAGCTAGGGAGGTAATTAGAGCCATTTCCATACAGACTGTCCGCCTTTGGTTGCGCTGGGTCCCGGCCCCGCCGCCTTTGGGTTGGTTGCACTGCCGCCGCTCGGTTGGCTGCCCTGGCAGGTCCTGGAGCTCGGAGCGTCCCACCGGGCTTTCCCTGCTGTTGCTGCTGCTGCTGCTGCTGCTGCTACTACTGGCGTTCACCAACGCATTTAGTTCTCTTTTTTCCACACGCTCTTTTCCGTATTCGTATCTTGCTTTCTAGTTTCGCATTCCTATTCAGATACGTGGGGGAGGTGCGGAAGACAGCGGCGAGCGGCTGTATCCGGACTGTATCCGGGCTGCCTCCGGGTGGTGGCTGAGCTGGCAGAGCCGGCAGGACGTACTTGGCACACAGGAGATAGGTGTGCACGTTAGAAAATACCGGGGAAGTTCCAAAAAAACAAAATCGGTGTTGTCTTTTTTTCTTTCTTGAATTTTGGAATTTGAGAGAGCGGAGCGCGCGGGGCATGCAAAGACGAGTTCGACGCTGCGGACGCCCCCTGGTAGGTTTTCGAACGCCGCCGCCGCCGCTACATGGGCAGAGCGACGCTTTCCGACACCTCTAATTAGCATCGAGGCGGAGTTATTTTTCGCACTTCGCTTGATGCTTTTGCTGCTGGGTTTGATGACGTCGTGACTCTCTACTACTCTCTTCTCTCTCTCTCTCTCTCTCTCTCTCTCTCTCTCTCTCTCTCTCTCTCTCTCTCCTCTCTCTCCCTCTCTCTCCCCCTTGTGTGTCTCGAGGCGGGGGCACCGGGAGACATGTCGGCCCGTGATGAGGGAAGTGTACGCAGAATGACCATGACCGCAGCCCCCCCTTCCCTCCTCCCACGCCTCTTAGAAGCAGCGCTGAACTTGCCGTTCACAAAACACGTAACACACACAGCATCACCAGGACCATCGAGAACCACCAGGGTCACCAGGGCGCACACAGCATCACCAGGACCATCGAGAACCACCAGGGTCACCAGGGCGCACACAGCATCACCAGGACCACCAAGGACCTCCAGGGGCCGTGTCGGAAGGCAGCGCCGCTTACAGCGTGTTGTGTGTGTGTGTAAGATTTCTTTCTGTCTGTCGGCCTGTCAGTCGGCGCCCGACGTGGTTCACAGCGCTGCGTGCGGGGACGTCACGGGCTGATATGCGTTGCGCCAGACAGATGTCTTCACGATAACACCCTTGCCTTTATTTTTATTTTTGGGGGCACGCAGAGCTGGATGCCCTAACTTGCTGTTATTCAGCAAGCTTCTGTCTGCCTATCGCAAGAATACACACACGGGAGCGTGTTGCAGAGGGTCGGGGTTTTTTAAAAAAGTCGACCAGTCCTGAGGAAAAAATAAATAAAAAATCCAAATAAGGTCGCGACATCTGTCGAAATTTTTAGAGGACTAAAAGAAGGGAAAATAGGGGATGCCAGGCCATGACAAGCACAACTTCTCTAACGGCGTGTTTTCAGTTGCTTTTTGAGCCCGAGCGGAGCGAGGAGCTCTCTGCATCGACTATTCCGCTATTTTATTCTCCCCATTTTCAGCAAGTGTCGTTGCTATAGGTAACTCTTGTTGTTTCATTTGAGTTCCTTCATATGCCGCTAGATGGAGCCACAGAAATGGGCGGAGCTATGCTGCGGTTCTACCAACTTCCCAGGTAAATGGCGTTATATATGGTTATATATGGATTATATATGGGTTATATATACGCTATATATAATTATATACACCTGTATATGCACCGATATACAGGCATATATAGCTGTATATGCCACCATATATGGTATATATGGCGGCATATATGTGTGTATATGGCGGCATATATGGTATATATGGCGGCATATATGGTATATATGGCGGCATATATGGTATATATGGCGGCATATATGGTATATATGGCGGCATATATGGTATATATGGCGGCATATATGCCATATATGGCAATATATATAACTGTATATGATTATATATCACCACATATGGCATACATTAAACCATATATAGGCCATATATAGACCTTATGTTTATATATGATTGTACTTGGCATCATGCACGGCTACGAGCCGGTAGTATTTGAACCCATGGCTCCTCGGCGGGATCATATACGCTGCGATATATGGTATATGTGCTGCGATATATGGTCTATATATTTGCATCTATGGCTAACATGGCGCGATTTACGACCTATATGTACGAATACATGGCATATACAGAATTGTAAGTTTTAGTGGATATTCATGAAGTCTCATACCTCGCCATACGTCTCATACCTCGAGGCATGTGGAGCCCTGTACTCCACACAGCAGTAGACCTCTATAGACTCAGATAGGCCATCTGTATCATATCTAGAAGGTATATAGACGTCTATAGATATCTATAGATGGTCTTCAGAACATCTAACACATCTATATCTATCGTTAGATATTGCAAAGACAGTCTGTAGACGGTCTACTGTCTCTACTGAAAGACGTCTACGGATAGACATCTATAGACGGTTATACTATGTCTTCATAAGACGTCTATTCGAGAAAAAAAAACAGTGTTCAAATTTCAGAAAAAAATTAAATATTTAATGCCCATTTATCGACGAACACACCGTTCGAGTGGTTCCCGGTGGTTCCGTCCGTAAAATATGATCCATATGGGTGGTAGAGGGGTTCTGAACTTCTTCCCGCTAGATGGCGCCAGTGTCGGATGTTTCTGTGCTTTCTCTTATTTTCCTATGTTTTGGACGTGCTATTGGGATTCTGAGTCATGTAAGCATCACGTCGGATAGTATGTGAACTTCTGAAACCGAATCTATCACTTTCCCCATCCGACATGAGCAGTTTAGCATGGTTTAAGTGCATTACATAATCCTACACGCGGCTGATATACATGCGGGCGTTAGCCTAGGCTCCGGAGCTTCCTCCTTCCACTTGTCCTGTGAGGTTGATCCGAGGACGTCCGGCCTTAGGCAGTTCGATGAGCTGTGTGGTGGAGAGTGCTTGCCTACTGATCTTCTTAACGTTGATATTTTGATTTGTGAACACCATGTCAGTAATTGAAGTAAACACAAAATGTATGGTCGATATACCGCTCTTTTAAATCATCTCGAAACAAACGATTTGTTTCGATGGCCCGTCGACATCGAAATCGAGAGTGGAAGGTCAGGGGTTCAATACTGCGGAAATCCTTAATTTTTGCATCTAGACTATGTGACATGATATGTGGTACCATATATGATCATATATGGCCCTATATATGATCATATATGGTTCCATATATGATGATATATGGGACCATATATGATCATATATGGTTCCATATATGATCATATATGGTTCCATATATGATGATATATGGGACCATATATGATGATATATGGTTCCATATATAGACCTGTATATAGGACTATATATGGACTATATATGCTGCATATATAGGTTATATATAGGATCGCATTTACCTGGGTTTCAAAATTAATAGTTATTTTAAAAATATTAATTAATTGTTCCTGCATTACATTTAACATCTTTTTTATCATACGATGTATTTGAACCCTTGGTAACTAACTGAAAATTAATAGAATGTAAATCATCTCAGCATGGCTGCTTATTGTTTCAAAATGACTTATTGGCATCGCACGGAGTGGGCGGAGAATCTAAAACAATTGTGCCAATATACTTTAAAAAAGAATTCCAGTTCATTTAACAAAAGCAGACGTAACCAATCTGCTACAGTCCACAATTAGCATCAAACTTACATTTCCAAGTTGTGATTAACAATTTATTATCAACACTCATCGTTCAGTTAACGAGGGCGACTCAGTGCTGTAAGCGCTGGAATTTTATTTTTATTTTTCAGAGATCCGCCTACGCGGGTCACTCGATACATATGCGAGAGAGAGCACCCATTCTGGAGCGCAGCCCCCATCCTACTTTATTGTTTTCAACAAACAATCCGTCTCTCTCTCTCTCTCTCTCTCTCTCTCTCTCTCTCTCTCTCTCTCTCTCTCTCTCTCTCTCTCTCTCTCTCTCTCTCTCTCTCTCTCACACACGCACACACAGGCATACACGCTCCTCCTGACACAATGGGGATCACCGAAGCCCCGGCAGCCAGTCAGCCAGCCGGCCCGTATCCCGGGAAAAAAGTCCGTCCGACAATGTGTGCGCGCACACATGTCCAAAGAATGGAAGAAAGTTGCTATGATTCCGATTTTCCACTCTCAACCGAGAGGAGGGGGAGGGGGAGGAGGGGAAGGGGAGGAGCGCGGTTCTGTTGCTGCTTTCCTCCGCACGTTTAAGACACTCACACAAACCCCCAAGGTCGGTGTCTTCTTCAGGGTTGCCCACGGTCCGCGTAGCACACGCGTCACTCCACAGCGTCGCGTCTCCCGGAATCCCTCTGACCTTCACGGGTGCGTGGGTAGTGTTAAGGCCGGTTAAGGCGTTACACAACGGTTCGCTTCTTAGTGAGCCCTCACCTTGGCTGCCGCTCGCCCGCTCCCGCCGCCCCCGCCGCCCCCCTCACGGCCTGCCGGTGCGTATGCACTTACCGTTCGGCGGGGCGCGGGTTCGAAACCACCCAATTATGCATAAGCAAAATAATGGCGGACCATTAAGAAGGCGGGCACTCGCGCTCGCCGTGCTCCCGTCCGCTTTAAAGTTGGCCGCCTTTTCACAAGGGGCCCGGCCCATAGCCCAGCCCAGCCCGGGGAGAAGGCGAAAGTTCGCTAGAGGCTATGCATGGGGAGGCGTTGTGTTCTGGTCGGGCTGGCTGCTGATCCCTTCAGAAAAACTGTCGGTGCGGCGCGGAACCTTTTTAAGCACGAAGTAGCCTTATAGAAAGACCTGGGATTTGAACCTTTATTTTTTCTACCTTTTAAGCATCGCTCCTTATGGAAATTGTTATATAATAATATATAATTTTATTTTTTTATCTAGTTGTTTTGGGGTTTCGGACAACATTTTTACAATGCACTTTAATGACCAAATCGAGCGTCCTTTTTTTTCCAACGACAGTTTTTTTTTCCAGTGCGTCGGTCTACGTTTAAAGCGGATTCCATATAGATTCTGATTGAAGAAAGGTAGAGATAACAAGCCTCAGCACCTTCGTGTTTTGACTCCGGCGGTGGGTAGCGCGCGTAGTTACAGCGCTGTAATGGCGCGCGCGGGAAAATTTGAATTGGTTTGTCTGCGCACTTGACGGGCCGGGCCGCCGCCTCGGCGCTCCCAGTACGGCCGCTTGCCTTCCCCCAACAGAGGACGCGGGAGAATGTGTTTCCCAGGCGTATAGTATCGTGTTCGCGGCGTGTGTGTGCGTGCGTGTGCGTGCGCGTGTCTGTTATCATAGGGAGCGTTCAGCGAGAGCTAAGAGCTCGCGGCAGCACCGTTACCGTGCATGCGTTGTTGTTGTTTTTGTTGGCTGCGCTGTTGTTGGTGATATTATGATGATTATTGAGAGAGCGTTCTCGCCACATGGCCGCGTACACACCTATTACGATGCGTCATAACGCTGCTATGGGCCTTGCTGCGGGAGGCTGCGGGAGAGAGACAGAGACAGAGCGAGGTGGTAGGCAGAGCGAGAGAGAGAACGCGCTCAGCAGTTAGTGCGTCATTAAGAGTGCCTGCTTAAGCGCCTGAAAAATTGCGAAACCAAGAAGAAAAATAAGAGATCAAAGGAGAAAAAGAAAAAAATAATTAAGAGCACCATTAAAATGTATATCCCTTGTTTGAATTTGAGCGAAGCGTATTTTTTCCCCCCTTGGACAAATTCTCTTTCCTTGTTTCGTTTTGTCACTACTTAATATACAACAATTATTTCCTAAAACAGCGTTAGTTACAGTTTCCAGTGATCACGACTTTTAAATTAAAAAGTTCTACACCGAATGTCAACTCAGCGAAAATGGCAGCAGCGGCAGCAGCAGATGGTTTCACGGCCACTGAGCGTCGCAAGACACACGAGACAACATACCGCCATGGCGACAAGAAACACCAGGGCACTCCTGCGCACCCCGCCCGCCCCGCCCCGCCCCGCCCCGCTCCGCCCCGCCCCGCCCAGCACTGTCCCACTTTACCCCACCGGGCCGCTCATCCTGGAGCACGCCAGAGAAGCAAGCAAGTAAGAATAAAGCATCAATAATGTCACGTCGTTAAGCCCAGTGAGTCCCACTGGCACGGCCTGGCCCCGCCCAGTGTTTGCATCTCGTTTTTACTGTGGGCTATTCGGGAAACGACTAGGATCCCCCCCCCTCTCTCTCTCTCTCTCTCTCTCTCTCTCTCTCTCTGTTGCCCTGCCCTGTCGTCCCCACCCGCCCCCTCCCCTTCCCGTCTCGGGTAATCGCCAAGGGGAATGTGGGCAGCTTCATCTTTACCGCTCCTTACAAACGTCTCCTTCAATTCTACGCAGACCGACAAAAAAAAATATGGCAAAGAGACGAGGTCTCGTTTCATTTTAAAACGCAAGAAATCGCGGAACTTGGCGTCGGCGTGCGCTCGGTTGGCACTTGACCGCCATTGTCCGTGCGGCTGATCCGCTCCGCTCTGTCATACGGTGAGCTGCGCCGGGGTGTGTTGTGCAGTGCGCCGTGCCGTAGTGAGGGCGGCTGGAACCTGATCCCCAATTCTCACGAATCTCCAGGGGAATCTTCGACGCCCCCCCCCCCCCCGGCTCCCCACGGCTTGGTTGTTGAAAAGGGGATAGGGGTTGGGGGTTCAGCGCAGGGATCCGGGCGACGAACAAAACAGCGGGCTGCACCGCTACTTGCCGGGTCCGCCACGCCCCGCCCTGCCCCGCCACGGGGAAGGTCTTCTGCCCACGGCAGGTCATCTTCAGAGCCCCACCGCCGGTCCACACACTGTCAAGTGCTTGCAAAGAAAATTCTTTGCAAGCTTGCAAAGAATTGTGGTTGTTGCGAAGACTTTGTTTGCAATACGAAGAATTTCTTTGCAAGCTTACAAAGCTCTTACAAAGAATTAGTTTGTAATGCGAAGAAAATCTTCGTAAGCTTGTGAAGAATTAGTTTGTATTACAATGCCGTAATATTCTTCGCAAGCTACGAAGAAAATAGTTTGTAAAACGAACAGTTTTCTTCGCAAGGTTTTGACAGTGCAGTGCGCACAGCGGGCGGGGAAAACATAGCAATAAGTGTCTCTGACCGACTCTTCACAAACTACGCCACGGCTTCTGTACTCAGCGTTTCGTTTGATTTTTATTTTTTTGTTCATATTTTCTTTTGGGTCTGTGATAAAAATTATATGCCGGCGCCGACGCGGTTTCGACGGCAACATGCAGCACGTCCGCGGCGTCCGTCATCACCGGGAGATCCTGAGCTCTGACGCCCCCTCCTTCCCCCGCCCCCTTCCTCTTCCTTACCCGCTCTGCTTCGCCTCCCATTGCGACCTGTCATTTTTCTCTCGGCCCGCTGCGGGGCTCAACCAGCCCGGGCGGGGGCACACGGGGGCCCGAGAGAGATGGAGAGAGAGAGAGACAGAGAGAGACAGAGAGAGAGAGAGACAGACAGAGTGAGAGAGAAGGACGGGAAGCGCAAGCGAGAGAGACAGACAAAGACGAAGACGGCCACGCCTGTGCCTGCTGCACGAACTTTAAGACAGAGACAGAGGAAAGGCCGGGACCTCGGTGGGGCCCCGGCAGGGCAGGCGGTCGGCGAGGCGCGGAGAATTTGCATCGGATATTATTCGTGTCAACACGAATTTCGCGCGACAAGGCGGCAAAGATTAAAACCTGGCGCGGGCGCTTGTAGCCCTGACGACCAGGCATTTGTCTAAACTTATCACGCCCGGCAACGCGGCAGGCAGCAAGGCTGGCACCGCACCGCACCACGGCGGCTACCCATCACGGCTACCAACCCCTGCAGAGCTACAGTCTACCACCCATCACGGCTACCAACCCCCGCAGAGCTACAGTCTACCACCCATCACGGCTACCAACCCCTGCAGAGCTACAGTCTACCACCCATCACGGCTACCAACCCCCGCAGAGCTACAGATTACTACCCAACACTGCTACCAGCCCCCACAGAGCTACAGACCACCACTCATCACGGCTACCAACCCTCGCAGAGCTACAGACCACCACTCATCCATCACGGCCATACCAACACTCGCAGAGCTACAGACCACCACATCTAGCAACCCTCGCAGAGCTACAGACCAGCACCCATCACGGCTACGAACCCCCGCGGAGCTACAGACCACCATCCATCACGGCTATCAACCCTCATCACGGCTACCAACCCCCGCAGAGCTACAGACCACCACCTATCACGGCTACCAACCCCTCATCACGGCTACCAACCCCCGCAAAACTACAGACCACCACCCATCACGGCTAACAGCCCCTCATCACGGCTACCAACCCCCGCAGAGCTACAGACCACCACCCATCACGGCTACCAACCCTGCAGAGCTACAAACCACCACCCATCATGCCCACCAACCCCCGCAGACTACTACTGAGTCGGCACCCCGCAGGCCGGCCACTACCACCACCGCCGCTGCAGCGACGCCTTCTCATCTCCGTGCCCCTCGTCCCCCTCAACCCCCTGGGGGGATCGCCGCTGGCCCCCGCCGGCCCAGCCAGGTATTACAGTTTGTGCCTAAAATTGGCGCTGAAATATGACCGGTGTACCCTGCTACGGGCTCATATCTCCGCCGGGGTCTAAGGGACGCTTCTCTCTCTCTCTCTCTCTCTCTCTCTCTCTCTCTCTCTCTCTCTCTCTCTCTCTCTCTCTCTCTCTCTCTCTCTCTCTCTCTCTCTCTCTCTCTCTCTCTCTCTCTCTCTCTCTCTCTCTCTCTCTCTCTCTCTCTCTCTCTCTCTCTCTCTCTCTCTCTCTGTCTCTCTCTCTCTCTCTCTCTCTCTCTCTCTCTCTCTCTCTCTCTCTCTCTCTCTCTCTCTCTCTTTCTCTCTTGCAGCGTCCTCGCGGTGATCAGTGGCCGCCCTCGGGGAGAAAAGGGAGCCGGCACGACCCCTGCGCCGCCCTGCGCCGCGCGGGTCATACGGTGGTCGGCTTATGCCCGTTTCAGAGAGAATAAACAGGGGCAGCTCTTCCCCCATACACATCTCGCACTCCCCGGTTTGTTCCCCAATTCGGAGTGCGCGGCTCCTTTCATCGCTGACGTCGTAAGTTTCTCGCGCGTTCCATCCCCGGCGGCGCCGCGTCCAAAATTGCTCATCACTACAACGACCTTAATTGGAAAGGCAGACGTGAGCTAATCCCTCTCAGGTGGGGTTGAGGGGGGGGGGGGGAGTACTGTTTTAATTCTACTCGCGCGGTACGGTGACTGCTTCTTGTCTTCGGAATGAACGGAGAGAGAGAGAGAGAGAGCGGGGGTAGAGAGACGAGCTCCACAAGACCTATACGGAGGAGAGGGAGAGAGCATAGGGCAAGGAGAGGAGGGAGGTGAGAGCAGGGGCGGGAGGGGGGGGGGGGGG